>QGSO01000402.1:0-19999 GCA_011037825.1 Carya cathayensis | reverse complement strand
TAATTTAAATAAACAGAAATTAAAGGTGCAAAAAAAAATAAATGACAGTAATTTAAATAGACAGAAATTAAATGTGCACGGAAAATATAAGACATTAAACTGAAATTAAATAAAAACAGGAATTGTAAGGAATAAACTTGATGTTTGGAAATGGAGACTGCGTTCTCCAATCCAAAAATCTGAACTTCCAGATAAAATGATTTCTCAAATAAAATAAACGCTCTAAATAAAATGCATCCTAAAAGAAATTGAACTCTCAATTAAATTAAAATTTCAAATAAATTACACACTCAAATTGAAGTTGAGCTCTAAATAAAATAAACACTAAAAGAAATTATTTCCTAGATGAATACAAAGAAAGCTTGCTTTAACATGGAAAGAAAACTTGCTTCCTTAAGTTTCAAATTAAAGCTGTAAAATAAACTGATGCTGAATGAAAACTAAAACAGAAGCATGAAACTGAAAAATGAATTAAAATGAACAACAACTGCCGAATGAAATGAGAATGAAACTGAAAAATGAAAGCTAAGTTTTAAAGTTCTGTCTTCTCTCCTTCGTCTCCACTGCCTTGATGATCTTTCTCTTCTGAGCTCTCTCCTATTTATAGGAGAGAGCATCCTACCATTTCTCAAGAGTGGGTGGCCAAACTTTGAAGAATGGTGGAGTGGGTGGCCTAACTTGGGAGTGGGTGGCCTAACTTGGGAGTGGGTGGCCTAACTTTCTTTCTGCATGTGCTGATTTTCTGCTTGCTCCCTTGAGTTCCAGCCGTGAGTTCCATTCTCTTTTAGTATTTTTATAAATGCCCTGCAGTACATAAAAAATGTATTTCTTTCAAAGGCAAATATAGAACTTTATGTGTATAAAATATTGACATCAATTAATTTGCATTCAATATTAGAATTTGATGCATAATTAAGTGTTCAATCTTTATTTGATAAAATAAATCACCCATTTAAACAACTTAATTATGCAATTCTAACCTTTTATCACACCCCCCAACTAGCTTTTTGCTAGACTCTAGCAAATAAAGCGAATGAATTCATGCAAAGGTGAAATTACCAACTTGAGAAAATCTGAGAATCACATGCCATGAAATAGATTTGTTGAGTTTAAGAACACTGGAGATAGATTAATCTGAATTTTGTATCAACTGAGAGATTTATACACAATTTAGTTAATCAACCAAGGGAATTACATGTAACAAAGCTTGCTTTCTTTTAAGTGCATGGAAATGGGGTTAGAATTCCAAGATTGACTACCAAGAGGCATTAATAATTTCAATCACAACAACTAATCTGAGAAAACCACATGGTCTTACTCTAATTCAAAACCATTGTAGTGGCGGCTTTCACGCTATTACACTTTGAAAGGCGCCTACTTCTTTTGTAAGGACCCCGGTAATAGGCAGCCTTTTCCAGTACACAAATGTAATTTTTGTTTTTTGTTTTGTTTTTTTGTTTTTTTTTTTTGTTTTTTTTTTTTTTTGATCCCTGGCTTGTCCCTTTTCTCATTTAATTCAAATTTCTTCCTAAGCCATTAGGATATGGTTCATTAGAGTCTCAAACAATTGAAGTGTAAATCAACCAACAATGACTCAATGTAGTCTTTCTAGGCCTTCCGGGTATGTGTTGTGTGTGTTTAAGCAAAACTCTTAACATCTTTCCCTTGGTTTAACAACTAAATAAAATGGATAAGTCCCTCTTTTGACATATACTCATATTTGCACTACATTCCACATGTTCCATTACTTCAACAAATCATTTTTTTTTTTTTTTAGTACTAATACATCTTCAACAAAAAAAAAAACTTCAACAGAAACTCTCTCCCCCCAACTAAATTTGACATTGTCCTCAATGTTCAGCAAATGAATGTTCGACGATATATGTTATGCAGGCATGAATTTAAGCAAGATAAACACTGCAGAACATATATTGAAACGAAAGAGTAAAGAGGAAAGATGTCACCTGAAATACTCGAGTGCACACAGGGAGTAAATTTCTATCAAAGTTAGAAGATACAAAAAGCAAAAGAAATAAAAACAAGCAAGAAAGTAAAATAAAAAGTTTTGGAACGAGATTACCAACTGATATGAATATGAAAGCAATGTTCCTTAATCCATTTTTCGTCAAAAAATCGTACCTGCAAAAAGAGAATACGAGAAAATTAGCAAAAGATAACTGAAATTAACGAGATTACTGAAATTTTTTTTTTTTTTTTTTTTTCGGTGGATCCGTCCGTGACCAGACAAGTGTGGCTAGAGATTTGAAAATAAACGCCTGATGTTGTTGACAAACGAGATTGAAGGCTCCGGACTTGTTCTTCATGCTCTCTCTATAAAATCAGTCTCAAAGTTCATTCAATCCGCATCAAGTTCTCTTCTTATCTCTATAACTCATCTGCATTCCTTCAACATTCTCGCCTTAAGTTCTCAATCCCTTTCTCAATGGCTCATTCTTCTACATCTCAACCTCCTGTCCTTTCTGCAGCTGCCATTGGTGCCATGTTGCAGCAAGAAAATGATAGCATGGCTAATAAGTCAGACTCTGATGCTATCTATGATTTGGTGAGTCTCGGAACTCGCTACTCATCCTCTATTGTTGCTTTTTCCCAGCGGGTTCAAGCCAAAAACCATGAGGTTGAAAGGCTAAAAGAACAAATTGCTGTACTTCAACGCATTGTTCAAGAGTCTCACACAAGGGAAGGAATCCTTCGGCAGCAGAATAAACAGTTGAAATCTCTATTGAGTTCTTCATTCCGCTTGCCAGCTCCTATGAATAGGGCTGACATGATTTTGTATGAAGAGAATGAGCGTCTCCAATCTGAGGCTAAGAACCTCAAGTTTATGTAAAAGCATTTTTAAATAAAATCTATCTATTTTTATTTTATTTTATTTTATTTATTTATTATTATTTTTTTTTTACACAATGCCATCGTTCCGCCCCTAACTAGTGAGAGACATAGTCCTCACTGAATCAAACGAAAGAAACAGAGTGCATAGAACTAATCAAACAAAACAAACAATCAACAAGAAAAATAAAATCAAATGCAAAAGAACAAATAAAAGAAAATGCAAGTAAAGAAAACTGTAAAGAAGGAGAAGCAACTCAAAATACTTCCCAGGGGGCTCTATCAACCACAAACAGCTGCTCATCCGGGAAACTATCATCTGCAAAACAATCAAAAGATTCGAAGTCATTAATATGATCAATTTTTTTATTAAGTAAAAATTCAGGTGTATGAAAAATAGGATCATTATCAAAGAAAAGAGAATTTAAGCAAATAAACTCTGTTGGTGTCAAACTCTCCACAGCATTCAAGTCACTTGTGTTATCAAAATGTGATGACATTTTGCCAGCATTGAAAACGTTCAACTCAAGTGTCATGTTCCCAAAAGTAAGCTTCAAAACACCACTTCTGCAATTGATCAAAGCATTTGATGTAGCTAGGAATGGCCTTCCAAGGATGACAGGAGCTTGGTAAATAGTGGAGGCTGGTTGCTGCATATCAAGAACTACAAAATCCACTGGGTAGTAGAATTTGTCCACCTGGACCAACACGTCCTCTACAATACCCCTCGGTACCTTAATTGATCTGTCAGCCAACTGCAGCGTGATGGAGGTCTTTTTCAGCTCACCCAATCCCAACTGTTCATACACTGAGAACGGTAGCAGGTTTACACTACTCCCCAGATCAAGTAAAACTCTCCCAATGCGTGATTCGCCGATCATAATGGAAATATTGGGAGAGCCAGGATCTCCAAACTTCTGAGGAGTCTCGCTCAATATCAATGCACTAACTTGCTCCGTCAGGAAAGCTTTTTTCTTTACATTCAGCTTCCTCTTCACTGTGCACAAGTCCTTCAAAAATTTTGCATATGAAGGCACTTGTTGTATGGCATCCAAGAGTGGAATATTGATTTTCACTTGCTTGAAAATCTCTTGAATCTCCGTGTGATACTTGTTCTTTTGGCCAGCTGCCAATCTCTGAGGATAAGGAACCATAGGTTGGTATCCCTTACTAGTTTCAGCATCTACACTTACAAGCTTCTTCAGCTCTGGTCTCACTACCTCTGGTTCTTTCTCAACTTCATCATGTTCCGTTACATCTTCAGGTGTAGGAGCAGCTACCTGTGTGTCTATAGGCATCTCTGGTCGGGAAACTTCTTTCCCACTTCTCAAAGTAATAACTGCCTTCGCCGTCTCAACAACGTCCCCTGAGACATTATGCACTTGCTGTTGTTGCTGCCTGTATATTTGAGGATTAGGCTGAGGCTGCGCTGGAAATTTCCCTTTCTCTAGGGTGCTCAAGGTTGTGCTCATCTTATTCATAGTGCCACACAACTCATTTATGGCCTGAGTATTTTGATTATTTGTGGTGGCCTGAATCTGCATGAATTGTTGAAGTGTATTGGCCATCTGTGCCATACTGTCATCTAGAGTTTTCTTTGCAGATGATGAAGGTTGAAAACTCTGTGCAGCCATATGAGGCTGAAATCCAGGCGGAGCTACAGGAGGATAGCTCTGAGGATTCTGATATGACGGATACTGATGCTGAGGAGCACTCTGATGAAATGGTTGCTGTTGAGGTGGTGGGGACCGACCAGGTTGATCATTTCTCCATGAGAAATTTGGATGATTCCGCCACCCCGGATTATATGTGTTGGAGAAAGGCTGATTTTGTGCTCTATTCACCCAATTAGTTGATTGCATCTGCTCCGACCCACTTTCTTGAAACACTGGCATTATCGGGCAGTCTTTGGTCTTATGGTTTGAATCAGCACATATAGAACATGCCTCTGCTACTTTCACAGCCTTTACTTTGTCCATTTCCATGACCTCCATTCTTCTAGTTAAAGCAGTTATTCGGGCTTGAACATCAGTGTCCCCTTTAAGCTCGTATCTACCCCCTCCAGAAATAGCTCTCAGTGGTTGTGCTGTTGATGGAACTCGATCAGTACGAGTATTCCACTGTTGCGCGCTCTCAGCAAGGTAGTCAAAAAATGACAGTGCTTCATCAGGTTCCTTGCTAAAGAACTCCCCATTGCACATTGTCTGAACAAATTGCTTGCATTCCGGAGTGAGGCCAGTGTAAAAATAGCTCACCAACCTCCAAGATTCAAAACCATGATGTGGACAGATGTTCATCAAATCTTTAAATTTTTCCCAACTGGCCTGAAAGGTCTCATCAGGTCTCTGATTGAATTGGCTGATTTGCTCTTGCAAAAATTGAGTTCTCTGAAAGGGAAAAATTTTTTGTAAGAATTCACGCTGCATATCAGACCAACTAGAAATAGAGTTGGGTCTTAAAGAGTTAAACCAAATCTTCGCTTTATCCTTTAAAGAGAAAGGAAATAAACGAAGTCTAATGAACTCATCAGTAACAGCCCTAGTGATAAATGTGGCACAAGCCAACTCAAAATCTGTTAAGTGCTGGTACGGACTCTCAGAATCCATCCCGTGGAACTGAGGTATCACTGACATCATGCCATGCTTAATAGAGAAATTGGGTGCATTTTCTGGTAAAATAATGCATGAAGGTGTAGTGGTACGAGTGGGTTGCAAATAGTCCTTAAGAGTGCGTGGTGCAGGTGCAGCCATGTTTTCTGTTTTAATTTCAATTTTGCCACCTGACTCACTCAAAGAAAAGATAGGCGAGCTATCTATCTCCAAGCTGTGTATACTACTCTCAACACTCGATGTGACTCTAAGCAACCTATTTGAACTGTCTCTTACCCATGACATGAAACATCAGTTTAGAGAAGCAAAAAAAAAAAAAAAATTAACGAGTTTAAATTTAAACTACTTTCCCCGGCAACGGCGCCAAAAACTTGACTCACTCAAAAATGAGTAGCATTAATGCTATCCCAAGTGCAGGAGGATGTCGTGTAATAATAAGGAATAAATTCCTAGATCGTCTCCTCAGGGAAAATTTACTCAAAATTTAAACTCGTTGAAAAATTGTGAAAAACTTCACAAAGAAAAAAAAATAAATGGTATGTGCAATGGATGGAAATTTTACTAGTCATGGACTAGATTCATGTTTTTAGATTTGTTTGTCGGATTTGAATGCAGCGATGAAAAGTAAGGAATGAAAATGCATGAAACTAAATTAAAATTGCTGAAATTAATAGACTGAAATTTAAAAGAACAAGAAAAATAAATGACATTAATTTAAATAATAGGAATTAAAGATGCAAGAAAATAAATGACATTAACCTAAATAGAGGAATTACAAGTGCGAGAAAAATAAATGATAGTAATTTAAATAAACAGAAATTAAAGGTGCAAAAAAAATAAATGACAGTAATTTAAATAGACAGAAATTAAATGTGCACGGAAAATATAAGACATTAAACTGAAATTAAATAAAAACAGGAATTGTAAGGAATAAACTTGATGTTTGGAAATGGAGACTGCGTTCTCCAATCCAAAAATCTGAACTTCCAGATAAAATGATTTCTCAAATAAAATAAACGCTCTAAATAAAATGCATCCTAAAAGAAATTGAACTCTCAATTAAATTAAAATTTCAAATAAATTACACACTCAAATTGAATTGAGCTCTAAATAAAATAAACACTAAAAGAAATTATTTCCTAGATGAATACAAAGAAAGCTTGCTTTAACATGGAAAGAAAACTTGCTTCCTTAAGTTTCAAATTAAAGCTGTAAAATAAACTGATGCTGAATGAAAACTAAAACAGAAGCATGAAACTGAAAAATGAATTAAAATGAACAACAACTGCCGAATGAAATGAGAATGAAACTGAAAAATGAAAGCTAAGTTTTAAAGTTCTGTCTTCTCTCCTTCGTCTCCACTGCCTTGATGATCTTTCTCTTCTGAGCTCTCTCCTATTTATAGGAGAGAGCATCCTACCATTTCTCAAGAGTGGGTGGCCAAACTTTTGAAGAATGGTGGAGTGGGTGGCCTAACTTGGGAGTGGGTGGCCTAACTTGATGGGTGGCCTAACTTTCTTTCTGCATGTGCTGATTTTCTGCTTGCTCCCTTGAGTTCCAGCCGTGAGTTCCATTCTCTTTTAGTATTTTTATAAATGCCCTGCAGTACATAAAAAATGTATTTCTTTCAAAGGCAAATATAGAACTTTATGTGTATAAAATATTGACATCAATTAATTTGCATTCAATATTAGAATTTGATGCATAATTAAGTGTTCAATCTTTATTTGATAAAATAAATCACCCATTTAAACAACTTAATTATGCAATTCTAACCTTTTATCACACCCCCCAACTAGCTTTTTGCTAGACTCTAGCAAATAAAGCGAATGAATTCATGCAAAGGTGAAATTACCAACTTGAGAAAATCTGAGAATCACATGCCATGAAATAGATTTGTTGAGTTTAAGAACACTGGAGATAGATTAATCTGAATTTTGTATCAACTGAGAGATTTATACACAATTTAGTTAATCAACCAAGGGAATTACATGTAACAAAGCTTGCTTTCTTTTAAGTGCATGGAAATGGGGTTAGAATTCCAAGATTGACTACCAAGAGGCATTAATAATTTCAATCACAACAACTAATCTGAGAAAACCACATGGTCTTACTCTAATTCAAAACCATTGTAGTGGCGGCTTTCACGCTATTACACTTTGAAAGGCGCCTACTTCTTTTGTAAGGACCCCGGTAATAGGCAGCCTTTTCCAGTACACAAATGTAATTTTTGTTTTTGTTTTTTTTTGTTTTTTTTTTTTTTTTTTTTTTGATCCCTGGCTTGTCCCTTTTCTTATTTAATTCAAATTTCTTCCTAAGCCATTAGGATATGGTTCATTAGAGTTTCAAACAATTGAAGTGTAAATCAACCAACAATGACTCAATGTAGTCTTTCTAGGCCTTCCGGGTATGTGTTGTGTGTGTTTAAGCAAAACTCTTAACATCTTTCCCTTGGTTTAACAACTAAATAAAATGGATAAGTCCCTCTTTTGACATATACTCATATTTGCACTACATTCCACATGTTCCATTACTTCAACAAATCATTTTTTTTTTTTAGTACTAATACATCTTCAACAAAAAAAAAACTTCAACAGAAACTCTCTCCCCCCAACTAAATTTGACATTGTCCTCAATGTTCAGCAAATGAATGTTCGACGATATATGTTATGCAGGCATGAATTTAAGCAAGATAAACACTGCAGAACATATATTGAAACGAAAGAGTAAAGAGGAAAGATGTCACCTGAAATACTCGAGTGCACACAGGGAGTAAATTTCTATCAAAGTTAGAAGATACAAAAAGCAAAAGAAATAAAAACAAGCAAGAAAGTAAAATAAAAAGTTTTGGAACGAGATTACCAACTGATATGAATATGAAAGCAATGTTCCTTAATCCATTTTTCGTCAAAAAATCGTACCTGCAAAAAGAGAATACGAGAAAATTAGCAAAAGATAACTGAAATTAACGAGATTACTGAAATCTTTTTTTTTTTTTTTTTTTTTTTTTTCGGTGGATCCGTCCGTGACCAGACAAGTGTGGCTAGAGATTTGAAAATAAACGCCTGATGTTGTTGACAAACGAGATTGAAGGCTCCGGACTTGTTCTTCATGCTCTCTCTATAAAATCAGTCTCAAAGTTCATTCAATCCGCATCAAGTTCTCTTCTTATCTCTATAACTCATCTGCATTCCTTCAACATTCTCGCCTTAAGTTCTCAATCCCTTTCTCAATGGCTCATTCTTCTACATCTCAACCTCCTGTCCTTTCTGCAGCTGCCATTGGTGCCATGTTGCAGCAAGAAAATGATAGCATGGCTAATAAGTCAGACTCTGATGCTATCTATGATTTGGTGAGTCTCGGAACTCGCTACTCATCCTCTATTGTTGCTTTTTCCCAGCGGGTTCAAGCCAAAAACCATGAGGTTGAAAGGCTAAAAGAACAAATTGCTGTACTTCAACGCATTGTTCAAGAGTCTCACACAAGGGAAGGAATCCTTCGGCAGCAGAATAAACAGTTGAAATCTCTATTGAGTTCTTCATTCCGCTTGCCAGCTCCTATGAATAGGGCTGACATGATTTTGTATGAAGAGAATGAGCGTCTCCAATCTGAGGCTAAGAACCTCAAGTTTATGTAAAAGCATTTTTAAATAAAATCTATCTATTTTTATTTTATTTTATTTATTTATTTTATTTTTTTTTTTACACAATGCCATCGTTCCGCCCCTAACTAGTGAGAGACATAGTCCTCACTGAATCAAACGAAAGAAACAGAGTGCATAGAACTAATCAAACAAAACAAACAATCAACAAGAAAAATAAAATCAAATGCAAAAGAACAAATAAAAGAAAATGCAAGTAAAGAAAACTGTAAAGAAGGAGAAGCAACTCAAAATACTTCCCAGGGGGCTCTATCAACCACAAACAGCTGCTCATCCGGGAAACTATCATCTGCAAAACAATCAAAAGATTCGAAGTCATTAATATGATCAATTTTTTTATTAAGTAAAAATTCAGGTGTATGAAAAATAGGATCATTATCAAAGAAAAGAGAATTTAAGCAAATAAACTCTGTTGGTGTCAAACTCTCCACAGCATTCAAGTCACTTGTGTTATCAAAATGTGATGACATTTTGCCAGCATTGAAAACGTTCAACTCAAGTGTCATGTTCCCAAAAGTAAGCTTCAAAACACCACTTCTGCAATTGATCAAAGCATTTGATGTAGCTAGGAATGGCCTTCCAAGGATGACAGGAGCTTGGTAAATAGTGGAGGCTGGTTGCTGCATATCAAGAACTACAAAATCCACTGGGTAGTAGAATTTGTCCACCTGGACCAACACGTCCTCTACAATACCCCTCGGTACCTTAATTGATCTGTCAGCCAACTGCAGCGTGATGGAGGTCTTTTTCAGCTCACCCAATCCCAACTGTTCATACACTGAGAACGGTAGCAGGTTTACACTACTCCCCAGATCAAGTAAAACTCTCCCAATGCGTGATTCGCCGATCATAATGGAAATATTGGGAGAGCCAGGATCTCCAAACTTCTGAGGAGTCTCGCTCAATATCAATGCACTAACTTGCTCCGTCAGGAAAGCTTTTTTCTTTACATTCAGCTTCCTCTTCACTGTGCACAAGTCCTTCAAAAATTTTGCATATGAAGGCACTTGTTGTATGGCATCCAAGAGTGGAATATTGATTTTCACTTGCTTGAAAATCTCTTGAATCTCCGTGTGATACTTGTTCTTTTGGCCAGCTGCCAATCTCTGAGGATAAGGAACCATAGGTTGGTATCCCTTACTAGTTTCAGCATCTACACTTACAAGCTTCTTCAGCTCTGGTCTCACTACCTCTGGTTCTTTCTCAACTTCATCATGTTCCGTTACATCTTCAGGTGTAGGAGCAGCTACCTGTGTGTCTATAGGCATCTCTGGTCGGGAAACTTCTTTCCCACTTCTCAAAGTAATAACTGCCTTCGCCGTCTCAACAACGTCCCCTGAGACATTATGCACTTGCTGTTGTTGCTGCCTGTATATTTGAGGATTAGGCTGAGGCTGCGCTGGAAATTTCCCTTTCTCTAGGGTGCTCAAGGTTGTGCTCATCTTATTCATAGTGCCACACAACTCATTTATGGCCTGAGTATTTTGATTATTTGTGGTGGCCTGAATCTGCATGAATTGTTGAAGTGTATTGGCCATCTGTGCCATACTGTCATCTAGAGTTTTCTTTGCAGATGATGAAGGTTGAAAACTCTGTGCAGCCATATGAGGCTGAAATCCAGGCGGAGCTACAGGAGGATAGCTCTGAGGATTCTGATATGACAGATACTGATGTTGAGGAGCACTCTGATGAAATGGTTGCTGTTGAGGTGGTGGGGACCGACCAGGTTGATCATTTCTCCATGAGAAATTTGGATGATTCCGCCACCCCGGATTATATGTGTTGGAGAAAGGCTGATTTTGTGCTCTATTCACCCAATTAGTTGATTGCATCTGCTCCGACCCACTTTCTTGAAACACTGGCATTATCGGGCAGTCTTTGGTCTTATGGTTTGAATCAGCACATATAGAACATGCCTCTGCTACTTTCACAGCCTTTACTTTGTCCATTTCCATGACCTCCATTCTTCTAGTTAAAGCAGTTATTCGGGCTTGAACATCAGTGTCCCCTTTAAGCTCGTATCTACCCCCTCCAGAAATAGCTCTCAGTGGTTGTGCTGTTGATGGAACTCGATCAGTACGAGTATTCCACTGTTGCGCGCTCTCAGCAAGGTAGTCAAAAAATGACAGTGCTTCATCAGGTTCCTTGCTAAAGAACTCCCCATTGCACATTGTCTGAACAAATTGCTTGCATTCCGGAGTGAGGCCAGTGTAAAAATAGCTCACCAACCTCCAAGATTCAAAACCATGATGTGGACAGATGTTCATCAAATCTTTAAATTTTTCCCAACTGGCCTGAAAGGTCTCATCAGGTCTCTGATTGAATTGGCTGATTTGCTCTTGCAAAAATTGAGTTCTCTGAAAGGGAAAAATTTTTTGTAAGAATTCACGCTGCATATCAGACCAACTAGAAATAGAGTTGGGTCTTAAAGAGTTAAACCAAATCTTCGCTTTATCCTTTAAAGAGAAAGGAAATAAACGAAGTCTAATGAACTCATCAGTAACAGCCCTAGTGATAAATGTGGCACAAGCCAACTCAAAATCTGTTAAGTGCTGGTACGGACTCTCAGAATCCATCCCGTGGAACTGAGGTATCACTGACATCATGCCATGCTTAATAGAGAAATTGGGTGCATTTTCTGGTAAAATAATGCATGAAGGTGTAGTGGTACGAGTGGGTTGCAAATAGTCCTTAAGAGTGCGTGGTGCAGGTGCAGCCATGTTTTCTGTTTTAATTTCAATTTTGCCACCTGACTCACTCAAAGAAAAGATAGGCGAGCTATCTATCTCCAAGCTGTGTATACTACTCTCAACACACTATCATTTATTTTTCTCGCACTTGTAATTCCTCTATTTAGGTTAATGTCATTTATTTTCTTGCATCTTTAATTCCTATTATTTAAATTAATGTCATTTATTTTTCTTGTTCTTTTAAATTTCAGTCTATTAATTTCAGCAATTTTAATTTAGTTTCATGCATTTTCATTCCTTACTTTTCATCGCTGCATTCAAATCCGACAAACAAATCTAAAAACATGAATCTAGTCCATGACTAGTAAAATTTCCATCCATTGCACATACCATTTATTTTTTTTTTCTTTGTGAAGTTTTTCACAATTTTTCAACGAGTTTAAATTTTGAGTAAATTTTCCCTGAGGAGACGATCTAGGAATTTATTCCTTATTATTACACGACATCCTCCTGCACTTGGGATAGCATTAATGCTACTCATTTTTGAGTGAGTCACTACATATAAGAACTAAAGCTTGTGAAAGGTGGGGTCAATATGATAGAGCCCTAATGCAATGACTACATCCTGTCACCACCTGACTTCATCGGAGAAGAAGAAGAAATCTGGGATGAGCAAGCTCTTTGCCAAGTCGATTCAAATGAGCCATTGGAATTAGCTACCCTTGACCTGAATTCGCTACAAGGACTTGTTTGCTTGGAGCCACCAAGACATGCCAGGAATTGACCCATATGTCATCCAACACCACCGTTGCCAGGAATCTGCTGCCATCAAGAAAGAAGTCAACTGTCTTTTAACGGTGAGGCTCATCCAGGAGGCACACTACCTAGAGTGATTGTCCAACATTGTGCTAAAAAAAAAGGCTGGCGACAAGTGGAGGATGTGTGTTGATTTCAAAAACTTCAATAAAGCATGCCCGTAGAACAGTTTCCCTCTCCCCTGGATAGACTTGATCGTGGAATCCACTACAAGACATCGCATGCTTAGATTCATGGATGCATACTCGGGATACAACTAGATTCGTATGAACCCCAATGATGAGGAGAAAACATCATTCATTATGGACAGGGGTTTGTATTGCTACACAACCATGCTTTTTAGCATGAAAAATGCAGGAGTCACCTACTAGTGGCTGGTCAACCATATGTTCAAAGAGCAAAGAGGATGGAGTATGGAGGTTTATGTGGATAACCTATTGGTGCAGAGAAAAAACCTCTAACCACCATTTACTTTATTTTAAATGCAAAATTATTGAGATTTAAATATGATAAGAAATTGAATGGTAATGATTATGACTTTGCTAGTGTGTATGGCGTATGTGAGAAAGCATCGTTTGGTAAGCTAGTTTTATAGACTAGATTGGTATTTCTTTAGAAAGAATAGACTTTGTGAGCCTACTAGTCTTATGCGTGAGTTGCTTGTACATAGAGGTGGTTTGATCAATCATTTGGATCACTTTGGTGTAATGAAGACTTTAGACATGTTTCTTGAACATTTGTGAGAGTATTATTTGCCATTCATTGAGGTTGCATATAAGTGTAGTGTTCATTCTATTACTAATTTTTCACCTTGTGAAATGGATTATGATTTCAATCCACTTACTCCTTTAGAATTAATGCCTTTACTTGTTGATGACAGTACTAGGTCGGATGGACAAAAGAAGACAGAATTATAAATGGATCTTTCGGGTGATTATAATGTTTTTGCTACTTTTAATATTTCTGATCATTCTCCTTTTCATGTAGGTGTAGGTTTGAGGTCGAATCCTTTTAAGGAGAGGGAGAATGATAGGCACCAAGGTGGACCAAGTCTTAAAGATTCTTTGCAAGTTCCTGATGGGCCAATTATAAGGTTAAGAGCCAAGAAGATTAATGAGGCAATGTAAGGATTGGTACAATCCACTTGGGACGAAGCTAGTAAGACTCCAACATTTAAGATGAGCTTGAAAGAAGGAGAACCATTGTTGATCCATGTGATACAGGCTATGGAAGATGGCACCATAACTTAGTGTTTATTATTTGGGCCTATTATTATGTCTAAGTGATTGAAGGCCTAGAACCTTGTTTAATTTATTAAAATGGCTTATTTTATTAGTTATAGGAATTAGATAATAATGGGGCTTGAGGATGTTTGTCCCACATATGTTTTATGTTTTTATGAACTAGAGTTTCAAGAGAAGTTTTTAAGGGTAGTTTAGGGGTAGTTTTAATTTTCAGCTAGGGTTTGTTTTGGGAAGGCCTCGTATTTCACCCAAGGGTATTTTGGGAAAATGATTTTATGTTAGCCTAGAGTCTTGGGTATTTAAGTTACTAAAGCCGCACTGTTCAAAACAGCATATTTTTTAATGAATTTTCATTTGTGAGTTGAGTTTATCTTCTCTTATTCTTGAATGAACTTTCGAACTTATTAAAGGCAAATTACCACCTTTGTGGCATTCTTCTTTATAATTTAGGTTATTGAGACAGGTTTTTCAACGGGTCTAGATTTTCATATAATTTAGGTTCTTGAAACAAGTTCCTCAACAGGTTTAGATTTTTCATTTGGCTTGATTTTGACTTTCTTGGGTGAGTCTTCAAATTGATTGTGCGTTTAAGGGATTCCATTCCTACAGGTTCATATCGGTTTGACTTGAACCACTACCGTGACTGGTGCAAATACCTAACCATCAAGTTCAAATATTCATCCCTGGGGCACCTAGAGTCCAATGGGCAAGTCGAGACAACCAACAAGACTCTACTTGGGATCCTTAAGAAGAAGCTCGACGACAAGAAGGGAACATGGGTAGAAGAACTTGCAGGAGTCTTGTGGGCTTACCGCACCACAGTCAGGACTTCAATATGTGAGACTCCCTTCACCCTCACCTATGGACAAGAAAGTGGTGGTGCTAGTTGAAGTAGGGATGCCCAACTATAGGATCCAGCACTTCGATCAAGATTCCAATGGCGCAAGACTGGAGGACTTGCTTGAGGAAAGGAGATTAGAAGTAGAGGTAAGAATGACTGTAAAGAAAATATTTTGGGTCTGAATGCACTACTCAACCTCCTCTAAAGATTTAGGGCGAGTCCAACCTGAATGCACTGCTCAAACTTCTCTAAAGATTTAAGAAGGGTCTAGCTTGAATGCGCAGCTTGGCCCCCCTTGCAAAAGCAAAGGCCAACTAGGTGAGTCTAGCCTAAATGTGCTGCTCAACCTCCTCTAAAGATTTAGGGTGTGTCTAGACTGAATGCGCTACTCGGCCCCCTTTGCAAAAGCAAGGGCCAACGAGGCGAGTCCAGTCCGAATGCGCTGCTTGACCTCCTTTAAAGATATGAGCGAGTCCAGCCTAAATGTGTTGCTCGCCCCCTTTTGAAAGCAAGGGAAAACGAGGGAAGTCCATCCTAAATGTTCTACTCGACCTCCTTTAAAGATTTAGGGTGAGTCTAGCCTAAATGTGTTGGTCAGCCCCCTTTGCGAAAAGCAAAGGCCAACGAGGCGAGCCCAGTTTGAATGTGCTGCTTGACCTCCTTTAATGGTATACACTACAAGAAATTTGATTTTTAGGGATGAAATTTGTTAGGGACGAAATTTATTTGATCCCTAAAAATACTTTTTAGAGACCTAAATTTCGTCTCAAAACATGGAAAACCTTATAAACCGTTTGAACTAATAAAATTTAATTCGAACAGATAATTAATCTATTCGAATGCAATATAATAGGTTCGAATGAGTATTACATTGTTCAAATGGTATTATTTAATTGTAATAATATATTGTTAAAATTGTAATAATACATATTTTTTCTATTAATTTTTTTATCATTTTCAAAGTAAATAAAAATGTCTATATATTATATATTATGATTTACAATGAATTAAAATAGTTACGAATTCATAAATTAATTTTATGTAATTAATTTAAAAATATTTTAGTTAAATAAATATTACTTTAAAGGTGGTGTCATCTTTTCTATTATCGTGAACATTAAATATAATGAAAAGAAAATATAATTAACAATAAAGAGGCTAGCAAACAATAAAAATAAAAACCATACACTAATTACATCCCAAAAGGAGTTAGACGTTCTATACAACATAAAAAAAATAAAATAATAACAAACAATATCTATTTGTTAAGTAAATCAAAATCCTCCTATAAGATATATATAAGCGTCATTCCAGGTCCTTAAACTTCTCCATGATGGGCTGAATGAAGGCCCTCAATATAATTTGGCGGTGCTCTGCCAATATAGCTCATACCTCAACCGAAGTAGCCCCAACAGGCTGTCTCTCATCATAGGCAGTAGCAATAGAAGCTGTATCAGTAGGTGGAGGCTGATCCTATTCTACATGAGTCTTCGGCAAATGAACCTTGCTCTTGCTGAATGTGATCTTGTTAACGGGCCCCATATGTGACAACCTCCGCTTAGTCGAAGTCACTGTAACGCCCGATTAGACTAAGAGGTTAGATATCAGCAGTGCAAATGGTAGACTACCTCCACCCGAATAGCGTGACTCTGTTCGAATGCGAAGGAAGAAATATAATGTCAGATCCCCCCTGTGCTAACTATAACAAAAATCTGGTCCGCTTGATCCCGAAATCAGTCTTGTGTTTTTTCGGATCAATGTTTTACCCGACAATCAGATTAAGCATTCTAAAAAATGCTATACAATCAGCCTGTTGGATCACTTTACTGCCATCATATGGAGGAGCCGAAGGGTTTCGCACTAGCTCACGAACCTGATCGTCTGTGAGACCATCATCGGGTACCTCATCGCTACTCTGACTATCATCCGAGCCAGCATCCAGCTCTGCGGTCTCTACACTAGGCGCTAGCGATGAGGATACGACTGGTGTGTCCTCTCCAGATGGTGCAATCGCTACTCTTGCTGCTGCTGTTGCAGGATATGCACCGGACTCCCGCCGCAGATCAAGAAACTCAGCAATAACGTGGGGAGAAAAGATAATACTCACTCCTCGGACTATTAAGTTGTAGCACATAGCATCACCAGACTGCTCTCCCATGGCATGGTAAAACTCACCTACCATCTGAAGATATGTTGTGCCCCTCTGCCGACAGATCGGGGTCCATCCACAATCGGTGATGATGTCATGTATACTCCATCCCTCCCAAGTGAGATAACGGAAGTCATCCAGAATGATCTCCCGCTCAACTAGTATAGGCCTCATGGCCGACTGAGAATGAGCTGCTTCGCTACTTTGGCCTGTCTGGGGTCGAGAGCGTTTTCTTCCGCTACTGCTTGCCATTAGTATCCTGTTGATCTACAAAATAATTATGTAATCTAATTAAAGTGAATTAGAGGAATAATGATGTTATGCTGCAGTGTTTGGCAACTGCTTATTCGAATGGATTCCAATTCGTTCGAATAAGTGTTAGCAAATATGATCTTTAGTTCGAATGATTAAAATTCAATTCGAATCACCTAAAATTCCATTCGAATGATGTTAAAGTCCATTCGAATGACAATAAATTCCATTCGAATGGCCTTGAATTTCGTTCGAATAGAATTTAGGGTCATTTGAACATAACTGAGCCAAACAGACATGGCTGAGTCGACTAAGTCCCAAATCTACAATTCTTGGATTCACCATAATCCAATATTTTAATCGGTAGAAATGATTTAGGAGTGAAGCCCCATCATTTCTACCGATTACTTTTGTGTCATTTGGCCCTAAAACAACAAAATGGGGTCAGATTAATTCAAAATCCCACCCCCTAAAACCAACAAATTTTTTCAAAAAATAACAACCATTTAAGCTAGATGAGGACCCACACCTCATGTTCTAGGAGATTTGAGGACTTGGTCGGAGTTGGTGGCAGCGTTGTGGCAGCGAACGACAGAGGATTCGATCCGACGGTTCGAATGAGAGGATGCACGAAATGAACGGAGAAGAAACTGTATCGCGACTTATATAATGTAATTTCGTTAGAATGGAAAGGGCATAAGTTCGAAAGGAAATGGTATAAGTTCGAATGAATTATATAATAATGAGAAAAAATATATATAAGTACAAGAGGTAAAAAAATACGTTTTATATTACTAATACTAGTATATAATACTAATTTTAATACTAATAAAAAATTTCTAGACTAGTATATATAACATAGTATATATATAATATATATTAGATAACTATATTATATAGTATAGAGTATTTTATTGAAAACCTATATATATTATAAGTAACTAGTATATATATATATAATACTATATATATTATGCATTATATGAGTATAAAATAGTATTGTGTAAAGCATTGCATTATAAAGTAATATACTAAGTATATAGTAAAACATTGCATTAAATATAATTATAAAATACATATATTTAATATACTTAGTTTGTATATTAGTAATAAACTAAGCACTTAGAATATATTATAAGTATTATAGTACTATTAGTTTTCATATATTTATCCTATTTGTACTATAATATCACTTAGTATTATACTATTAGTGATACTTAGTATTATACTTATAGTGATACTAAATAAAATATTATACTATTAGTAATACTTAATATTATAGATTGATAAGAAACTTAGTACTATGTGTATATAGTTTTAACATATACTAATAATAATATTGGATGTATTATGCGTATTTATATATTGCTATAATTATTTGGTCGAACGAATATCAAAATAGTTCGAATAGAGATAAAGTCTGTTCGAACGAATTTTTTTTGTTTGGAGGGAAAATTCGCTCCAAATTATCAGTATATGCTGGAGAATATTTCTTTTTTTTTGTTCGAACTCTAATATTATTAGTTCGAACGGGAAAATAATTTTGGAAAAATTCGCAGTTTTTTTATTTTCGCATTCAAACTTCTAAAAAATTTGTTCAAATGGAAATTTACATATTATTAAGCCGGTCATTTCAATTCATTTTCACTCGGATTGAAGTTTGAGAGAGAGAGAGAGAGAGAGAGAGAGAGAGAGAGAGAGAGCGTGGCAGAAAGCTTTGAGTGAGTGTTATGGAGAGAGAGAGAGCTTCAAAGAAGTGAGAGAGAAGAGATTATTGAGAGAGAAAAGAGGTGCACAAGTGGTAATATGTTTTTCTTTGTTATTTTTCATTCCAATTTTTGTTTACACTTATCTTGATATTTGGTGCATTTATTCCTGAGACAGAACAAAGGTTTAATGTGTTTTATGCATATATAGGTATTGTGGATTAATATTTTTATTGGATTGCAAAAATTAGAGATAAGTTTTTATAGTTTTCTAAGTTATTTAATAATCGTATTTAGGGATAATCATATAATTTTCAATGTATTGTATTGAAATATGCTATTATGTATGTGAAAATTGGGTTTTGTGGTTCAGTTTTTTGCTCTATTTCGTGACTGGTTTCTGGCTTGGTCTCATTCGAACATTCTGAATCCTGTTCAAACTGAATTTACTCAGTTCGAACGGAATCTGACTCAAACATAATTCCGTTCGAATATTTGGAGTGTTTGTTCGAACAGTATCAAACCCTTTAAGCACCCTAATTAATGTGATTAGTACTTAAAATATACTTATAAAATATTTAATTAAAGAATTATAATGTATAATTGAAAATATTTAAGTACTCTAATTAAATAGATTAATAATTAAAAAATAATTATAAAATATTTAATTAAAAATTATAATTAAATATTTGAAAATATTTAAGTACTCTAATTAAAATGATTAACACTTAAAATATACTTATAAAATATTTAATTAAAGAATTATAATGTATAATTAAAAATATTTAAGCATTAATACTTAAAATATTCTTATAAAATATTGAATTAAAGAATTATAATATATAATTGAAAATATTTAAGTACTCTAATTAAATAGATTAATACTTAAACTATTCTTATAAAATATTTAATTAAAGAATTATAATGTATAATTGAAAATAATTAAGTACTCTAATTAAATAGATTAATACTTAAAATATACTTATAAAATATTTAATTAAAAAATTATAATTAAATATTAGAAAATATTTAAATACTCTAATTAAAATGATTAACACTTAAAACATACTTATAAAATATTTAATTAAAGAATTATAATGTATAATTAAAAATATTTAAGCACTCTAATTGTGGCGCCCCCAAATCCCCATGTACCAACACGGGAAATTCGAGGCGCCCGGATG
>QGSO01000401.1:277905-508650 GCA_011037825.1 Carya cathayensis | reverse complement strand
TTGGGTTTTTTTTTTTTTTTTTTTTTATAGATGGATAAGAGTTGGATGTTGTTGGGAGATAGACTTGGTCGAGACTATAAGCAATATGCACAAGGGGTGAAGTCTTTCTTAGAATTTGCTTGTGGGAGTGTTGATAGCTAAGGATTTATAAGATGCCCATGCAAGAAGTGCAAAAACCTTAGTTCATATAATATGATGGCTGTGGAGGATCATTTATTCGTAAATGGAATTGATTCTAAATATTTACATTGGATTTTACATGGAGAACCATTTCCCCCAAGGAGTTAGATTTGGCAGTCATCTCAACCAGATGGATGAATATAACGAGATCGACAGGGAGAACATAAATGTTGATGTTTCTGATGATAGTTATGATAATGGAGAAGATATGACTGAAATGTTAGGGGATCTTGGCGCAGGTATATTTGGTACCAGGGTTGGAGAAGGAACATCTACACAATCATTTGAGGGAAATGAAGACTTTGGATCACTGTGGGAGGATGCACAACAAGAATTGTACAAAGGGTGCACCCATCATAGCAAGTTGTCATTCACTATCAGGTTGCTCCATATTAAGTCTATTTGTAGTATTTCTGCAAAGGCCATCGATATGCTGCTTGAATTATTTAAAGAGGCTCTGCTAGAGGATAACGTAGTACCTTGAAATTTTTATGAAGCGAATAAATTGAAGCGAGGGTTAGGATTTGATTATAATATCATTTATGCATGTAAGAATGATTTTGTTCTCTTCTGGAAGCAATATGCAAAATGTGAATCATGTCCGGTGTGTCATGAGTCAAGATAGACATGAAATAAGCGTAATGTACCCCATAAAGTGTTAAGACATTTTTTGCTTATTCCTCGACTTTAAAAATTATTTACTTCCCAGATGACTGCGAAAGATATGACTTGGCATCATACAGAAAGAGTTCAAAATGATCAATTCCTCACTCATCCTGTAGATTCGTTACAATGGAAGAAATTTGATGACGAGTATCCATGGTTTGCCAAAGAACCTCGCAATGTACGTCTTGATTTAGCAACTGATGGCTTTAATCTATTTGGCAACATGAGTACTTCTCATAGCACCTGGCCTGTCATAGTAATGCCTTATAATTTGCCACCATGGAAGTGTATGAAGGATCCTTATTTTATGATGGCTCTATTGATCCAAGGGCCAAGGTCACCAGAAAATGAAATAGACGTATATTTGCAGCCAATGATGACAAGTTGAAAGAGTTGTGGGAACAAAGTGTCAATACATATAATGTGGCCGCTTCGCATGAACTCAAGATGCATGTTGCAGTACTTTAGACAATAAATGATTTTCCAGCATACGAGAACTTGTCTGGGTGGAGCACAAAGGGAAAAATGGCTTGTCCTGTTTGTAACAAAGATACACAGTCTCAGTGGTTAACGAATGACCGGAAATTATGTTTCATGGAACACCGTCGATTTCTACCTCATGATTATAGATGGCGTTCAAATAGAGTAATGTTTGATGGAAGGGTTGAGCGTAGGTCATCACCGCCAGAGTATTCTGGTAGTGATATTCTCACTCAATTGGCAGATGTTCCAGACAACAGATTTGGAAAGAATGTAAGATGCCGAAAGAGGAAAAGACAAGCAGTGGAATTGAATTGGACCAAAAAAAGTATTTTTTTTTTAGTTGCCATACTGGTCTACCTTACACTGCGTCACAATCTAGACGTAATGCACATTGAAAAAAATATATGTGAGAATATTTTGGGTACCTTGATGTCAATACAAGGGAAAACAAAAGATACAGTCAACTCTCGTAAAGATTTAAAGAGTTGGGAATCAGATCGGAGTTGCATTTGCAAGATACTGGGTCATCAGCTTATATGCCCCTTGGATGGTATACACTTTCAAGTGATGAGAGAAAGAAATTCTGTGATTGGTTCATGACAATCAAATTACCCGATGGTTATGCTTCGAACATGTCAAGATGTGTCCGACCTCATGATTGGAAGATAACTGGTCTAAAAAGTCACGACTGCCATATATTTTTACAGCGATTGTTGCCATTGGTGTGCGCGGAAAGCTTACTCCAGATGTTCGTATAGCTATCACAGAATTAGGGTGATTTTTCAGAAGTATTTGCAGTAGAACGTGAAAGTTAATGCCTTATTAAAAATGGAAGCTGACATTGCATTGATATTGTGTAAATTGGAGAGTTTGTACCCGCCTTCATTCTTTGATGTAATGGTTCATTTGGCTGTGCATCTCCCTTGTGAGGCTTTAGTTGCTGGCCCCGTTCAGTATAGATGGATGTATCCTATTGAACGGTTTTTGGGAAAACTTAAGTGATTTGTGAGGAATAAGGCTCGTCCGGAAGGATCGATCGCAGAGTCATATATTCATAATGAGTGGCATACATTTTGTTCAATGTATTTCCGTGGGGTTGATACTAGATTTACGAGACCAGATCGAAGTTATAAAGGTGGACAAATGGAAGTTTCGTCAGCATTTACCTTGTTTTCCCAGAAAGTATGTCCTATAGGTGCACAAGGGGGCTATGACCTATGTAGGCGAGAGTTTGAAAGAGCTCGATGGTATGTCTTAAATAATTGTGAAGAGATTGAACACTATTTGAGGTTAGTGATGATCATCTAATTTACTAGTAGTATTAAGTGCATTTCTAATAATATAGTATATATTGATACAAATTAATAACTCACATTAACATACGCAGTGAACATATATAACTACTTCGCATGAATGGTGTGACTAACGTAGAAAAGACGCACGAAGAAGAATTTGTCTCATGGTTTGAACATAAAGTATTATTCATAAAAAAAATTATGCACAAGTATTTTAAACTTTATACATTTTGTAGGTGTCACCATATTTATATATGATATTGATATAAGTAGAATAAAATTTATTTATGAAGGTTGCATTGAAATATAATGAACATTCAGGTGAAATCTAACCAGAAGTATATGCTTTGGCATGTGGTCCGTCTAAGCGGGCTATCCAATATTCAGGATGTTTGGTGCGGGATATAGATTTCACACAGCAGACAGAGAATGATATAGGAAAACTCAAAATTGTGGGGTTGTTGTCGAAGGAAGTCATGGGGATGATAATATCGATTTTTACGGAATTGTGGAATATATCATAGCATTAAAGTATGTGTGGGGATATATCGTCTGGTTATTTAAATGTAATTGGTGGGATGTCTCAAATCCTAGGTTGGGAGTGCGTAAGGATGAATATTTTGTAAGTGTCACTACATCTCGCAAATGGTATAAGGACGATCCATTCGTTCTCGCATGCCAAGCAAATCAAGTTTTTTATTTAGATGATCTGGAGTTCATAAATCTATGGCGAATAGTCGAGAAGTTTACGCCAAGAAATGTATATGATTATATTCCAGAGGCAGACAAACCACATGAAGAAGTTGATAATCCAGACCATGACAAAGCATATCAAGAAAATGAATCAGGCATCAATTTATTTGTTGATCTAAGCCATTATGACACGGTCCCATTGTGCAGAGAAGATGTTCAACCCGAAGTAATTGAAGGTGACATGTCGGAAGAACATGAATCAACTAAAGTGTCTACTGAGGATGAGAGCGATTGGTCTAGCAAAACTGATATCAAATGATTTTTAAACAGATATTTGTGTAGGTATAATTCTTATAAAAATATTTCATGTATCTTGTTCGAATAATAATTTATTATAATTTCAAACAGATATGCATCCTAAACGCAAAAGAACACGTGAGCCATCCCCACCACTTACCGAATCCCCATGTGATTCACCTACCAACAATGGTGGGCCACCATTACAAGAACCAGAACAAGGTATTTTATCATTGTATATCTTTCAAATAAAATTAATTTAATTAAAATATATGCTTTAATTTTTGTATATATAGCTGTTGTAAACCAGCGCCGAGTTAGAGGCATTATGAGGGGTGTCTGCATAGAAAAAGTAAGGAAAATGGGTAAAATTAAAGTTGATATATCTGATGATCACACCGGTGGCTCTGGGGATTCGGCAGCTTGGCTTGCTTCTTATGTTGGTACACTTACTCGCACGTATGCACCAATGGCTACATCCTCCTGGGCTAAAGTTCCCCAAGATGTGAAAGACCACATCAAAAATCGTTGTCTGGTAATAAGTTACTTTGTATAACATTTTTATTTAAATAATATTTGAAATTATACTAATTGTTTATAATTCTTTGAAGGACGAGTTTAAACTAAATTTTGGTCGGCGAGAGGATCGACTAACAATTGAGAAACTGATGTCGAATGCATTTTGGAGGTACAAAGGTTGATGCCATGCACACTATCAAAAGCTCAGTACTACGATAGAGGCGCGTCAAAATCCATTCCAAGCAATGCCACCAAACGAATAGAAAAAAGTTTGTGATCTGTTTGAAGATTTTGCTTATCAGGTAATTTCGCTACTATCTTTTTTTTAATAATATATAATAGATGTATTAAATAAAAATTATAATACTTTTTTTTAGAATCGGAGTACAGTGAATAAAGCAAATAGATCAAATTTAACGATACACTATCATGCGGGTTCTCGATCTTTTCATTGCTTGTCAAAAAAAATGGTTAGTTATTTTTATCTCCATTAAATCTTAATATATACACTTTTCTGGTATAAATTATGATATTAATTTTCATTTTGCAGCAAGAAGAAAATCCTACTGATTATGATCTGACCCAATTGTATGCTAAAGCACATAAAAATCGTGATGGTGTTTGGAGCAATCTTGAGGCAGAGGGAAATTATGTAAGTTTAAGTTTATTTAATTCCATTCTCTAAATATATTTTTGTTACATATACTAATTTTAATGTTTTTCTTTTTCCAAAACAAGATGATATCTCTTAAAGATACTGCTGCGGATCCATATGATGAATCATTTGTCAACGATGCTCAAATCTTTTCTCAAGTTCTTGGATCACGTTCTGGATATTTGAGGGGCTTAGGACGTTGCGTGAATCCATCCGAGTTGCTAACCCGATTAGATCAAGCAGCAGATTTAGAAGCAAGATTAGAAGAGAGGCTACAATTAAATAACCAAAAATTATTTAAACAATTTCAATCAATGATGTCTCAAAACCCTATACCACCACTACCACCACAATCATAATTCATTTGGTTTTTTTAATTGCCTTTAATATTTACGATGTTTGTAAACATTTGAACAATTGATGTATATAGCTTACAATTTGATGTATATAGATTACAATTTGATGTATATAGATTACAATTTGTATTAGTATCAATTTCATTTTGTTTGATCAATGTCGTTCGAATGGTAAATTACCATTTATGCATACATTCGAATAAAAACATATCAATTTGAATAAAAAAATACCCATTCGAACAAACAAAATACCCATTCGAATGTACCGGGAAATACAATCCATGCAATCGTTCGAACAATTAAATACTCATTCAAATAAATTCATTTTTAAAACTCCGTTCGAAAAGAAGATTTCCGTAAATAGATTGTTTGTTCGAACAATTAATATTTTTCTTCGAACTAAAGTCACTTACCAACTTGTTTGTTAGAACGGACTTGGTCAGATATGGTTATTGGTTCGAATTAACATTTCATGTTGTTCGAACAAAAATTTTGTTATTTAAACTTGATTCTGAGACGACATTTTTTTGTCTCAGAAAAAATTTCCCGTTCGAACGGTTGCGATTGGTTTCACCCAATTTCGTCCCTAAAAATACTTTTTGGAGACTTCGTCTCTGAAAGCTTTCTGAGACAGTCTTTTTGAGACAAAATAGAAACAAAAATTTTTCGTCTCTCAAAACTTTTAGGGACGAAATTCCCATTTTTTGAGATAAAATTTTTTTTCTCAAAAAATCATTTCTCTTGTAGTGGTTTGAATCTGTCAGTGATATTTGATATTTGAATTTCTACTGGTGATTTCTATTTTCCAATTTTTCCTGATTTGGCAATCTTGATTTTGAGGGTAGTGGGTAATTTTGATGAGAGGTCAAAGGAGGAGAAGAAAGCATATGCATCTATGAAGGCTGGGGCACGAGTCGCCGTCGCATCGTCTGATGCAGTTATTGCTTGAGCTTCGTCCTCGTTGCCTTCCTTACGGTATTTTCAGATGGAATGGTAGATCCTGCTGGCCATGGGAAACGTGAGCTAGACATTGCGCAAGTCAGTTTCCCTTCACTTACCCCTTATTATTTTTATATTTTTCTCAAGTCTTCTGTTTGGTTTAGACAAAATTGCAGGAGTGGTTCTCTTACCCAATTTAATGAACCAAGTAACGTACAAGGGTGTTGTGAAACATTAATGAATTTCATAACTGGTTTTTATAGCTTTTTTAGGTGTTTTTTTTGTAGGGGTATGAGCGCATATGAGTCTTACTCTTATATATCTGTGAATGGAGGAGGTGCAGACAAGGACCAGTAGAGTACAGTAGTAGTAACTCAAGATGAAGATGAAGTTCGATTCTCCAGATTAACAGACTACTACTCTTTATCATATCTTAGATATATGTGTTTGAAATTCTCTTCTTGTATACAGAACATAAGTGTAACGATTACTGTAATTGGAACGGAAATAGTAAAATACATCGGAGCAGGGCATATCTTCTTTCACTGCCATAAATCTCTGTGGTTAATTTTCTTTCACAACACTTATTTTATTGAGAGCATGGGTGCAAATACAACAGATTCTTTTCAGTACAAACATCCTATCCATGGCCCTTCCTATAACATCTAAAAGAGGGAAAAAAAAACGGAAAAAGAAAAGTAAAGCCACATTAGTAGTACGTACTACAGACATTGTGCATGGAATTATTTATTTATTATGGAAACATGCTTGTAGGATTATATTTAATTTCTGCGGCCCCTCCAATTCACCCTTCTACGTGTCGGCTGCCCAATTGCAAACGTCTTCATAAACCAACCATACTTCTTTGTGATTATGATTTGCCCAGACACAGCTCCAAACACGAATCCACATCCGTATCCCATCGCGACTACTTTCCAACCAAATTCAAATGAGAACTCTGAGTTGTGGCTTGAAGATGGAGGCAGTGAGTCCTCAGGATTCTCACATTTTTTTGACAAAGGGCTTCCGCATAATTCAGGGTTCTCACTAAACGAACTGTTGTTGAATGTGTCGAATTGTTTCCCATGTGGTATAGGTCCTATCAAGCGATTATGGGAGGCATTAAAGTGTGAAAGGAAAGTGAGTTCTGCTAGTTGTGGAGGGATCACACCAGACAACTTGTTTTGAGACAGATCCAATGATTCTAGCCCTGTCAAGTTTGCCAAAGTAAATGGTATAGGACCTGTGAGAAAGTTGTTGGAAATGTTGAGCAAGTTAAGTCCTATCAGATTTCCCACCACTTCTGGAATTTCTCCTTCAAATCTATTGCTCGAGAGATCAATAGCTATAAAGAAATCTGGGACTTTCTCATAATCCATCTCCGTGCCTTTGTTGATCATCGTGATTGAGTAGTTAATGGGGGGTATAAGCATCGTAGAGTTTGCAGACATCGCTGAAGTTTGGATTTCCCCCATGTACTTTAAGCTCTTGGCATTGACGATTTGCATGGCTTTCCAATTTTGGAAGTGTTCATATGGCAACTTGCCAGAAATATCATTATTTGAGAGGTCAATGATGTGCAATTTTGGGAATTTGAAATTGCTATTCGAACTTCCTATTGTACCATGGAGTTTATTAGATCTCAAAATGAGAATCCTCAACTCTGGAAGAATGCCCAACTAGGAAGGAAAAATATCATGTATCTGATTGTTACCAAGATTAATAGCTTCAAGCTTGGTACATTTGGCCAATGATCTCAGTACACTCCCCTGTAAATGATTTTGGCTTAAATCAATCAGCTTCAATTCTTTTCCTTCACCACGGATCCGAGGAATGATTCCATGAAAATTATTGTCGTGTACATCCACAATTGTGAGAGAATCACTCAAGTTGCCTAAGCATTGTGGAAGAGGACCACTCAAGTTGTTGCTTGACAAATCGAGAATATTTATTAAACTTAGATTGCAAATCAAATGTGGTATTTCTCCGGTCATTCTGTTGTTTGAGACCAAATATAAAACAATGGAAGGAGGTGGGATTGGCAGTGAACCTTGAAGCATGTTAGAATCAAGCCCCAGATCATTCAGATTAATGTAGGGGAGCACAACCGGAAGTTGGTCGAAACCGGTGAGAAAGTTGTGTGCCAGATTTATAGCCCAGAGAGTTTCTATACTAACGTTCCCCATCCATTTTCGAACTTGGCCGTGAATCTTGTTTCCACTAAGATCTAATAATCGCAACTTATCTTGGTTCCTCAGAAACTCTGGGAACTCCACCAAGTCACAATAAGCTATTGATAATACCCTAAGTTTTGGAAAAGTTGAGTTGGTACTGGGCTTTGTAAGCAATGAAATATTGTTTCCAGATAACTGGAGACTAAGGAGGTTTCTGAGTCTCAGAAAAAAACTCAAACTCCACCGTGCCACTCAAATAATTTTCAGAGATATAGAATTTCAAGATTTACAAGCCTAGATATTGACTGTGGAATTGAACCTTGCAACCTATTTGCTTGAAGTCGTAAAACAATTAGATTGGTAAGGTTACCTAGTGAAGGTGGTATTTCTCCTGAGAATTTGCAAAATCCTGCAGCCAATAGAACCAAAGACTCGAGGTGACCAATCGAATCTGGTAGCTCACCATAGAAGTTCCTAGATCCAAGACTCAATGATACAAGGGGGCTAGTTCTGTTAAGTTCTGGGACACATCCCGTGAGGTATTTGTTGATCCCTATATCAAGAAGCTGAAGATTTGGTAGATGGAAAATTCCCACGGGAAACTCACCATGCAGGTCACACTCGCTTAGAGATAGATTCGTTAAAGAAGATAAGTTTGCCAAGATATTAGGTACGTTAGATGATATAACAACCTGGTCAAGATATAGTACTTCCAAGTTTGTGAGGTTTTGAGCTATAACTGTTAGGCCAGATTTTTGGAGCTTCAACAACAGATTATATGAGAGATCTAGAAAAACTAACTTGGAGAGCTCTAAGATTTCTGAAGGGATTTGGCCAGAAAATACAGAGTAAGAGAGGCTCAGCTTTATTAGCCTTGAAAGCTGTCTAAAACTAGTTGGGATTGGAGAAGAGTTAAAGTCATTGTCGTCCAGATTGAGGCTTTGGAGGTGAGCAAGGCGGAAGAGGCTACTATTGGAGTTGAGAAAACCTTTAAGACAACTGCTACTGAGATCGAGGGCGATGACATGACCAGTGTCCTTATTGCACTCCACACCGTCCCACTTGCAGCAATCACTGATTTGATCAGGCTTCCACGACAAAACCTTCGGATAAGCAGAAGGATCATCGGATGTGAACTGATTGATCATGAAGCTTTCCTTGAATTGCAACAAGGCAAATCTCTCATCCTCATGGCACAGGGGCTGCACACCAGAAGAAGAGGCAGCAAGTATAAGATAAAACATCATCAATGAAACAAGAAAGTATACGATCAAGATGATGAGAGGAAAGGATAAACCCATTGTCAAAATATTGGAGTTGGGGAGAAATCAAGAGAAATAGAAAAGAAATGGAGTAGAGGAATTTTGGATGATTTACTCAATGAGTACGTGATGTATTTAAATTAGTCTTGGATGAGTTAGCAGGGACCATATGTTTAAATTAGTCAAGTCGTCGTCTCGCTAGCTTACAATATATATTAATGATAATATATACGTAACACCTCTCAGAATTTGTTATCTTATCTTGTTTATTTATTTTCACTTCACTCGGATATATGCTGTTAAAGAGTTTAAAAACCTCACTTTCCCATGTCAAGTCGTTTCCGTGGCGCGCATCGAGGCTTGTGAAAGCAATGATCGACGTCACATGAACCATGTAATATTTTGGCTAATCATCAATTGCCTCTAAAAAATAACTTAAGATATTTATCTCTTAGGAAATATGAAGAATTAACTAAAGAAGTTTTGAATCACGTATGGATTCGCACTACAAGAAAAAGAAAAGTTCTAACTACTTTATAATATTATAATTAGAGTTTTTTGTAAACCATATAAAACTCAAAAATTTCTCCTTATATTCAGAAATGGTGCAATCTCTATCGTTTACTAAATTCTCATAAATATATGATAAAATTGAGTGGATACTCAACATGTATAGGAAAATGCTATTTGTACTTGTAGTTTTTATTAACATAAAAATATGTATTGACTTGTCAGTTGTTGATATATTGAAGATTATGAAATTTGAAATTTAAAATTTAAATTTAAATTAAATTGATAAAATAAATTTTATATATAAAATTATAATTACATGTAGCACTGCAATAATATTGTGAGAAGTTGCATCTAAATCAGAACTACTCCGTTAATATATAACACGTATTTATCATGATTTCTTTTTAAAAGAAATTTGTTGAGTTGGTGATGTGGCAACAGATAAAGAAGTGCGCCCATGTCTTGACCCTCCTGCAGGAGACCATTATCAAATTTTAGATGATTTCATTCACTCAACAAGTACGTGATGTATTTAAATTAGTCTTGAATGAATTGGTAGGGGACCATATGTTTAAATTAGTCAAGTCATTGTCTCGAGCTAAGCTAGCTTACAATATATATTAATGGATGATATGCACGTAACACTTTCCGAAATCTGTTATCTTATCTTGTTCACATATTCTCACTTCATTTGGATATGTGTTGATAAAGAGTTAAAAAACCTCACTTTCCCATGTCAAGTCATTTCCATGGCATTGAAGGCTTGTGAAAGTAATGGTCGGCGTCGGATGAACCACATAATGTTTTGGCCAATCATCATTTGCCTCACTCAACGAGTATGTGGTGTATTTAAATTTATCTTGAATGAGTTGGTAGGGAACCATATGTTTAAATTAGTCAAGTCATCGTCTCGTGCTAAGCTAGCTTATAATATATATTAATGGATTATATGAATGTAATACTTTCTTGAAATCTGTTATCTTATCTTGTTCACATATTCTCACTTCCTCAGATATATGCTGATAAAGAGTTAAAAAACTTCACTTTCCCATGTCAAGTCGTTTCCGTGGCATTGAAGGCTTGTGAAAGTAATGGTCAGCGTCGCACGAACCACGTAATGTTTTGGCCAATCATCATTTGCCTCTAAATAACAACTTAAGATATTTATCTCTTAGGAAATATGACGAATTAACTAAAGAAGCTCTTAATCCCATATGGATTCACACATACAAGAAAAAGAAAAGTACTACTGAATATTATAATTAAAGTTTTTTGCAATCTCTATCATTTACTAAACTCTCGTAAATGTATGATATTATTCCAATTTCTTTTCTCCCAAAATAAGAAATAATCCATTATTGGTACCAAACATTTAGCAATAATTTTTTAAAACCCTGAAAAAATAGCTAATGAGGGAAGCTATATCTCAATGTTATCATCTTCTAACGAACAACAATATCCTAATTTATATTTAGGGTTAAAACCCCAAGTTTTTAGAGTTATTTGGAGGCAAATAACTCCAAATAACTCTAAAAACATAGCTTTCAACCCCAAATTTTAGAATAAGATAAAAATATATACATTAAAACCGGTAGCAGAAACCCTAGATTTCTCACTAGAATAACTCCAGTGCAACAAGAAGTGTCCCAAACAACTTTGTTTTTTTCCCGAGAAAAATAGAGAATGCATCCTTCTCTTTTCAATTTCCTGGCAGCTGCTTTGGAATCCATTTCTTGACTCAAAACACGGAGAAACACATTACGCAATGATCCAAATTTTAAAAATCTTCGACCTCTTTCATTTCCCATGCTCTCATAAGTGAAATAGCACATCAAAAATAAAAACAATTCATAACATGAAAAGCAAAATTAGAGGAAAAGACAGTAGATTTGTAGACTTAAGAGAGGTTTGGAGAGCGAGTAGAGATGATAATTTTCTAAATAGTAATAAGATAGTTTGTGAATAGTAATGAGATTGTTTGAGTTAAGTATTTTTTAGATTTTGGGAAAAAGAGAGAAAGAATTGAATAAAAAATATTATAAAGTTTAAATATTGTAAGAATATAGTTTTAAAATATTCTTTTTGTTTGGAGATTTGAAAAAGTTTGAATTGTTTTTTAATATTTATTTGAAAATTTAAAAAAGTTGTTTTTTATTTTTTTAGTTGTTCTTGTTGTAGGGGTATGAGCGCATTCGAGTCTTAGTCCAAATGTGAATGAAGGAGGTGGTACAGACAAGGACCAGTAGAGTATAGTAGTAGTTGCTCAAGGTGAAGATGAATATGAATATGAAGTTCAATTCTCCAAATTAACAGACTGCTACTCTTTATCTTATCTTAGGTATATGTGTTTGAAATTCTCTCCTTGTATATTGTGCTACATACGTGCACATTACCTCAATCTCTCTAATCATCATATCTAGTCTTGGATGAGTTGGTAAGGGATCATATGTTTAACTTAGTCAAGTCTTCTTCTTGTGTGCATGCTAAGCTAGCTTATAATATATATTAATGGATGTTATGTATGTAATACATCCCAGAATCTATTATCCTAACTTGTTCACATATTCTCACTTCGCACGGATATATTTTGATAAAGAGTTAAAAAAACTCGATTTTCAAAAGTCAAGTTGTTTGTGTGGCATTTAAGGTTTGTGAAAGTAATGGTCAGCATCGCATGAACCACTTAATGGTTTGAGCTATCAACATTTGTTTCTAAATAATAACTTAAGATATTTATCTCTTAGGAAATATGACGAATTAACTAAAGAAGCTCTTAATCATGTATGGATTCACACTTACAAGAAAAACATAAGTACTACTTAATATTACAATTAGATTTTTTTGTAAACTTTATAAAACTTAAAAAACTCTCCTTATATTTTAGACATCATGCGATCCCCATCGTTTACTAAACTCTAAAAAGGCCCGACTCACATATAAATTTAACAGAAACTCCAAGTTCGTCTCTTTCAAAATAATAAATAACACATTAATTGTACCAAATATCTAATAGTGATTTTTTAAAATGAAAATGTCATCTTATAAAAATTATTTTGCAACTCTATAAAAAGATAAAAAGTAAATTTGTAAAATTAAAATTTATTTTTAATAAAGTGACGCGTTTGTATTGATTAATTGTAAAATAGTTTTGAAAATTTGTTTCTATATCATTACATTTTTCAAAATTCTTGAAAAAAAGAGCTTTCCCGGAATGATATATTATTTATCATCTCATCTACTTATAAGCAACTTCCTATTATATATTGAGACTATTTGTACGTCCTCCTCCTCGACATCATCTCTTCCTAGCTTCTTCATCTTCTTGTTATCGAATCATTTGATTTTTTTACAAACATAAATAAATAGAAAATAATAATTGATTACAAATGAGTTCATGGACACAGCAACACAATTAACTAATATTACTTTTCATCTATTATTAATATAATATGGAAAATACTATCTATACTTACAATTTTATTCATGTAACTATATGTACCAACGTATTAACTATTAAAACGGTGAAGATTTTGAAATTCCAATTAAAAACAAAAAGCTGATAAAATTGAGTGGATACTCATTACGTATAAGAAAATGCTATTTGTACTTGTAGTTTTTATTAACATAACAATATGTATTGACATGATAGTTGTTGATATATTGAACATTATAAAATTTAAAATTTATAAAATTATAATTACATTTAGCATGGCAATAATATTACGAGAAGTTGCATCTAAATCAGCACTACTCCGTTAATATATAACACATATTTAACATGATTTCTTTTAGAAAGAAATTTGTTGAGTTGGTGATGTGTCAACAGATAAAGAAACACGCCAATTTCTCAACCCTCCTATAGGGGACTGCCATTATGAAATTTAGATGACTTCATTCACTCAACAAGTACATGATGTATTTAAATTAGTCTTGGATGAGTTGGCAGTGGGCCATATGTTTAACTTAGTCAAGTCATTGCCTCATGCGCATGTTAAGCTAGCTTACAATATATATTAATAGATAATATGTATGTAACATTAACTCTCAGAATCTATTATTTTATCTTGTTCACGCGTTTTTAAACTCAAGTCGTTTTCGTGGCATTGAAGGCTTGTGAAAGTAATGGTCGGCATCGCATGAACCACGTAATGTTTTGACTAATCATCATTTGCCTCTTAATAACAACTTAAGTTATTTATCTCTTAAGAAATATGATGAATTGACTAAAGAAACTCTTAATCACTTATGGATTCACAATTACAACAAAAAGAAAAGTGATACTTGATATTATAATTAGATTTTTTTGTAAACCTCATAAATCTAAAAAATTTCTCCTTATATTCAAACATCATGCAATCTATATGGTTTACTAAACTCTTAACTTTATGATATTATTTCAAGTTCTTTTCTCCCAAAATAAGAAATAATCCATTATTGGTACCAAATATTTAGCAATAGTTTTTAAAACCCTGAAAAAAATAGCTGACTGGGATGCTATATGTTAATGTTATCATCTTCTAATGAACATGTATTGGTATATATTTTTATTTTTTAAAAATGTGAAAAAAAATGTGGACTTTGTACTAATGAGCACGCCCAATGGTCAAAACTAGATGGCACATTAGCACCACTCTTTTATTTTAGGGGTATTGATTAGTGATTGAGAAAATGTCAGAATTGGTAGAAATCATCGGGACCAGTGGGATTAGTGTTTTCCAATTGGGAAATGCTTATCCCACACACAAAAGTCACTGGTGGCTACTATTTTTTTTTTTTAAACTTAGTGATTAAAGTAGTGTTTTTAAATGATATTATCAATTTAAGAAAAAACATTTAAAGATATATAAAAAAAAAGTATAAGAAATAAGAAAAATAAATAAATAGTCTATTATTTATACGTGAATATAGCCGGCGGCTTCCAGTTAGCAAAGGGCCATTGTTTCAAGTCAAGTCATCTCATAAGCTTACAAAATTAATGGGATCACCAATAACTGTCTCAACGTACAACTCGCTTCGAAGATGAAGAAGCTCGGGAGAGATGATGTCGAGGAGGAGGACAATAGGTGTAATTTTTGCCAAACCCTTTGTATTATAGACTTAAAGGCAGCAGTTCTTAATCTCCCCACAATAGGTGAAAAGTCTAAGTATTTCTCATACTGCTGTACATTAGAATTTCTCCACAACTGTTTAACCTCCTCTTGGACATCTCTTGGCACATTCCCACTAAAAACCATGGCTGTTTTTTCACGATTAATATGCTAACCTGAAACGGCTTCATATTTCCCTAAAAGAGCTTGAACTCTCCTATTCTCCTATTCTCCTCAAACATTTAATAATAATTTTTTAAAACCCTGAAAAAAATAGCTGACCAGGGATGCTATATCTTAATGTTATCATCTTATAATGAACAACAATATCCTAATTTACATTTAGGGTTAACGGCAAATTCAGAACATTTTTCTCTTCAGTTTCAGAAAATTTGGTTTTTTCATCTTGTAAAGGTCGTAAAATTTTGCAATAGGCAACTTCCATAAAAAGCTCACTGCCTTTTACCAGTGACACGTGTCAGAAAATTAAAAAAATTAATTTTTTTCACGTCAACTAAAAGAATTATGAAAAACTAATTAAAAAATTATTTGAATTAAAAAATATTATTAAGAATATGTTTAAGTTTTTTAATAATTTTTTTTAAAAAAAATCTGTTCAACATAAAAAAAAAATACAAAATAAAAATCATTTTAATTTTTTAATTCAAAAGCTGATATTTTAAAAAGAAAACTGGTTTAACTAAAAAAAATTATAAAAATATCGTTATCTAAAAAAGATGTGAAAAGTTGTTTTAACTAAAATTTCTTATAAAAACGTTTAGAAAATCAGTTTAATTAATTTAAGCAAAAACATCTGTGTAAATAAGAAAATTCTGAAAAAACAGTTTCACTAAAAATTAAAAATACAAAAACTATTTAAGTAAAGCCTAAAAATAATTTATAAATATTAAAGAAATTCTAAAATAAAGAAGAAAGAAAACTCTGCACTGCATGTGGAGAAGTTTTGAGTTAAAATGATTTTTTATATAATTTTCTAGTTAATCTATTTTTTAAAAAAAAATCTATTTTTAAGTTAAAATATTTAAAAAATATTAAATAAATTCACAATTTTAAAAACTAGAATAAAACAAATCTCGGCAAGGGGAAATTATTTTGAACTTTAGAATTTATTTAAAATTTTGGAAGTGTTTTCTTAGTCTTTAGTTTAAAAAAAAAATTGTCTTTTTATTTTTTATTAAAATTTATTTCTAGGATTTTCTTATTTACACAATTGTTTTTAGTTAAATGAATTAAACATATTTTTCTTTTATTTTTAATTTAAATTCTGTTAAAGTTCGACCTAGCTTTTAGTGAAAATAAATTTTTAAACCTTGTTTAGGTGAAGTGGTTTTTATAATTTTTTTAATTAAACTGGTTTTTTTTTTTTAAATTAAGATGATTTTTTAAAATTTTTTCTCGTTAAAGTGATTTTTTCTCAGTTTTTTAAGTTGAACATATATATTTTTTAAATTATATTTAGTTAAATTGATTTTTTTAATTAAACGCATTTTCACAATTATTTTTTAAAGTAGAAATTAAAATGAAATTTAATAAAGATGACATGGGTCATCTCTATTAATTGATTTGCTAACATGTGTCACACGTGCACTCACAAAATGTTCTATTAAGACTCATTTCATCTAATCTCATATAATCATTATAACTTTTTCAAACTTTCACACAAAATATAAAAAACAATTCAACATTTTTAAATCTAAAAACTCTTAAGATAAACATAGTCAATAAAACAAGAAAGTGCACGTTAAAGCCATTACCTAAAATATAGGAGTTGGGGAGAGAACAAGAGATCAACAAAGAAATGGAGGGAAGGAATTTTAGATGATTTCATTCACTCAACGAGTATGTACATATTGTATTTAAATTGGTCTTAGATGAATTTGCAAGGGACCATTTGTTTAAATTAGTCAAGTCGTCGTCGTACATGTTTAAATTAGTCTTATATATGTATGTTGATAAAGAGTTAAAAAAGCCTCACCATCCAAGTCAAGTCGTTTATGTGGCATTGAAGGCATGTAAAAATAATGGTCGGTATCGCATAAAACATGTAATATTTAGGCCAATCATCATTTGCCTCTAAATAACAATTTAAGACATACATTTATTTCTCAAAGAAATAATTTATACAATCTCTTGGGAAAGAGAAAAGAGAAAGAGATACATATGTAAGGGAAATCAGGTATCCATCTTTAGCCTTGTTAGAATGTTGAGATGAGATTATTAACCATATACCCTTTATACCCTCTGCTGTAACGTAGTTTAGAATATTCTCTTGTTTTCTTGTATTTTGCTATTTTACATATTCCTTGTAACAGAATTGATTCTCTGTAACAGTGTATAAATATACACTGATTTGATAATGAATATACAGAAAACTATTCAGGAAACTCTCTCTGCTAACATGGTATCAGAGCTGCTCGACTAGCAGTCTCTCTTGATCCATGGCTACACCTTCATCTTCCTCTCTTTCTTCCTTCTCTCACATAGTGACTACCAAGCTTACTACTGAGAATTATTTGCTCTGGAAAATTTAGATATATGCATACCTTAGAGGACAAGATCTCTATGGATATGTGGATGGAGCTATTTGTTCACCTACACAGTTTCTTCCTTCTACCACTGAATCTGTTCCAAAAACCAACCCAGAATACACTACTTGGAACAGGAATGATCAGCTAGTTCTTAGCATCCTTTTCTCTTCCTTGTCAGACTCAATTCTTGGTCACTTATTCCGAGCCACAACTACTTATAGTCTCTGGGATTCTCTTCATACTCTTCTCTCTTCACAATCCCAAGCAAAAGAGTACCAAGTGCGCTTTCAGCTTACCAATTTAACTAAAGGAGATCTGTCCATTATAGACTACCTTGGTAATGGTAGCCTACTTGCTGATACACTTTCCTCCACTAGAAATCCCTTACCAGACAAGAAAATTGTCACTTATTTACTTAATGGTCTTGGACTAGCCTATGACTCTTTTGTAACATCAATTACAATAAGGTCTGATCCGGTTACCTCAAGAGAACTCTATCAACTTTTGTTAGTACATGAAAATAGGCTCACTTGTCCCGCTTGGTCTGCTACTAAGTTCTCAGCCAACTTTAGCTCCTGTGGTAGTAAAGATCAGCGCAATGGATGTGGCAATACTCGTAGTGGAAGACAAGGAAGAAGTAGGGGCCGTTGGTCTGGCAAAGGAAGACGTGGACCCTCTGGAAACTTTCATCAAACACCTGGCATCCAACAATGTCCAACTTGCCAAGTTTGCAACAAATAATGTCACATTGCCCTCCAATGCAGGAATCGGTTCAACCATTCCTATCAGTACGAAGCCCCACCCTCCTTCTCTCAAATTATGCCTCTCCACACCAAAACTTAACCCCAAATAGCACCCGTATTCACCCTCATATTCTGAACCTACTTAGTACCCAGATTTTGGAGCTACTCACCATCTAACCCACGATCTTGGCAATCTCAATCTCTCCAGTGAACCCTATGGTGGTCCAGAGACAATATGCATAGGTGATGGTATGTGCCTTCCAATATAAAATTCCGGTAATGCTTCTCTTACCTCTAACATTTCTTCTTTCCATCTCCAAAATCTTCTCCATGTACCTGATATTTCGAAAAATCTTGTTTCGGTTCTTCAGCTTTGTCTTCATAACAATTGCTTTTTTGAATTCCATTCTTCTCATTTTTGTATGAAGGACTCTCAGACCAAGAAATGCCTCCTCATCGGTCCAACTAAGAATGGCCTTTACGCCTTTCCACTAGCAATAAAATCATCTGTCAATGCTTCAGCCTTTTCCTATCTTGGCGAACGAACTTCTCTTTCACAGTGGCATCACCGTCTGGGCCACCCAACTCCTGAAATGATCTCCTCCATTGTGCGCACCAATTGTTTGTCCATAGTCTCTAGTAGCTCTATGTCCAATTGTGCCTCCTGTCCTCTTGCAAAATGCCACCGTCTTCCCTATGTGATTAATGGGCTTCGGTCCTCTAGGCCCTTAGAAATTGTTACTGCTGACTTATGGAGCTTAGTAACTATTGTTTCACATAATGGATATCGATATTATGTTTCATTTCTTGATCACTATACACGCTACACATGGATTTTTCCTTTGAAATTAAAATCAAAAGTTCATCAAATCTTTCCCACGTTTCTTGCTCGCATAGAACGTCTCTTTAACACTAAAGTAATCAATCTCCAAACAGACGGTGGAGCTAAATTCAAGCCCATCACTACTCAATGTACTAAACTTGGCATTAATCATCGCTTCTCTTGCACTTATGCTCATCAGCAAAATGGACTAGTAGAACGCAAACATCGACACATTGTCAAAATTGAGCTTGCTCTATTAGCCCATTCCTCTCTTCCCCTATCTTTTTGGGTCGAGACCTTTGAAACAGCTATGTATCTCATTAACTTACTTCCCTCCAAAGTTCTCCATAATAAATCAACTCATTTCATGGTCTACAATAGAGAACCTGATTATACATTCTTCAAAACCTGCAGGTGCCAATGTTGGCCCAATCTCAGACCATACAATAAACACAAATTAAACTTTCGTTCAATTTCTTGCATTTTTCTGGCCTATAGTTTGTCCCACAAAGGCTACAAATGCTTTAAGCCCATTTAAAAAAAACTCTACATCCCAAGAGATGTTCTCTTCTTTAAGGAATCTTTTCCATACTCAACCATGCAGCCCAATCCAAACCCACCAGCCCATACACCCACTCAAACTATGTTAGCCATCCTCACACCAACCTCTTCCATTCTCAACCCAAGCCCATGGCCCTTCCCAACTAGTACCCACTCACACTCTCAGAACCCTAATCCATCTCACATAGTCTCTTTGGGTGCCTCATCTCCCTTGTGCTGCTCTCCTACCCACAACACAAATGCAAACCCTAACCCTAATTTATCCTCCACCACTTTGAATTCTACACCTTTCACCCCTACCTCTATACCTTTTCTTCATTCTGCTATTTCCTCATCTCATAATGTCTCCTCCTCTCCTTATCACTCTGAAACTCCCAACTCTTCCTTCTTTGACTTTCTTCCCCCTCCATCTCCCAACCTTGTTCCTCCTCCGTCCCTGATCATTACACGGAGTCACACCAACTCACTGCAACCTTGACAATTTATCGATGGCACTATTCTATACCCACATCATCACTATCTTAGCACCACCATGGCGGTATCGGATGAACCCACCAGCTTTGTCGTTGCTTCCAAATTCTCTTAATGGTATGATGCTATGTCCTCTGAATTTAAGGCTTTGACTCAAACAAATACCTGGACCTTGGTTCCTCTGAACTCTAGTTTTAATGTTGTTGGCTGTCGTTGGGTCTATAAGACCAAATTGAATTTCGATGGGTCATTTGCTAGACGGAAAGCCCATTTAGTAGCAAAAGGGTTTCACCAACAGTCTGGTTTAGACTATGGTGAGACCTTTGGCCCAGTTGTTAAGGCAACTACTATTCACCTTGTCCTGTCTGTTACTGTGAGTCATGGCTGGCCTCTGTGCCAAATAGATGTTCAGAATGCGTTTTTACATGGAGAGCTTACTGAGACTGTTTTTATGCAGCAACCTCAAGGTTTCATTAATAAGCATTATTCCAATTTTGTGTGCAAACTTAACAAGGCCATTTATGGTCTTAAACAGGCACCTTAGCCTAGTTTTCCAAACTGGGTACTTGGCTCATGGATTATGGTTTTTCTATTTCACGTGCTGATCCTTCTCTATTCATCTTAAACTCTGGTGACTTACAGATGTTTCTGTTGATTTATGTTGAAGACATGCTTATTACTTCTTCCATACCTGATGTTATAGATAATCTAATTTCTGCTTGGGCCAAAGCCTTTCCTGTAAAGGATCTTGGCCGATTATCTTATTTTCTTGGGATTGAAATTGATTACTCAGCTTCTGGTATTTTCCTGTCTCAAAGAAAGTATATCAAAGATCTCCTGGAAAGAAGTAACATACTTAATGCTAAGCCGATGTCTTCACCTATGGCAGCTTCTCTCAAGTTGTCACAGTTCAAGGGACCTGAATTTACTGACTCCACATTGTTTCAAAGCATTGTAGGAGGCTTACAATATTTTTCAATGACTAGCCTGACATTGCCTTCTCAGTAAATAAAGTATGTCAATTTATGCATTGTCCCAAAGTTTCACACTGGTCAACTGTGAAGAGGATTCTTAGATACCTCAAGTCTACCATAAACTATGGCCTTCTCTTCAAATCTTCTTCTAGTCTTACCTTGCAGGCTTATACAGATGCAGATTGGGCAGGATGCCCAGATGACAGACGCTCTATTGGCGCCTTTTGCATTTTTCTTGGTAAAAACCTCATATCTTGTGTGACGCCCCCAAATCCCCACGTACCCACACAGGGAATTCGAGACGTCCGGATGGTGACAACCCGGGTCACCATCCTATCGACGAGTGCTAAGTGTGTGCAAGCGGCACGAGTGCACAAGGAAATACGCAGCGGATAGCAAAGTCATAAAATTAAGTACCAGAATTTTTTTCTTAAATAAAATGCAAAGCGGTTCAAAGGTACATAATAAAATATTACAAGACATAAATATTGTTTCAAAACCAAATACAAAGCATGAACTCAACTCAGATCTCCGGCGGAGCCGCATCCTCGGGCTCAGCCTCCTCCTCCTCCTCGAACTCTGCACCAAAATCTACGGTACCAAAAATGGTGCCGCAGGTAAATAAAATCCAAACACCACTAGATAAAAGCATATTAAACTCAAACAATATGCATGAATAAATGCCAATGCACAAAACTCACAAACCATATTTTTCCACGCACGCCAAAAACCCATTTGGCTCAAAAACATATCCTTAAACAAACCTCGCCGTTATCCCCGATAACGGCCCACACATACCATTTAAAACCAAGCCTCGCCATTATCCCAGATAATGGCCCAAACCACCATTTTCCCAGAAAATGGATCACAAGTCCTCAACACAACCTCGCCATTTTCCCAAAAAATGGCCCGTATCCGAAAACCATAAAAACCAACCGATTATGCATGCACCATGATCTCCCCTAGGGATCATCCGCACACTCTGGCTCTGTGCCACACCGCAGGTAACGTCTACGTGTCTGACACCTACACGGGTGATGCTCAGACTCGCGCCTCCGCCTCGCGCGTACCTGGCCAGGCCATCCTCTAGTCCCCGCCACTCTAGGGACCACGGAGTCAACACGACAACGTTACCGTATCGTGCGATCCGGTCGTCGCCCAGCGACAACCCAGGGGATGTCACTCAGTATTATCCACTCCCGAGTGACCAGAGGAGCTCCACCAAGATAATAACCCATCCCGGCTTGGGCTCGTGATACGCACACTCCCAAAAATCCATTTACGCCAATAAAACAGGATTTTCTCAATTAAAATAAAATACACGTGCATGCACCATGTAAATGCAAATCTCAATGCTCGACAAATACAACCAACCATAGAACAACAAATCAAGCAACTCCGTCCTCCATCCATCCGACCCCCGAACTCCTCGGACTCAGTCCGGAATCAGCAAACCAACCAAATAAATTATTGCAAGAGTAAAATATATTTAAATCTAAAAGTAGAGCTTGGAAAATACTTACAGAGCTATATAGGATTTTTAGAAGGTTCGGCGCGCGGCAAACGATGGGCGGAAAGCAACGTAACAGTGCAAATGCACTGTAGCCGTGGGTCGCAAAATACCCACTTTTGACCGGGGACAAACCAAGACACCAAATTGATAGGGAATGGTCTAGGGATGTTTATGAAGCTAGTGGAAGTGAGTTTTGGCCGTGGGTGGCGGCGAAAACGTCGGTAGAAGCGAAAAACGAGCAAATCGGAGTTGAGCTCGTGGGAGGTGGTGCGACGGCGCCGGAGGTGGTGAAAAGATGGTGGCCGGAGGTGGTGCGACGGCGCCGGAAACGGTGACAAACCGTGCCGCTTAGATGCGCTTTTCCGGCCAAACGGCCGGCCGGTTGGGGGAGATCTTCGGAGGGGTGGTACACCGGAGGGAGGGGAAGTTTTCTGGGTGGGTGGTGGAGGCCACGCCGCCGGCAAGTGGCGGTTCTGGGCGGAGGAAATTTTCGGCTACAGTGTAAAATTCTGGGTTGGTGCCGCTACTTTGAGCGGCTCGTGGCGGCTAACGGTGGCTCCGATGACTCTGAAAATTGGAGGGGTTGTAGTCTGCCGTGAGAGGAAGAGAATGGCGGGGGTGGTGTACTACACCTCCACCGGACGGCGGAGATACGGCCGGTCAAAGGAGGGTTGACGGAAGGAAAAAGAGAGAAGGGAGGGAGAGAGAGAATCGGGCGCACGGAAGAAACGAGAAAGAAAGAAAAGAAAGGAAAGAAAGAAGGAAAAGAAGAAAAGAAAAGGAAAAGAAGGAAAAAGAAAAAGAGAAAAAGAAAAGAAAAGAAGGGAAAAGAAATGAAGTCCAAACTTCACTTCCGGGATCCAGAAACTGATCCGCCGAAAACGATAATAAAACATAAAACGACTAAAATAAATTAAACACCACATCAAATAAATAAATAAACATCATTTAAAATATTTTAAACCCAACGTCGAGCTAAAATAAAATAAATAACTAGCAAAAACCAACTGTTAAATTTTTAAAACCAAAAACGAGCTAAAATCAATTAAACATCAATTTAAATTCAACAGCCAATAAAATTCAAATTAAAATCTGATAATTAAAAAATAAAAGCACTATAATATTAATTAAATTAAATTATTCCTTCAGTGAAAATACACGTAAAAACGGGTCATCACATCTTGGAGCTCAAAGAAACAAAAGACAGTGGCCAGATCAAGCACGAAAGCCAAATACAAATCACTGGCCACTAGGGGAGAGTTCGGTCCAGTCTGGGGAGGTTTTACAGACCGGACCGGACCTATTCGGTCCAGGATTTTCTTACCCTGGACCGGACCGAACTTCCTAAGAACCGGTCCCGTTCAGTCGGTCCATTCGGTTCACCCTATTATTATTATTATTATTATTATTTTAATACAAGGGCATTTTGTTTAATATTTATATAATTATATTGTGATATATTTAATATATATACATATGGTATACTATTATATATATATATATTAGTAATACGATAATACTATTAGTCTATTAGTAATAGTTATTAACTTATTTTCTATAACTAATAATACACTAGTACTAATACTGTTATATAGTTATACTAATCATAAATTTATAATAACTAAATTATTATATGTCTATAACTATATATATTTAGTATCAATGTATTATTATACTCTTTAATTTAGAACTATTAAGTTATTAACTATAATATATAGTACTAGTATATATCAATACATTAACATATTATAAGAGTTATGGTATAAATTATAATATATCATATATGTATAAATTTATAATAGTATTAGTATAGTTAACTTAATATGTAATATGTTAGTATTAAATCACTATAACTACATAGAGTATTAGTAATATAGTATTTAATATAACTACATAGAGTATTTTACTATTATTTAATATAGTATGACAGAGTATTAATAAATATGTGGGGTTTGAAGAGATATAGTAATACTATTATTACATATAGTTATTAGTTATATGTATTACTAATATATATCTATTATTATATATTATATATTACTAATACATATAACTAAGTTACTAATGTATATTATATATATTAGTAATACACTAATACTAATACTATTAGTCTATTAGTATATAGTAAATTAGTAATAGTTATTAACTTATTTATTATAATTAATAATACACTAGTACTAATATTATAACTAATAACTAATAATATGTAATAACACTAGTACTAATATATAGTAACTTATAACTAGTATTACTAATTTACTATATCTCTTCATTGTCTTCAAACCCAACACATTTACTAATACTCTATGTAATACTATATTCATTTATTAAATAAGAGTAATACTCTCGTAGTCTTATAATCTTATTACTAATACTAGCATATTAGATATTAAGTTAACTAATACTAATACTCTTAGTCTCTTATAATCTTATTACTAATACTAATACTCTTATAATCTTATTACTAATATAGTAAAATACTAGCATATTAGATATTAAGTTAACTAATACTAATATTAATACTAATACTATTAGATATAGTTATAGACTTATAATGATTTAGTTATTATGAATTTATGATTAGTATATTGTATAACTATATAATAGTATATAAGTATATTAGTATTAATTTAGACTATTAGTAATTTAGTCTTAATATAAATATTAGTATTAGTATAAAATTATAAATATTAGTATTATAAATATTAACCTATTAGGTTAGATAAAAATCATAATTAATTATATATAATTATAAATATTATATAAATAATAAAATATATTTTATATTTTTTTATTTGGCCCGGTCCAGGGTAAAAAACCCCTAGACCGGGACCAGACCGAAACCTATCGATCCACTAAAACTTGGACCGGGACCGACCGGACCTACTCTCTGTCCGGTCCGGTTTAGTCCAGTCGGTTTTTCCGGTTTGGATCGGCCGATACTCTCCCCTACTGGCCACCACAACTGCAGAGTTGATTTGGATACAAACTCTTCTCCGAGAATTTGTTATTTTGCTATCTCAGCCACCCACTCTCTGGTGCGATAACATTGGAGCAACATACTTGTCTGCAAATCCTGTCTATCACTCAAGAACAAAGCACTTAGATATAGACTTTCATTTTGTACGTGATCAAGTAGCTGCAAATAGTCTTAAAGTTCCTTTTGTTCTTCCAAAGTTCAAATAGCTAATGTACTTACTAAACCCATTGTTTCTTAGAGGTTTGCTGTACTTAGATCGAGTCTCACAGTGGTTGACACCCATATGGACTAGAGGGGGCATATTAACCATATACCCTTTATACCCTCTACTGTAACGTAGACTAGAATATTCTTTTATTTTCTTGTATTTTGCTATTTTACATATTCCTTGTAACAAAATTGATTCTCTGTAACAGTGTATAAATATACACTGATTTGATAATGAATATACAGAAAACTATTCAGGAAACACTCTCTGCTAACAGAGATAATGTGAGAAATTTGTAAATAGTAATGAAATAATTTTAGTTAAGATGTTTCATGGGGTTGTGGAAAATGAAAAAGAAAATGTTAAATAAAAATATTATAAAACTACAATACTGTTAGAATATCATTTTTTAATATAATTTTTTATTTTAAAATTTTAAAAAAATTGAATTGTTCTTTTATGTTTGGTTTGAAAGTTTGGAAAAGTTGTTGGAAGAACACATTCGTCCCTAGGTAGGCTAGATCCAGTTTGATTATCAGAGTTAAGAGCCCAATGTCGAAAAGCTCCCCGTATGGCAAACCCAGGCCAACTTAGAAAAGGACAAGACAACCCCTGTTGAGACACGCCTCCGGCCACACCACATCGAATAATTACATACAAGTTGATATCTCTGACAGGGAGCGCTGCATTAAGTGCAAAGTGACGCCGCCCCCAAACACAAAGGCTCAAATGGGTCGAGACACCTTGACAGAGGCTACCATATTAATGCAACAGCATGTTGTCCAGGACAGGGGGAGACACTCCAAGCACAGGAAGAACAAAGCTCCACTAGACAAGGAGAGTATAAAAGCCTTGATACAGGTACAATTCGGGAGATTCATTTTCTCCATTTGTCTATCTCTGTCATTCTTAAGCATACACTGTCAGTGCTTCTTAGCATTCTTGAGAATCCATGTTTTTCACCAACAACGAGCAATTGAGCAATATCATTGACATTTGGATACCACAAATATTTATTAAAAGAAATATTTAAGATTTCGGTTACAAATCTTTCGGGCTCTCCATTGCAATGGTTTTTGCAATTAGTTTGTATTCATCCATAAAATCAGCAGTTACTCCATATGCAAACATTCTAAGTTTAGCGGTTATCATTTGCATGGAAGATAGACTGAGTATTATAGCATAATCTCTTCTTTTGATGGAGTAGGACTCGTACGCCTCTACCTCATGTTGAATATGAAGAAACGAGGACAACTCATATGAAATCTCATTCAAAATAGATTAGAGAGATATAACTGTGTTTTTGCAAAATAGTCACAAAATAGCTATTCATGCCCTTGAATATGATCACATTGAATATACTAACGACGTTGGCGATTGCCACAATGAGTTGATGTTGATCCTCCATCATCATTAAGAACAACCTCCAACTAATCTTCGAGGGATAAGTTAAGCAACAATTTGCGAATGAACAAATGAGTCATTAAAAAAGTGTGTTGAAAATGAGGCCTGTATGAGAATTTTCTCTTAAGATGAAATCAGACTTAGGTTGTTGAAGTTGTAAATGGAACCAAAAGTCTTCTTATTTATACACAAAAATTTTACTATTTAAAGAATATACCCATTAGAAAAAAGACAAAACTTATTACTGTTAGATAGAGGATAAAAAATATTACTGCTAGACAAAGGACAAGAAATATTGTCGCTCCAACTCGAAGAAGATGTATTATCATTGGACAAAGGACAAAAATATTACGATTGCAACTTGAAGAAGATGTGTTACCGTTAGCCAAAGGACAAAAATATTACTGTTAGATGAAGGACAAAAATGCTATTATCAGATAAAGGATAAAAAATATTACTATTAGATTTCTCACAAAACCATAATCTTGATTTTTATTTATCCATTACAAATACCAATGCGTTGGAAAGTGCACGTGTTTATAAATGATTTTATTATTTTTGATATTGTAATGATTTCAAAACTATTATTGTACCCAGGAAAAAAGGCAGATTTGTGTTTACAAAATTAGTTAACAAATGATAGTTGAAAACATAAGGAAAAAGGCAAAAGAGTGAGTAGTTAAGTTTGTAAATAGAAGTGAGACAAAAAAAAAGTAAAGAATAAAGAATTATTATTTTAATAGAATAGAGTAATGATAGCGAAGGAGATGTAAGAAGTTTTTGAAATATGAGTAAAACTTTAAAAAAAAATTTAGAAATAGTGTTTTTTAGCCAAATTTTAGGAAACATTTTAGAGAACCCAATGTAAATGCTCTTATGTCAAATTCAAATACAAATGAATTTACAAAAAAATAAATAATAATGTTGGATTATGAGATCAAGCAATCTCCCTTAGGGACTCGCTAGACTTATGAGAGCCTATCGATGCTTGACAGCCCAACTTGCCGATGCACCTTGTGTGCATTGCGAAGCCCCTCATGTCCTCTCGCACCACATATTAATGTAGGGCTCTGCACTGCCAAAGTATAGAAGGAAATAAAGTTACGGTTCTTCTAATGACAATTGCTTTTGGCCTAGTGTTAAACACTTGATCCTAACAAGTGGTATTAGAGAGAGATTGCGGGTTTGAGTCCCCCAGGTGTCATTGGAGGGGGGAGATTGTTGGATTATGGGATCTAGCGATCTCCCTTAGGGACTCGCCAGATTTATGGGAGTCTATCGGTGCTTGACAACCCAACCCATCGGTGCACCTTGTGTGCACTGCGAAGCCCTTACTCATGCCTGCTTGCAATAGGTATAGATGTGGGGCTCTGTGCTGTCAAAGTGTATAAAAAAAATAAAGTTGCGCCTCTGCTAATAGCAATTGCTTTTGGCATATATAGTGGTCAGCGCTTGATCCTAATAAGTAATCTTATATCGCTAACACCTTTTTTTTTTTTGCTAAATTAGAAACATCATTTAGTTTACTCAAAATGTATTCTAATTGTTACCAATTTTTTTTTTTAGCACAGAAGTACTAAATTTTGTCACTTAGCCTCAAACTACAATATATTATTAGTATATAATAATATCCAATTACGAGTAATAGTTATATTCATTATTATTTGTATATAATGATAAAAACCATATCATATATAAAGTCAAATATTATAGGATTCTCTTCATTTATGAGAAATACTACTAAATCATAATAAATACGATATTTGACCTCCAATCTTAATAAAGCTAATTACCATAGATACGCGCTATATACATAAAATTGAAATTTAAATATAAAACAAACAATGCATATAACATATTAATATATACACACATGAATGTAGACAAGCTAAGTCAAAATAACAGTAACAAAAAGTTTTAGTGATTTTTGTTAGAGTAATACTACATACAATCGTGGAGTATGCAAACGCCGCGTAATCGCTTTGAAAAAGAGTGAGGTCTATGATTAAAAAAGTTAGTTTTTTTCATGTGTGTTCCATATTAATTCACTTTTTTCAAAGAGACTGCGCGGCAGTTGCACTACCACGACTGCAAATATCATTTCTGTTTTTGTTAATAAGAATATACTCTTTTTGTTAATAAGAGTATACTCCAAGTTCGTCTCTTCCAAAATAATAAATAATAAAATAATTGTACCAAACATCTAATAGTGATTTTTTAAAATGAAAATGTCATCTTACAATTATTTTGTAACTCTATAAATAGATAAAAAGTATTTTTGTAAAATTAAAATTCATTTTTAATAAAGTGACGTGTTTGTATTGATTAATTGTGAAATAATTTTAAAAATTTGTTGTATATCATTACATTTTTCAAAATTTTTGAAAAAAATTAGTTTTCCAGTAGTGATATATTACCTATCATCTCATCTACTTATAAGCAACTTCCTATTATTGAGACTAAGTATTTGTCCTCCTCGACATCATCTCCTCCTAGCTTCTTCATCTTCTTGTTATTGAATCATTTGATTTTTTTACAAACATAAATAAACAGAAAATAATAATTGATTACAAATGAGCTCATGGATACAGTAAAACAATTAACTAATATTACTCTTCATCTATGATTAGTATAATGTGAAAAATACTATCTATACTTACAATTTTATTCATATAACTATATGTACCGACGTGTTAACTATTAAAATGAAGAAGATTTTGAAATCTGAATTAAAAACAAAAAGCTGATAAAATTGAGTGGATACTCAATACGTATAAGAAAATGTTATTTGTACTTGTAGCTTTTATTAACATAACAGTATGTATTGACGTGTCAGTTGCTGATATATTAAAAATTATAAAATTTAAAATTCAAAATTTAAATTTAAATAAAAATTAATAAAATAAATTTTATACATAAAATTATAATTACATGTAGCACTATAATAATATTGTGAGAAGTTGCATCTGAATCAGCACTACTCCGTTAATATATAACACATATTTAACATGATTTCTTTTAAAAAGAAATTTGTTGAGTTGGTGATGTGGCAGCAGATAAAGAAGCGCGCCAATGTCTCAACCCTCCTGCAGGGATGGTTATGAAATTTTAGATAACTTCATTTACTCAATGAGTACATGTATTTAAATTAGTATTGGATGAGTTAGCAGGGAACCATATGTTTAAATTAGTCAAGTTGTCATCTTGTGTGCATGCTAAGCTAGCTTACAATATATATTAATGGATGATATATACGTAACACTTCCTAGAATCTGTTATCCTATCTTATTCACATATTCTTACTTTGCTTGAATATATGTTGATAAAGAGTTAAAAAAAACTCAATTTTCAAAAGTCAAATCGTTTCCATAGCATTGAAGGCTTGTGAAAGTAATGGTCAGCATCACATGAACCACGTAATGTTTTGACCAATCATCATTTGCCTCTAAATAACAACTTAAGATATTTATTTCTTAGGAAATATGTCGAATTAACTAAAGAAGCTCTTAATCACGTATGAATTCACACTTACAAGAACAAGAAAAGTACTACTTAATATTATAATTTGATTTTTTTGTAAACCTTTTAAAACTACAAAAATTCTCCTTATATTCAGACATCATGCAATCTCTATCGTTTACTAAACTCTCCTAAGCGTATAATATTATTTCAATTTCTTTTCCCTGAAAATTAAAAATAATCCATTATTGGTACCAAACATTTAGCAATAAATTTTTAAAACCCTGAAAAAAATAGCTAACCAGGGATGCTATATCTTAATGTTATCATCTTCTAATGAGCATGTATTGGTATATTTTTTTTGTTTTTTAAAAATATATTTAAAGATATTTTAAAAATGTGGAAAAAGAAAATAAAATAAAATGTAAACTTTGTATTAATGGACACACCCAACGGTCAAAACTAGATGACACACTAGCATCAATATTTTGTTGTAAGGGTGTCGATTAGTGATTGGGAAAATGTAGAATCGGTAGAAATCATATGGACAAAAGTCACTTACGGTGGTTATCGATTTTTTTTTTTATTTAGGGATTAAATAAGTGTTTTTAAATGATATCGTGAATTAAAAAGAAAAAATTTAAAGATATAAAAAATGTATAAAAAATAAGAAAAATAAATAAATAGTCTATTCATGATGACCACCAGCTTTTATACGTGACTGTCGCCGAATTCCGGTTAGCAAATGAACATTTGTTTCAAGTCAAGTCGTTTCATAAGCTTACAAAATTACTGGGACCAATAACTGTCTCGACGTACGCCTCACTTGCTGGAAGAAAATAATAGTTCAAAAGGAAAAATCAAATATAAATATTAAATGTGCCTCTCATATATTTAAATTTTTTTTAATTTTTTTATAATTAAAAAAGTGATTATTAGTAAATTTATATTTTTAATTTTTAATAGTTAAAAATGTTTAAAAAGTATTAAAAAATTAAGAAATCATTTATATTAATTTATATATTTAACGTGTATATTTAGTAGTTTTCCTTAAATTGTCCTAGTTCAGAAATCTCATTTTTCAAGTCAAGTTGTTTCCGTACATGTCATTTAAGGCTTGAAAGTAATGGCCACCGTCGCATCAAACACGTAATGTGTTGACGAATCATTATTTGCCTCTAAATAAGTAACATTTATTAATAAATATATACCTAAGAGTGAGGTAAATAAAATAAAATAAAAGCCATTATATTTATAGTAATACTATAGACATCATGCTCGTACAGATTTTTTTTTATTTTTTTTATTTTCAACTTTTATTTTTTATGAATACATGTAGGAGTAAATTCACAGATGAGATAAGATGAATTGAAAATTAAATAAAATATTATTTAAAATTATTTATTCTATTTTATTTAAAAATTTAAAAAAATTATAATAATTAAATAAAATGAATTAAGATTACTGTAAATCTTTACGGCCGCTCCAAATTCCAATTTATCATTCTTCGTGTATGAATCCATGGGTCTACAATCAAAAACCATAATTAAATAGGATACCAATCCACAAATTGGAGTCTAAATCCAATTATAGGAGTCTAAATCCAATTATATTAAGTAAGGATCAGAACAAGACAACTCAATCTCGCTAAGAAACTATACCATTTCTTTTTCAATTATATAGGAAGAATATATACGTGGCACTCATTTATACGTACCCGGCCGTCTAGAACAATATAGTGGTTGGGAAGCATTTCATCATCATGATACATCAATTGGATGGGCTGGTTAAGCTTAGATGATCAGTTGATACCGGTCCGGCCTTATGGTCATCCATGTTTGAGACATGCTAAGAAAGGTGTGTACAGACTTTACAGTGATGCCTTTACATAGGCACGGCTACAATGAAAAAGGTTTGTACATAGAATATTCTAGCCTAGAAAAGGTTTGTTACAAAAAGGGTGTCCTGCACGTTGCTCATGCAGATGAGGTGAAAAGCCGTTTCTGCTAAAATCCTTTGGCTCTGATCCTTTGTCTGTGGCGACAGCCTGCTCCTTAACATCCCCCCTCAAGTCAAACGGTGAGTGATCATGTAGACGTAGACTTGAACAGAGAAGGGCAAAGTGTGCTCCAGACAACGGTTTTGTAAGGACATCGGCAACTTGGTCTTTTAAGAAAGCCACTTGGAGAGATTTGTTGAGTACACGATCACGCACGAAATGAAAGTCGATCTCAACGTGTTTTGTGCGAGCATGAAAAACCGGATTTGATGAGAGATACATAGTGCCCATATTATCACAGTACACCACGGGTGGACAATTTAAAGAAATTTCCAGATCGCGGTAGAGGTGTTGGAGCCATATTACTTTGGCAGTAGCATTAGCGACAGCTTTGAACTCTGCTCCGGTGGATGATCGAGTGATTGTAGGTTGTTTCTTAGATGACCAAGAAACCAAATTTGCACCGAGGAATACACAAAACTCACTCGTGGAACGCCGATCGTCGGGGCAGCTTGCCCAATCAACATTGGAAAAGGCAGTGAGCTTGAAGGTTGAGGACGGCGAGATTTGCAATCCAGTATTTGATGTATGTTTCAAATACCTCAAAATTCGCTTTACAGCTCGTCAATGGGGGACTCGGGGATTATGCATGTACTAGAATACCTTGCCAACAACGTAGGCTAAGTCAGGCCATGTGAATGAAAGGTACTGTGACACCCCGTTTTTACGTGTATTTTCACTGAATGAATAATTTGATTTAATTAATATTATAGTGCTTGTATTTTAAATAATCAGATTTTAATTAGTTTTTATTCGCTGTTGAATTTAAATTGCTGTTTAATTTATTTTAGCTTGTTTTTTGTTTTAAAAATTTAATAGTTGGTTTTCACTAGTTATTTAATATATTTTAGCTTTACGACGTGTTTAAAATATTTTCTTAGTTTTAGTGCTTTTAAAGCTATCTTTTTGGGATCAGTCGTTGGACTCCCGAGGTGAGGATTGGATCTCATTTCTTTTCCTTCATCTTTTCTTTTCTCTTTTTCCTTTTTTTTTTTTCTTTTTCTCTTTTCTTTCTTTTTCTTTTTCTTTCTTTTTTTTCCTCTCCTCTCCCGCGTTCGGCTCCCTCTCCTATGCGTTGCCTTCTCTCTCTCTCTCCTCACCCACGCCATCCAACACCCAACCACCCAGCCACCGCCGTCCGGCCGACGTGGCCGGCACAGCCACCACCAAAACCTTCCCCTCCCTCCGATGAATCACCCCACCGAAAATCTCCCCCGTCCGGCCAGTCGTTTAGCCGGAAAAACACATCTAAGTCGCTCCACCTCCGGCCACCACCTCTTCACCACTTCTTCCCCTACCTCTTGCCGTCCTAACCCACCCATTTCCGGCCTCGATCCATTGCCGGAGCAGCTCCCACGAGCTCAACTCTGATTTGGCCGTTTTTCGTTTCCACCGCCACCCACGGCCAAAGCTCGCTTCCACTAGCTTCATAAACATCCCTAGACCATTCCCTATCAATTTGGTGTCTAGGTTCGTCCCCGTTCAAAAGTGGGTATTTTGCGACCCACGGCTACAGTGCATTTGCACTGTTACGTTGCTTTCCGCTCATCGTTTGTTGCGCGCCAAACCTTCTAAAAATCATATATAGTGCTGTAAGTATTTTCCCAAACTTCGTTTTAGATTTAAATGTATTATTGCCTTTACAATAATTTATTTGTGATCTAGTTGGTTTTCCGGACTGAGTCCGAGGAGTTGGGGGTCGGTTGGAATTGAGGAAGGAGATATTTGTTAGTTGTTAGTGATGTTCGGGATGTGTTGGTTATTTTATGTGATTTTAATTGCATGGCATTGAGCATACATGATCATGTGCGTTTTATTCAAAACTGGGTTTTCGAGCGAGATATGGTTTTATTGGTAAACGTGAACGTTTGGATTGATTGGTTTGATTCAGAGGCACGTGTAGGGATGGTGGTGAGCAGGGATGGTGGTAGAGTCCCGCCTGCGATTCCCGCCTGCAGTGCTCTAATGGTTTGGTTATTGGGCCATTTTCTGGGAAAATGGCGAGACTGGTTTTTGGGCCATTATCTAGGATAATGGCGATGAATGATTTAAAGGAAAGGTTTTGGGCCAAATGAGACTTTTGGCGTGTGTGGAAAAAATATGGTTTTTGGGACATGTGTATTGGGCATACTTCATGCATATTGTTTTGGTTGTAATATGTTTTTATCTTGCGTCGTTTGGATTATTACTTACCTGCGGCACCATTTTTGGTACCGTAGATTTTGATGCAGATGTTGAGGATGAGGAGGATGAGGAGGCTGAGCCCGAGGAGGCGGCTCCGCCAGAGGAGTGATTTGGGTGCTCTTATGTAGTTTATGTGTAGTTGTTTTTAGTGGTATGTATTTGGATATGAGATGTTGAACTTATAATATTTTATTTATGCTTGTTTTAAGCTGGTTTGTAATTAAACAAAATTCTAGTACTTAGTTATATGGCTTTTCTATCCGTTGCATGTTTTTATTTGAACACATATTACATGTGCACACACTTTTGGCACTTGGCGATGGGATGTGTGACCGTGCTGTCATCATCCTGACGTCTCGATTTCCACGTAGCCGTACGTGGGAGTTGGTGGCGTCACAGGTACTGTAATGATTCGACAGTGCTGCGATAAAGAGTGGGGTCTTCAAAAAGATTACTTGTGAATGCACTTAGTTTCTCTGTTGTAGCCATTGGAGTCTTTACCGGTTTCGCTAGTGACATATTTGTCCGTTGGAGCAGATCAAGAATATACTTCTCTGTAAGAAGTAAGCCATTTGAATTCGGTGTGACTTCAACACCCAGAAAATACCATAAGACACCAAGATCAGTGATAGGAAAATCACTTTGCAGAGCTGTAACGAGATCAGAGATTTGTTGAATTGAGGATTCTGTAATCAACAGGTCATCCACATACACAAGGACACACAGCTTGCTGGTTGAAGTTGTGGGCAAAAATAGTGAAGGATCTGCAGTAGAGATCTGAAAGCCAAGATCAACCAAGCGATTACTTAAGTGTGAGTACCACGCACGTGGTGGTTGTCGAAGCCCATATCGAGCTTTATGCAACCTGCAAACATGAGAGGGAAACTGGGGGTGAGAAAAACCAGGCAGTTGAGTCATAAAAATAGTCTCCTGTAATGGTCCATGCAAGAAGGCGTTTTGAACATCATATTGACGTATTGGCCAGTGATTTGTAACGGCAAGTGCAAGAACTAGCCGCATAGTGGTGGGCTTCACAACAAGGCTGAATGTCTCTTCAAAATCAATGCCAGACTGTTGGAGAAAACCACAAGACAGGCCTTCCGTCGTTGCAGAGAACCATCGGCATTCCGTTTGGTACGAAATACCCATTTACAGGTAACAATGTTGGACGCTGCAATTGGTGGACTAAGGACCACGTACGATTGGCAAGAAGAGCGTTAAACTTGTGTGCCATGGCTTCCCGCCTTTATGATGCTGCTGAGCAACTGTATAGCTGGTTGGTGTTTCGGGAATATCAGATGAGGTGGAAATAAGAGCATGAGGAGGTGGCCACTTGACCATTCCCTTTGTGTACTGACGTGGTCGGAGAGCATTGGTGCTTGACCTTGTGACCATTGGATGTGCATTCTGCAGAGTATTAGATGAATGAGAATCATGCATACTTGTTGAGGGTCAAGAGGTAGGGGATGAAGGTGGTGGGCCTAAGATTGAAGGAGAGGAGGAAATGGGTTTAGATTAGTTATTTAAGTGGAATAGAGGAAGGTCCGTATAAGTTGGAGGAGAAGTGGGCTTGGGTTTGGTAGCATTAGTGAAGGGAAAAATTGCCTCATTAAATTGAACATCGATGGACGTATAAATGCGGCCCATAGACAAATTATAGCATAGGAACCCCTTGTGAGATGTGCTAAGACCAAGATAAGCACATGGAGTGGATCGATAATTAAATTTGTGGGAGTTATAAGGTGAGGCAAGGGGCCAGCATTCTGAGCCAAACACACGCAGGGCTTTATAGTCTGGATGTTTTTGGTGAAGTAGAAAATAAGGAGATGAATTACCAAGAGATGGGGAGGGTAAGATGTTGATTAAATAGATGGCGTGGGCGAATGCAAATGGCTTGAAATGAAGTGGAACAGAAGCATGAGCAAGAAGGGCCAAGCCCATATCCACAATGTGACGATGTTTCCATTCGATAGTACCATTTTGTGTATGAGTATGAGGGCATGTTATTCGATGTATGATTCCATGAGATTCTAAGTATTGAGAGAATGGTCAGAATTCACTGCCCCAATCAGATTAAAATTGTTTAATTTTTGTTTGAATTTGAAGTTCAACCTGATTTTTGAATTTAATGAAATATTCGAGAGCCCGAGATTTAGTTTTGAGAGGAAATATCCAAGTGTAACGTGAATAATCATCCATCAAACTTATATAATATTTATATCCATCATGAGATACATGTAGAGAAGGACCCCATAAATCAGAAAACACAATTTGAAAGGGAGACGTAGACTTGTGACACCTAGTGAGTGCAGGTTGTCTATAGGACTTTCCTTGAGCACATGCATTACAAAAAGATGGCACTATTAAGGGGTCATAAGGAAGATTATAACGCCATGTTGCAAATGCCATGTTGGAATTGAGAGAGAAGTTGTGTAAGCTGAAGAAGGCTGCAGTGAAGGCGTGAAGGAATAGAGCCCATTATGGATGGTCTCGTGAAGTAGAGGCTTCCCAATGGTTCGTTCCTTAACAGAGAAAGAGTGAGCAAAAAATTCAAAGAAAATGTCATTATCAATGCAGAATTGATGAACGGAGACAAGGTTTTTCTTAAATGAAGGAACACAAAGAATCTTGTTTAAACGAAAAGTAGAAGTAGGGAAGGAGAATGAGGCAGAACCAGAATGTGATATAGGAATTGTGGAGCCATCGCCAACACGTAGGGAATCATCACCATGGTACTCGGCAGCCTGCAGATTCAAGTTGGACAGGTCACTTGTGATATGATGCGTTGCTGCCGTGTCAGGATACCAGCTGGAATCTGAAGCATAGTTGGAGGTGTAGTTTGCAAAGGTTGGTGATGAGGTAGTGTACGCATGGTTGAAGCAGTAAATGTAAGTGAGGGCAAAGTGTCCTTGGCGGTTACAGACCTGGCACACCAAACAATTGTCAGTTTGTGTAAACTAGGTATTACCGTTATTACCTCCAGGTAGTCCACGACCACGATTAGGGTGGCCATGCCCATGGTTGTTATGACCCCATCGATTGCCTCGACCAAGATGATTTTTAGTAGTGTACTGAGCAGATGCTTCAGTGGGAAAAAGGCTAGTTTCACTGTGGTGTATGTTGCAGGCTTCATGTGCAAGCAGATGGCCAAGAATTTCATTGGGAGAAATAGGAGTGACGCGTGAAGTAATAGAGGTAACAAGTCCATCGTATTCGGGCCCAAGGCCAGCAAGGAGATAAGGAACAAACTCCTCAGGGGGTAAGGAATGTCCCAAGGTAGCCATGGTATCTGCTAACATCTTAGCATTACGAAAGTAAACCGAGATTGTATTGGTTCCTTTCTTGAGGGAGGCTAGTTTGAGTTGGGTTTGGATGATTTGGGATTGAGAAACAGAGGCATATGTGGACTCGAGAAAGAGCCATACTTCACGGGCAGAAGTACAGCCCACAACTTCGGCCATGATAGGTTCAGAGAAAGAGGAGATGAGCACAGACATCACTAATTGATCTTGCTCAAGCCGGGCATCATATTCAGGGTTGGGGGCGTCATTTTCAAGTTGGGATTTAAGGGCAAAGCAGGGAGCCATCTATGTATTTGTACAAGCATTGGCCACGAAGATAAGGCACAAGTTGTACTTTCCATAGGAGGTAATTTTCTGGGGTGAGGTTGATAGAAATGGTGAGGGAAAGATTAGGGTTGGGAGGCTTGGGAGGTGCCATGGACATTAGTCCTTTAGGCTCTTGATACCATGCTAAGAAAATGGACTCTGTAATTGATGTTGTGTATTTTGCATAAAAGAAAACTTTATAGTGATGCCTTTATATAGGTACAGCTACGATGAAAAAGGTTTGTACAAAGAATATTCTAGCCTAGGAAAGGTTTGTTACAAAAAGGGTGTCCTGCAGGCTACTCATGCAGATGAGGTGAAAAGTCATTACGTGATTTAGCTAAAATCCTTTGGCTGTGATCCTTTGACTGTGGTGACAGTCTGCTCTTTAACAAGACATAAGTATTTTAGGACATGTAAGAATAAATTGGAAAATAAATTAAATTTGGATCCTTTGAAATTAAAAGCGTTCTTCGTATAGTTGCTAACTTGTTAAAAAAAATGATGCATGTGTCATCCATTTTTATCCATTTTTTTACGGATCGACAAGATACACTGTTTGAATCTGTCAGTGATCTTTGATATTTGAATCTCTACTGGTGATTTCTATTTTCCAATTTTTCCTCATTTGGCAATCTTGATTTTGAGGGTAGTGGGTAATTTTGATGAGAGGCCAAAGCAGGAGAAGAAAGCATATGCATCTATGAAGATTGGGGCACAAGTCGCCGCCGCATTATTGTCTCATGAAGTTATTGCTTGAGCTTCATCCTCGTCACCTTCCTTATGGTATTTTCACATGGAATGGCAGATCCTGCTAGCCATGGGAAACATGAGCGAGACATTGAGCAAGTTAGTTTCCCTTCACGCTATTGGAATCAAGATAGAGACAAAACAATAGAAGAAGAGGAAAGTAGCACTCTGTACGTCAATACTCTATTTTTCTCATTCCATCAAACATTGTTTCAGTACATCAATATATAGAACCAAAAGAAAATTTTGGAAATTAAATTAATGACATTTATGGCCATTCAGATTTACTAGATGGTACACACCTAGGTATAATGAAAAGAAACTTTTTCCAGTTTTCATACATCTCGTAAATGATCAATTTAATAAATTGTGGCCTCTTGCAATAAATCAAGTTTAATCTTCAACACTCCCCCTTAAACTTGACATCTTTCCAACACCGATCATCATCCTCAACTTCTGAAATGTATCACATTTGAGAGGCTTTGTGATTATATCAACAGCTTGGTCAAGTGACTTCACATACTCTACCTCCACGTACCTGTTCTCAATGCATTGTCGAATAAAATGATACTTTATCTCAATATGCTTGCTTCGATCATGAAACACTAGGTTCTTTGCTAGAATAATAGTTGACTTATTGTCCATCATGATCTTGGTAGTTTCACTTTGCTCAAAATGGAGTTCCTTCAGCAATATCTTTAACCAAATTGCATGACAAGCACAAGTAGTAACAGCAACGTACTCAGCTCCACAGGTTGAAAGAGTGACTATGGGTTGTTTCTTAGAACACAAGGAAATTGCATTATTTCCCAAGAAAAAAACAAACCCAGTAGTACTCCTCCTATTATCAATATCTCCAGCATAATCACTATCACAATAGCCCATTAACTTGAACTTATTTAAAGCAGAGTAAAAAATTCCATAATCAAGAGTACCTTTAAGATAACGAAGGATTCTCTTGGCTGCCTTCATGTGTGTTTCAGATGGATTTTCCATAAAGCGACTCACAAGTCCAATTGAAAAAACAATTTCAGGTCTAGTACAAGCCAAATATCTCAAACTTCCCACAAGACTTCTGAATAATGTTGGATCAACTTTTTGTAGCCCTTTTTCCTGTTTTGAAAGTTTAACTCCACACTCTAAGGGCGTGTTAATAGGATTGCAATCCAACATCTTGAACTTCTTTAGTACTTCCTTTGTATAGGCTTCTTGCGAAATGAAAATCCCATCCTTCATTTGCTTAACTTCAATTCCCAAATAATAGGACATGAGTCTCATATCACTCATCTCAAACTCTTAAGCCATAGCCCTCTTAAAACCTTCAAACATCATTTGATTATTTCCTATGAATATAAGATCATCCACATAGACACAAACAAATAATAAATCTTCAAGTTCGTTTTTCACATAGAGTGCATATTCATGAATGCATCTAGTAAAACCATTCTCTTTAAAATACTTATCAAGATGGCTATTCCAAACTCTTGGAGCTTGCTTTAATCCATATAAGGCCTTTTTAAGCCTAAGCACTTTGTCTTCATAACCTTCAATAACAAATTGGGAGGTTGTTCAATATAAACCTCTTCCTCAAGATAACCATTCAAAAATGTGAACTTACATCCATTTGATGGATCTTCCATTGATTTTGGGCTGCAAGTCATAGTAGTAGTCGGATTGTCTCTAAACGAGCAACGGGAGCAAAAACCTCATCATAATCAATGTCATGCTTTTGCTTGTAGCCCTTTACAAAAAGTCTTGCTTTGTATCTTTCCACTTCACCCTTGGAATTCTTCTTGACTTTATACACCCATTTGACTTCAATCACTTGATTACCACTTGGAAGTGAGGCTAGCTCCCAAGTGTCGTTCTTCTTAATGGCTTGAATTTCCTCCTCCATGGCTTGTATCCATTTTTTTTTATCTTTCATAGCTTCTTCAAAATTCAAAGGCTCATCACTGGAGTATAAGCATAACAAATTCTCATCTTCTAACCTTTCAGTTTCTTCATAGAGATCCTCAAGGCTTCGATATTTTTTAGGACCCTCACTTGAGCTAGATGATGGAGAAGATGATTATGATGCTATTAAGGATGATGTTGGCGTCATTGGAGATACAATTTCATCTTGGACTTCTTGTGTTGAAGTTTCTTCCTCAAAATAGGGAAGAAAATCATAAGCAGTTTCATTTTTTGTACTCCAGTCCCATGTTGCATCTTCTTCAAATTCAACATCTCTACTAATAATGACTTTGTTGTTGCTTGGATCGAAGAACTTGTAGCCTTTTGAGTTCTCATCGTAGCCGATAAACACAACCTTCTTACTCAGATCATCAAGCTTTGATCTCTCTTGCTCTGGAACTTGAACATAGGCAATAGACCCAAAAACTCATAAGTGTGACATATTTGGCTTCCACTCATTCCATGCTTCTTGTGGCGTCACATCCTTCAAACTTTTGGTAGGTGAGCAGTTAGAGATGTAAACTGCACATGCAACTGCTTCAGCCCAAAACTCTTTTGGCATCGACTTGCTTTTCAACATGGTCCTTGCCATATTGAGAATTGTTCGATTCTTCCTTTCAACAACTCCATTTTGTTGTGGCGATCTTGGAACGGTTAAGGGACGACGAATTCCATGCGTCTCACAAAAAACCTTGAATTCGTTGGAAGTGAACTCACCACCTCTATCGGTTCTTAGAGATTTGATTTCATAGCCACTTTCTTTTTCAACACGATCTTTGAACCTTTTGAATGCCTCAAAAGCCTCACTTTTTTGCTTCAAAAAATAAACCCATGTTTTTCATGAATAATTATCAATAAAGAGCAAGAAATAAGAACTTTTACCAAGAGATGGAGGCTTGATTGAACCACAAACATCAGAATTGGATTGTTTGGGAAGGCTTTTTCTTGAATGCTTGCCTAGTAAACAAGCTTCACATAAACGGTCAGGATGATCAATCAATGGAATACCTTTCACCATCCTCTTTACTCCCAAATCTCTAAGCCCTCCAAATTTAAGATGCCCATATCTCATATGCCAAATCCATGATGAATCTTTAATACACGTCTTTAAACACATAGCTTCGTTAGTTTTCAAATCCGACAAGAACATGCGATTTCTTGTCATAGAAGACTTAGCAATAAGATTCCCTTCTTTATCTCTAAGCCAAAGAAAACGATCTTCCATGTTTATTTTGCAACCATTCTCCATAAGTTGCCCAATACTCAAAATATTATTTTTCATCTTAGGAATGTAATAAACATTAGAAAGAATCTTATAGCTCCCATTCTTTGCCTCAAACAAAATTGTACATTTGCCTTTAATCTCCACCTTTGAATCATCACCGAAGCGCACATGGCCTATCACTTTGGTGTCAAGTTCCACAAATTTGCTTCTATCGCCCGTCATGTGGTTGCTAGCTTCATTATCTAGATACCACATATTCTTCTCACCATTGTGCTCTTCATTAAGCGCAAGGAATAATGCAGGCTCCTTAACATCTTCCTTGTGCAAAATGAGCTTTTTCTCCTCTCCTACTTTCTTGGTTTGACACTCCCAAGAATAGTGTCCATATTTTCCACAAGAATAACATTCAATTTTACTTTTGTCATTCTTTACCTCATGATTGCCTCTTCCTCTTCCATAACCTCTTGAAGAATTTTGATTTCTTCCCTGTTGAGAAAAACTTTGCTCTACTTTTTCTCTTCCACGACCACGTCCTCGTCCACAGCCTCGACCTCTTCCACGTCCTTGGCCTCTTCTACCATTTTCACAAGCTTCTTCTTTATCTTTCAAGGAAAGCTTTGCTTGTAAGGCTTGCTCCACTTGCTCTTGCTTGCCTCTGTTCATCCTTTCTTCATGAGCCTGTAAGGATCCATTTAATTCATCAATGGACGTTATCTCCAAATCTTTAGATTCTTCAATGGCTACAACTATATGGTCAAATTTGAAGTTGAGAGCGGAGAATTTTCTCAACAACACGAACATCTTCTAATTTTTCTTCAAGCCTCTTCAATTGATTCACCACCATCAGAACTCTTGTGAAGTAATCTGAGATGGATTCACTCTCTTTCATCAAAAGAGATTCAAACTCAGCCCTTAAAGTTTGAAGACACACTTTATTCACTCTTTCAACTCCCATGATGGAATTCGGGTATCCCATGCTTGCTTGGAGTTTGTTTCGTTGGCCACTTTCTCTAACATGTCATCATCTAAACCTTGATAAATGACTGTGAGCAGACTTTGATCTTTCTTCCTTTCTTTCTCCAAGGCTTCCTTTTGGGCTTGATTCAAAGACTCCTATTTTGAGGTTGAACAAAACCTTTCTCAACAATATCCCATAATCCTTGGGAACCAAGGATAGCCTTCATTCGGATTGCCCAATTCTCATAATTGAGCTTGGTGAGTTGTGGATATTGGAAGAGAGGTTCCTTTAGAAAACATTTTCTCAAACCTAAGCTCTGATGCCACTCTGTTGGAATCAAGATAGAGACAAAACAATAGAAGAAGTGGAAAGAAGTACTCTGTACGTCAATACTCTGTTTTTCTCATTCCATCAAACATTGTTTCAGTGCATCAATATATAGGACCAAAAGAAAATTCTGGAAATTAAATTAATGACATTTATGGTTATTCAGATTTACTAGACGGTACACACCTAGGTATAATGAAAAGAAATTTTTTCCAGTTTTCACATATCTCATAAATGATCAATTTAATAAATTGTGGCCTCTTGCAATAAATCAAGTTTAATCTTCAACACACTCACCCCTAATTATTTTTATATTTTTCTCAAGTCTTCTGTTTGGTTTAGAGAAAATTGCGGGAGTGGTTCCCTTCCCCAATTTAATGAATTTCATAATTGGTTTTTATAGCTTTTTTAAGTGTTTTTGTTGTAGGGGTATGAGCACATATGAGTCTTACTCTCATATATCTGTGAATGGAGGAGGTGCAGACAAGGACCAGCAGAGTACGGTAGTAGTGACTCAAGATGAAGATGAAGTTCGATTCTCCAGATTATCAGACTACTACTCTTTATCTTATCTTAGACATATGTGTTTGAAATTCTCTCCTTGTATACAAAACAGAAGTGTAACGATTACTTTAATTGGAACAGAAATAGTAAAATACATCGGAGCAGGGCATCTCTTCTTTCACTGCCATAAATCTCTGTGGTTAACTTTCTTTCACAACACTTATTTTATTGAGAGCATGGGTGCAAATACAACAGATTCTTTTCAGTACAAACATCCTATCCATTGCCCGTTCCTATAACATCTAAAAGAGAAAAAACAGAAAAAGAAAAGTAAGGCCAGAATAATAGTACGTACTACAGCATTGTGCATGGAATTATTTATTTATTTATTGTGGAAACATGCATGTAGTATTATATTTAATTTATGCGGCCCCTCCAATTCACCCTTCTACGTGTCGGCTGCCCAATTGCAAATGTCTTCATAAACCAACCATACTTTTTTGTGATCACGATTTGCCCAGACACAGCTCCAAACACAAATCTACATCCATATCCCATCGCGACTACTTTCCAACCAAATTCGAATGAGAACTCCGAGGTGTGGCTTGAAGATGGAGGCAGTGAGTCCTCAGGATTCCCAGATTTCTTTAGCAAAGGGTTTCCGCATAATTCGGGGTTCGAACTGAACGAACTGCTGTCAAATGTGTCAAATTGTTTCCCTTGTGGTATAGGTCCTGTCAAACGATTATGGGAGACATTAAAGTGTGAAAGGAAAGTGAGTTCCGGTAGTTGCCGAGGGATCACACCAGACAACTTGTTTTGAGATAGATCCAATGATTCTAGCATTCTCAAGTTTGCCAATGTAAATGGGATAGGACCTATGAGAAAGTTGTTGGAAATGTTGAGCAAATTAAGTCCTTTTAGATGCCCCACCACTTCTGGAATTTCTCCTTCAAATCTGTTTCTGGAGAGGTCAATAGCTATGAAGAAATTTGGGACTTTCGTATATACCATCTTCATGCCTTTGTTCATCATTGTCATTGATAACATGAAGGTTTCTAAAAAAGAATCAACTTGAGACATCGCAACAACATTTTCTTCCCCCATGTACTTCAATTGCTCGTCATTGGCAACTTGCATGGCTTTCCAATTTTGGAAGTATTCAGAGGGTAGCTTACCAGTAATGTCATTATTTGAGAGGTCAATGACGTGCAAGTTTGGAAAATTGAGACTTCTATTGGAATTTCCTATTGTACCATAGAACTCATTAGATCTCAGAATGAGAACACTCAACTCTGGAAGAATGCCCAACCAGAAAGGGAAAATATCATGTATCTGATTGTTCCCAAGATTAAGAGCTTCAAGTTTGGCACAATTTGCCAATGATCTCGGTATACGTCCCTGTAATTGATTTTGGCTGAAATCAATTATTCTCAATTGTTTTCCTTCATGGAAGGTTTGAGGTGTTGAAAACCACCCAAGTATGCATTAGGCACCATTCTCTATTTTGGTGTATTAGGCACCGTATGGTTGAGTTTTCAACCATAACAGCTGCACATGCCAATTAGCCATAGATTACGACTAATTGGCAGCAACCTTGGGGGCTGACCTCTCCTATAAAAGGAGAGCTTCAGCTCATGTAATATGTGGGCATCAAGAGAGAACAAAGAGAGGGCAAAAATCAGAGAGAAAGAGAGGGTACGTGAGAGAGTTGAGAGAGTTTTGTAAAAATTTTACAAACTCAGTAAAAGAGGCTCCAGTGGACGTAGGCAATTTGCTGAACCACTTAAATATTGTTTTGTGTGATTTTCGGGCAGGTTTCAGGTCCAACAATTGGTATCAGAGCCCTGGTTCGAGCTGTCCAAAAATTCAAGTTGCTCAAAATCAATTTTTGACAACTCCAGGGTGTTCCTTGCGTCGAGACGAATCCGTTGCCGCAAATGGAATCGAAAACGGAGGTCGGAAGAGCCCACACGCGCCCCTAGAAGCTCGGCGCGTGTATCTGCTGCAACTCACGCTCCCCCACGCGCATCGGAGGTTGAAGACGACTGCACCACACGCGCCCACGCGTCCTCACGCGCGCAAGAGGAAGAAGACGCGTGATATACACGCGCCCACGCGCCCCCACGCGCCCTACAGAGGTTCAGCGCGTGTATCACACGCGCCTCACGGCGCCCCACTCGCCCAGCAGCTGTAGCGCGTGTACCCCACGCGCCCCACTCGCACTGCAGCCCGCGCGTGTATTCACGCGCCAGACGATCAGAACCGTCCGATTTCCAGATCCATTTCGGCTTGATCTAAGCCATTCGGAGTCCAATTTCAACAATCAAATAGTGCTTTCCTACTATTTGGATCGTTCCGGACTCATCCGTACGGTTAGAATTTTGAAATTTTGATTCTAAATTTTTGAAATTCAAATGGAAGGATCTGGAAGAGATAGGAGCTCTGAAAATGCCAGTAGCTCAGGACGTCGGTCCACAGTGTCAAATGCAAAATTTGAAGTTGAAAAGTTCGATGGAACCAGCAACTTCGGCATGTGGCAGTGTGAGGTTATGGATGTGTTGATCCAACAGGAGTTGGATATTGCCTTGGAGGAGAAGCCAGATGAGATGACTGAGAAGGATTGGAGGAAGCTTAATACCCAAGCTTGCAGTACAATCCGGTTATGCCTTACCAAAGAGCAGAAGTATTTTGTCATGAGAGAGACAAATGCTAGGGAACTTTGGAAGAAATTGGATGACAAGTTCATGAAGAAGAGCATTGAGAGCCGTCTGCACTTGAAGAAAAAGCTCTTCAGATTCCAATTTCGTGAAGGTATTTCCATGTCTGAGTATCTAAATAGTTACAACCAAATTCTTGCTGATTTGTTAAACTTGGATGTTGAAATCCAAGATGAAGATAAGGCTTTACTGCTGTTAAATTCCTTGCCTGATACATATGATCATTTAGTTACTACTCTATTGTATGGGAAGGAAAAGATCAGTTTTAATGATGTATCCAGCTCTTTGATTAGCAATGAGTACCGCAAAAAGGATAAGCAGGTACATCAAGATACATCAAGTGAAGCGCTAACAGCAAGGGGGAGACCACAGTCAAGGAATCCCGGAAGGAGGAAAGGTTTTCACTCGAAAACCCGGGCCACATCACGTGGTCCATCAGTCGGCAGAAAACTCGCCAAAGATGAGTGTTCCTTTTGTCACAACAAAGGACACTGGAAGAAGGATTGTCCCAAGCTGAAGGGACAACAGCAGAATCAACCCACCACAGCCAATGTCGTGGACAGAGATGACGAATCAGATTTTGCCTTGGCAAGTTCATCATCCATTTGTCATTCCGATGAATGGATTATGGATTCCGGATGTACCTATCATATGTGTCCCAATCGGGACTGGTTTACTGACTTCACAAAAATTGATGGTGGAGCGGTGCTTATGGGCAATGATAGTGCCTGTAAGACTCAGGGAATAGGTAGCATTCGGTTAAAGCTGCACGATGGCAGCGTCAAGACTCTGACAGAAGTTCGGTATGTTCCGGACTTGCGGAAGAATCTCATCTCACTGGGATCTCTGGATTCAAAGGGATTCAGAATCACCATTGAAGACGGAACTCTCAAAGTACTAATGGGAGTTCAGGTGGCAATGAAGGGGTTGAGGCGAGGAAACTTGTACTTCTTGCAAGGAAGTACTGTTGATGGAAGAGCTTCCACATGCAGTGAGAAGCTAGATCAGACTGATGCTGACACCACCAGTCTTTGGCATATGCGGATGGGACACGCCGGAGAAAAAGCTTTGCAAACACTGGTGAAGCAAGGCTTACTCAAAGGTGCCAAGACTGGAAAACTGTCCTTCTGTGAGCACTGTGTATTAGGGAAGCAGAAGCGGATCAAGTTCGGAACCGCTGTACACAATACACAGGGAATTCTTGACTATGTACACTCCGATGTTTGGGGACCTACCCAAAATGCATCTTTGGGAGGTAAGCATTGGTTTGTAACATTTGTAGATGATTATTCTCGTCGTGTATGGGTATATACGATGAAGAGTAAAGATGAAGTGCTGAAAATCTTCCTTGATTGGAAGAAAATGGTTGAAACTCAGACCGGCAGAAAGATGAAGCGGCTCAAATCTGATAATGAAGGTGAGTACACTTCAGATCCCTTCATGGAAGTATGCCGGAGAGAGGGTATTGTCAGACACTTCACGGTTCGAGGTACACCGCAGCAGAACGGTGTGGCAGAACGAATGAATCGTACTTTACTAGAGAAAGTGCGATGTATGTTGCTGGATGCTGGATTCAGTAAACAATTTTGGGCGAAAGCTGTGACCTATGCCTGCCACCTCATCAACCGACTACCCGCAGCTGCCAATGATGGGAAGACACCCATTGAAATGTGGAGAGGTAAACATGCTATTGATTATGATTTTTTACACGTTTTCGGATGTCCTGCTTACTATCATGCTAAAGAAAGTAAGCTTGATCCTAGAGCTAAGAAAGCAAAATTCTTAGGCTTCAGTACTGGTGTAAAAGGGTATAGACTCTGGTGCATAGAGTCTAAAAAGGTAATAATCAGTAGAGATGTTACATTCAACGAATCTGAGATGCTTAAGTCACATAAGCATAAAGATTCCAATGAAGACAGCAATGACGGCGAAACATCAGATGATTCGCAGACTGTGAAGTTTATTACTTCAATAAATTCGGGAAAGCATGGACAAGATGAAGTTGATAGTCCAGTCACAGTACCTCCAAGTCAACCCGAATCAATAGCAACCAACAGACCGAGATGAGAGAAACGTGTTTCGACACGTTTAGCAGACTATGTGACATATGCATTACCAGCTGAAGGGGGTGAAATCCCAACCACTTACAGAGAAGCCATACAGTCCAGTGAACAAGTTGAATGGACAAAGGCTATGAATGAAGAGATGCAATCTCTTCACCAGAACCAAACTTGGGAGCTTGTGCCGCTTCCAAAAGGAAAGAAGATGATTGGCTGTAAGTGGATCTTCAATCAGAAAGATGATCAAGGTGCTAAAAATGGAGTGCGATACAAAGCTAGGTTGGTAGCCAAGGGCTACGCTCAGACAGAGGGAATTGACTACAGTGAAGTATTCTCTCCTGTTGTGAAACATTCATCCATTCGGATATTGCTAGCTTTGGTTGCACAATATGATCTTGAGTTAGCACAGCTTGATGTAAAGACAGCTTTCTTACATGGTGATCTGGAAGAGGAGATTTATCTGTCTCAACCAGAAGGATTCAAAGAAGCTGGTAAAGAAAATTGGGTATGCAGTCTGAAGAAATATCTCTATGGCCTGAAGCAGTCACCTCGGCAATGGTATAAACGGTTTGACCGTTTTATGATGGATCTGAAATACACTCGTTGCCAATACGATCATTGTGTATATTTCAGAAAACTTGCAAATGGATCTTTCATTTATTTGCTTTTATATGTAGATGATATGTTAATAGCATGTAAAAGCAAGGGGGAGATAGATCGTTTAAAAACTCAGTCAAGTCATGAGTTTGAAATGAAAGATCTAGGAGAAGCACGGAAAATATTGGGGATGGAGATCAACAGAGATAGGGTGAAAGGCACAGTTCACCTTACTCAGAAGCAGTATCTGAAGAAAGTACTGAAACGCTTCAACATCGACTCGAAGACGAAGCCGGTGAGTACTCCTATGGCCCCATATTTCAAGCTCAGTGCATTGCAGTCTCCTAAAACTGATGAAGATCGGGACTACATGAGGAATGTCCCATATGCAAGTGTTGTTGGAAGCTTAATGTATGCCATGGTGTGTACACGACCTGATATCTCCCAGGCCGTCAGCTTAGTTAGTCGCTATATGCATAATCCTGGAAAGGTTCATTGGCATGCGGCTAAGTGGATTCTACGGTACATTTTAGGGACCGTAGATGTTGGTTTAAAGTTCGAGAAGAGTGAAGATAGTCTGGTAACTGGATATGTTGACTCAGACTATGCAGGTGATCTTGACAAACGCCGATCGACAACTGGATATGTGTTCACTATGGGTGGAGGACCAGTTAGTTGGCGTTCAACTTTGCAGTCGACAATTGCACTATCATCAACTGAGGCTGAATACATGGCTGTAACAGAAGCCATGAAAGAAGCTATTTGGTTACAGGGATTGGTAACAGAATTGGGCTTTAAGCAGCAAGAGGTTACCGTTCATTGTGACAGTCAGAGTGCAATTCATTTGGCCAAGAATCAAGTGTATCACTCTCGAACAAAACATATAGATGTCCGATTTCACTTTGTACGTGAAATATTAGAAGAAGAGGACATCAGACTTCAGAAGATTGGCACTAAAGATAATCCAGCAGATATGTTGACGAAAGTCGTCACAAGGACCAAGTTCCAACATTGTTTGGACTTGATCAATATCATACACTGCTGAGCACCCTCAGGTGCATTGGAGCGCATTCAACAACGGAAATCTCTCATATGGGGTGCATTCATGAATCAGTTTGTAAGCATCCTAGTATGGCACACTTGGGTGGAGGGGGTGATTGTTGAAAACCACCCAAGTATGCATTAGACACAGTTCTCTATTTTGGTGTATTAGGCACCGTATGGTTGAGTTTTCAACCATAACAGCTGCACATGCCAATTAGCCATAGATTACGGCTAATTGGCAGCAACCTTGGGGGCTGACCTCTCCTATAAAAGGAGAGCTTCAGCTCATGTAATATGTGGGCATCAAGAGAGAACAAAGAGAGGGCAAAAATCAGAGAGAAAGAGAGGGTACGTGAGAGAGTTGAGAGAGTTTTGTAAAAATTTTACAAACTCAGTAAAAGAGGCTCCAGTGGACGTAGGCAATTTGCTGAACCACTTAAATATTGTTTTGTGTGATTTTCGGGCAGGTTTCAGGTCCAACATGAGGAATGGTTCCATGAAAGCTATTGTCGTGTAGATCCACAATTGTGAGAGAATCACTCAAGTTGCCTAAACATTGAGGAAGCGGGCCACTCAAGCTGTTGCCTGACAAATCTAGATGAGTCATTGAGCTTAGATTGCAAATCAAACGTGGGATGTCTCCAGTCAATTTATTGTATGAGATCGTATAAAAAGAGATGGAAGTTGGTGGGATTGGGAGTGACCCTTGAAGCATGTTAGAACTAAGCCTCAAATTCTTAAGATTAGCAGGAAATTGATTGAAGCCGGTGAGAAAGTTGAATTCCAGCCAGAGACTTTCTATACTTACATTCCCCATCCATTTTGGAACTTGGCCGTAAATTTTGTTTATACTAAGATCCAAATCCTCCAATTGATCTTGGTTCTTGAGAAACTCTGGGAACTCAGCCAAGTCACAAGAAGCTAGAAATAACATCCGAAATTTTGGAACGGTTGAGTTGGTACTAGGCTTTGTAAGCAATGAAATATTGTTATCAGATAGAAAGAGAACATTGAGGTATTTAAGTCTCATAAACAAATCAAACTCCACCGGGCCACTCAGATGGTTACCCTGGAGACCTAGAATTTCAACATTTACAAGCCCAGATATTGACTGTGGAATTGAACCGTGCAACCTATTTAATTGAAGTTGTAACATGTAAAGATTGGTAAGGTTACCCAGTGAAGGTGGTATTTTTCCAGAGAAATTGCATCCAAACGCATTAAATTCAACCAAGGACTTAAGATTACCAATTGAATCCGGTAGCTCACCATTGAAGTTCGTGTGTGCAAGTTGCAATGTCTTGAGGGGGCTGGTTTTGTGAAATTCTGGTATACGTCCCGTAAGGTATATATTTCTCTGCAGATAAAGATGATGAAGATTAGGTAGATGGAAAATTCCCACGGGAAACTCACCAAGCAGGTCACACTGGCTTAGAGATAGGATCGTTAAAGAAGATAAGTTTGCCAAGACATTGGGTACATTGGATGATATGTCAACTTGGTCAAGATAAAGTACCTCCAAGTTTGTGAAGTTTTGAGCTATAACACTTAGGCCAAATTTTTGGAGCTTCAACAATGGACTATGATAGAGATCCAGGGAAACTAACTTGGAGAGCTCTAAAATTTCTGAAGGGATTTGGCCAGAAAATCCAGAGGCAGAGAGGTTGAGATTTGTTAGCTTTGAAAGCTGCCTAAAACTAGTTGGGATCGGAGAAGATTTAAAGTGATTGTCGGCCAGATTAAGGCTCTTAAGGTGATGAAGCCAGAAGAGGCTGCTATTCGAAGTGAGAGAACCGTAGAGGCAGCTGCTACTGAGGTCAAGGCCGATGACATGACCAGTGTCCTTACTGCACTCTACACCAGTCCACTTGCAGCAATCACTGCTTTCAGGCTTCCACGATGAAAACTTCGGATAAGCAAAAGGATCTACAGATGCGTACTGATCGATGATGAAGCTTTCCTTGAATTGCAACAAGGCAAATCTCTCATCATCATGGCACAGTGGCTGCACACCAGAAGAACGGCCAGCAAATATAAGATTAAACATCATCAATGAAACAAGAAAGCGCATGATCAAGATGATAAGAGAATTCGAAAAGCCCATTGTCAAAAATATTGGAGTTGGGGAGAAATCAAGAGATAAAAGAAATGGAGGAAAGGAATTTTAGATGATTTCATTCACTCAAGGAGAACATGTATTTTATACAGTTGTTAGAGCTGTAGCTATGTGTTTGCTAAAGCCAAGTCGTCTCCTTATCATTGAAGGCTTGAAAGTAATGGCCATCGCCGTATGAAACATGTAACGTCTTGACTAATCACCATTTACCTCTAAATAACAATTTAACATACCTATTTTTTAGTAAATAGGACGAACTAAAGAAGCTTTGAACATACAAGAAAAAAAATGTACTTAATATTATATAATTAGATTCTTTTGTAATCCATACACAATAATGCTTTGTACCACATTTTTTTTTTCATTACGGAAGATATAGTATACTTATTATTCTAATTTACAAGAAAATTAGACTTTTGTGATTAATTTATTATAATTAAAAGATTATTTACAATTAATTTTAGTTGAAAATAGTCATTTCGTTAAAATTAATTGATCACAAATAAATAATTTTTTTGTAATGAATGAATGAATTAATTAATTAAATGATAAAGAATCATCTAATAAAAATTATCTAATAATGATAAAAATATTATATCTTATATAATAAAATAAAAATAAATATACAGTGTAGTGTCAAAATTTTTCTTTAGAGCATTCTCATTGGCTTGGCCAAATGAGGTGCTTGGCTAAATTTAGAATAATTTGATCCAAAAATTCATCACATTGAATTGGATAAATTCAAAATATTTTAGACTTCTGCTACAGTCCCTAGCCAAATATAAAAGATGGTTTTCATTGTCTAAATAATAAACAATGAATTTCTCACTCCAACTTGACCAAGACAATTTATGTAAGTGCAGTTTTTTTTTTTTTTTTTTATGAATTCTCACGTTTTGCACTTAGATATTTGGTTAAGATAATAAAAAAATTTTGATAGAATTTTATTAGGATTAAATAACCACATGAAAATGTGTTTTTATAATATTAATTTAATTACAATATAATATTGCTTAATATTAAATTGGTAGAATTAAAAAATGTGATAAAAATAATTTTTTATAAAAAATTATCAATTTAATAATATTTTATTATTATATAAAGAATAAATAAATAATCTAATATAGTGATTGAATTTTAAAAAAATAGATAAATATATTTTTAAATTAATAATAATTAAATTTAAAAATACATTTGACCAAGTCAATACTAAGAGCATTAGCATTGGCTTCATCAAAAGCTAATATATCTTTAAATTTTGATAAATTTACTTAAAATTAACCTACATTGGATTCATCAAATAAGTATTTGGGAAGTTTTGAGTTACAGTAAATGTTACTCTTCCTTCAAATTTGAAGGTCTACTATTTCACATTCAAACTAATATTTTATTCTAATTTTAATAGGTAATGGTTTTATTTTATTTTATTCTAAATTAGTTGGGAATCAATTATTTAAGTATTAAATTAAACTATTAATGTCCATATGATTAATATAATTATAAAATATAAAGATCGAAAAAAAATTAAAAATATTATTATTAAAAAAATAATATTATATTATTATTTTGATGAATCTAATGATTAATCTAATATAAAATTATAGATATAAAAGTTTTAAAATTATAAAAAAATTTATAATTTTTATTAAATTTTAAAAATAAATTTAATAAATCCAATACTAATACTCTAATGTCGTTCAAAATATTTTGATAAAGTAGGTTGGGGAAAAATTCTCCGCTCACAACTGGCATGCCCAGTCACGCCTGACGCATGTTGACTCCTAGTTCAAAAACCTCATTTTTCCAAGTCAAGTCTCCTGTCATTAAAGGCTTGAAAGTAATGGCCACCGACGCATCAAATCATTTTTCAAGTCAAGTCTCTGTGTCATTGAAGGCTTAAAAGTAATGGCCACCGACGCATCAAACACGTAATGTATTGACCAAACATCATTTACCTCTAAATAAACACTATTTTTAAATAAATATACGGCCTGAAAGCGAAGAAAATAAAATAAAATAAAATTATATTTATAGAAGTACTACAGACATCATGCTCGTACAGAATTTTTTTTTAATTTTTATTTTCTATAAATACAATTAAGTTTAGTACTAGTTTAATTTTACAGATGAGATGATGTAAGTTAACAATTAAATAAAAAATTATTTAAATATATTTTTAATTTAAAAAAATTATAATAATAGATAAAATAAATTAAGATTGCTGTTAATCTTTACTGCCGCTCCAAATTCCAATTTATCATTCTTCGTGTACGAGTCCAGGGGTCTGCAATCAAAAACCATAATTAAATAGGATACCAATCCACAAATTGTAGGATATCCGGTTTGAGTGTTAAGAAGTATTGAGGAGAGTTGTGAATAGTAATAAAAAATAGATGAAAAGTAATAATAAAGTAATGAATAATAATAAAAAGTAAGTAAAAAGTAAGGAATAGTAGTAAAAGTAGGTGAAAAGTAATAATAAAGTAATGAATAGTAGTGAGAAATATTGAGGAGAGTTGAAGTATTCTCCATACCCAAACGCACCGGTCCGGCCTTATGGGCATCCCTGTTTGAGACACGAGCCATGCTACTCAACCACTTCAACCTCTACATATCAAATATTTTTAAACTTTTAAAGTTTAATTTTAATTTTTGTTGAGTTTATTTTTTTAAACTAATTGAATTTTTTAATTCATTATTCATATTTTAAATATTTGAAGAAAAAAATAATAAAAATTAAAAAAAGTATGGTGTGTGAAAGTTGTGTGAATATATGATATGAGGTTGTGTAGTTTTTTTCTTGAGACATAAGTATTTTAGGGTAGGTTTAAGAATACAACTGTTTTTAGTTATTTTTAAAATATTTTATTATTATTCATAATATATTCATTATTGTTATGAAATCAAATTCAAATTGTATTGTATGACCACCTTTATCTAGCCGTCAAAGGCATAGTACTAGCCGTCAAATGTATAGTACTAGTCGTCAAATGCATAGCGACTTTGGAATACTCCAGAATGTTATAGAAACTCCTTTGTACTCCTATATATATCGCTATAACATTTAATGAAATTCATAAGTTTCATAACACGTTATCAGCACGAATTGCTCTCTCGCTATGCTGAAACTCCCAAACTTATCAGTAGCCGCCTCATCTTCTTCAACTCTCTCAACCAAATCTCTCTCTCTCTCTAAAAAGGAAGAAAATATAAACACGTCTCTTAACATTTTCGAGAAGCTCCTCTTCCATACCCATCACGAAGCTCTTCTCTTTCTCCTAGTTGATGGGCTTGCCTTGAGAGATGGCTTCCTCCATCTGGAGGATACTGTTTTGTTTCTTGCGCAGGGCTTGGAGGCTTGGTGAAAACCACGGCGTCGAGGAGTGCAACGAGATATGGAACCTCCACATGGAGATTCTTGGGTTTTATACGTTTTTTTTTTAAAATATATTATTTGTTCTGATCCTTAACAATTTTATCATTATAGGTTTCTGCGCACGCGCGAGTTTGGAATCTGACGCCGTGGCAGCCATGGAAGACAAGACCTTCGGCTCCTTATAATTTTAGGAGCCCACTGACCCAGATCCTGTCTTGAAAGAAGCACAGGCTTCGGATAAGCAATCGGACAGAACCGAGAAAGAGTGTTGAGTACGCAGCAGAGAGAACGATGCAGGAAGGACCCACACGAAGGTCACAGGTTCATGATCTTCACGGAGTACGGTCTGAAGTTCTTACAGAGAATATATTACGGGAAGGAATCGGCATCTTCTTATGCTACTGTGGTTGTTCCTGCTATGTCAGAAGCTTGGTTTGACCAAGTCAATTGGTGTAAGCAATTTGCCAGAAAAAAAAGCTTGAAACAAGTGGCCGAAAGAGTAACATGTGGTGCCCATGAAACTAGACATATCCTTTACCTTTTACTTTATTTTATTTTTGATTCATGTTAACACGGACAAAAGTTACAAAAGGTGATCTCTCTTTATATATATCTTTAAATAAAATAAAATAAAATAAAATAAAATAAATTTATTTTATTAAAGAATCAAGGAGGAGAAGATCAAGGATACTAGCAGTAATACAGTGTGGTGGCGACTTATAATTGGTCAACGTGAAACCGGTTATTTTTGATGCACCTCAACGGTCCAACATGAGGTTCTGTTAATTCTGAAGTTAGTGGTCTTCTCATTCAAGTAAGTTTTTAAATATATTATTTATAATTTTTAAAATGAGCATTAAATATTATATTTATTATTATTACTTGATTAAATTCTATGTTTATTTACATAGTTTACATACAAGTTTTATTTATTTTTATATACTTGTTATAATTATTATGATAAGATTTATCTCGGAATAGAAATTGAGCATCCCTGAAGGATTAATGCTCTGAACCGATGATAAGATCTATCTTGGAATAGAAATTGAGCATCCCTGAAGGATCGCTTTAAATCAATAATTTTATTGAGTATCTCATAATAAAGGATCTATTGATTCTGTGAGATAATTTAAATGAGCAATATGTGTACCAAAAGGCTCATTATGATTTATGCACCTGAAGTTGCATAATTGAAAGTGTGTTGAGAAAAACCACTAAAGAATATATATTTAAATGAACGTCTCGAATGTGCTCCTGAAGTAGCAATATCGAGTATGCTCCTGAAGTAGCAATATCAAGTGTAAAAGTTCATAATATATTCTAAATTTATATTTTGGTTAAGCAACATAATGAGATTTTGCTAAGAAATCATGAGCCACGTCCTACTAGTTCCACATCATTCCCTGAAGTGAATGAAATTGGATTTATATCATTCCCAGAAGAGAATGAAGAATTGTTTTCAAAGAAACCAAGAAATTGGACGTGGTGATGAATATCTTTATAGTATTTCAATGATTTCGAGCCAGAAGCTCGTATGAAAATATTATCAGCTTTCTCTTTGAGATGATATTATGTTGATGAATCAAAAGTGATATGATTCAAAATATTTGTATCTTTTCATGATTATCTTGATCATCCAAAATCAATTACGATAAGTCGAATGATTTTCATATGGACGTCCATAAAAGAACCAGAAGATTCTTTTACTATAAAGTCTTACCACCAGAAGTGGAAAGAAAAAAATTTGCCAGAAGCAAATAAGATGAAATAATTCGACGTTATCTGATTATCATAGGTGAACTGGAAGTTCATATGATAATTAATTTATGGATGCAATAAGATAAAAGGTCTCATATTCTAGCTGCTAAAATCCTAGTGAGGATTGAAGTCCCTGCAGGGCAATTAAGAAATTTAGCAGTCTAATGAACATAAGACATGTATGAAAGCATGTGAGACTATTGATACAAATGATAAAGCATCTCGGAAAGAGAAAAGCACAAAGAAAAGAAATCGGTGCTCCTGAAGAGGCCGTACCCACAAAACAAGCAATAAAGTCCATCTAAAATTCTCTCATAATGAAATACTCCTGAAGAGTATAATACTCCTGAAGAGTACCTCCTGAAGAGGTTTTCATGAAATGTCTTCCCTTGAAGAGGGACAGGTACCTGAAAATAACGAGATCTCGATATTACATTTCATGAGTAATGAGAAATTATGAGAGAAATAAAACCGTTGTCGACAACGTATTTTCATATAAGATGGCATTTGATATTACCAGAAGTAATAAAGAAAGTGAGCTCAGAACCGTCGAAGAATACCGACGTAAAATATTGGCCAAAATAGAAATAAACAATTCCTGCAGAATTGTTATCATGTGATGCATATGGACTTGAAGTCCAAACACCTATGAGGTGATGCTTGTTGAATATCAGTGGGTATTTGTATAAAGGAAATGAAAATGTGATATATAAATCACGAATATATTTCCTGCAGAAATAATATTAATATGTTTTTGAAGTTAAAGAGATCATATTGAGATTTGTATTAACTTGATAGTTACCAAGAATTTGGGTATGCATGAAGCATATAGTTCCTGAAGTACATATTCTATCAAGTCTTAAAATCCTTATATGATCTAATGCAAGGTAAACGTATGTGGAACATGCTATTTTCAATATATTTTCAGTATTTATATTATCTTTATTGCAGTTTATATAGATAATTTAAATGTCATTGAAGCTCCAGAAGAGCTCATGAAAACTGCAGAAAGCAGGAATTGATTATGAGGCTCCAGAAGAGCTCATAAAAACTGTAGAAATCAGTGATTGATTATGAGGCTCCAGAAGAGCTCATGAAAAATGCAGAAATCAGGGATTGATTATGAGGAAAAATAATCTCCTGTTATAGATGCAATCACAAAAAGATTGGATATGCAGTTAATGGATGTGGTCACTGCATATTTTTATGGGTCATTAGACCAAGGCATATATATGAAAAATCCCTGAAGGATATAAATTGCCTGAAGCTTGTTATCTGGTTACATCCAGAAAACAATCCGGACGCATGTGGTATAAACGCATTAGCGAATATTTATTGAAAGAAGGATTTGAAAAATAATCCAATATGCCCATGTGTTTTTATTAAGAGATTCCGGATTTGTTATTATTGCGATTGATGATTTAAATCTTCTTGAAACTCCTGAAGAGATCAGAAGAATTTGAAATATAAAACCCTTTCGGTTTCAAGGGGGAGATAAATGTGCATGAGAAATAAAATGGAGCACAAGAATAGCTACCAGAAGAATAGATACACAAATATGAATATTTGTGAAATTTTATTATCTTGAAGCAAAAATTACAGAAATTTGAGGCATTTCGCCTCATTCTTTAAACGCTCTTGTTCTTCAAGAATCTGCATGGCATCTCTGTCTAAAGGAGTAGGCAATCTAAAAGAAGACTTAAGCAGAGATTTTAATCTCCTATTCTCTTGCTTTATTGTTTCTATCTTCATATTAGACTCCTGAAGAAGTCGCTGAAGGATAGAAATTTTCTCATGGAGTTTGTCCAAATCATAAGGTTTGGATTGTAGTCGCTGAGAAAATGCATAAATAGTTGAAGAGTAATGGGCACCGAGATTTACAAGCTCATAGATAGCTTCAACATCTGACTTATTAGTCAGATTAGCACCTGTGGTAGAAGCAGGAACAGCTGATGAGCTAGGTGCATAATACCTTATATATTGGCCATGAGAAGATTGCTGAGCCATTGCAGAAAGAGATTGCAGAATAAAATTGCAGAAAGAGATTGCAGAGTAAAAATGCAGTATGATTATAGAAAAGTGAAGAAGATGAGATGCGAATGAAGATGAGCTGAATATCTCTTTTATAGAGAAAAACTAAGCACCTCTATTGCTTCACGGCATCCCTCGTGAAGCATCTCTCTGCAAGAGACGAGGCGTAGCATCATAGCCCTGCGGCGCCTGACAGCAGATGTAGCATTATAGCCCTGCGGCGCCTGACAGGTACATGAGAAAGGTAAAATCCTGCGATACTTGTCTGGCCTAAAAAGATGGCCACTGGTTTTTAATATGGAGGTTTGCGGCTTAATTTTGATAACTCCTCCAGTAATTATGTTATTTACAAGAACTCCAGAAAGTACAACTCCAGAAGAGCACAACTCCAGAAGAGTAGTGAATTCAATGATCTTGGATCAATATGGTGAATTTCACTATAAAGTCCTGAGTACTCCAATGGTTGCTCGATAATTTGATGAGCAGAAAAATCCATTTCGTCCTGAAGACGATGGAGAAATTCTTGGTCCTGAAGTACCTTATCTCCAGTTCAATTGAAGCCCTGAATATGTGATTATTTGGATCAAGTCCACAATTAGATGGATATACAATGCGAGTTATCTATCAGATCCACACAAGAAGATCATTGCAATTCATGAGAAGAAAGTTGAAATTGATGTCAAGAAGATACGGTCAAGAAATAATCTGGCAGATTTATTCACTAAAGCATTACCAACTGCAACATTTGAGAAGATTGTGCAGAACATTAGAATCGGAGAATTGAAGACATATTATCATGCACTTTTCAGGGGGAGTAAAGTCTTGAAGACTTGTGCTGATTGTACTCTTTTTCCTTCGCTAAGGTTTTATCCCACTGGGTTTTCCTTTGCAAGGTTTTAATGAGGCAATCTTAAAGCACTTGGCGATATACAGAATATTGTACTCTTTTTCCTTCGTCATTGGTTTTTTTCCCACTGGGTTTTTCCATGACAAGGTTTTAACGAGGCATATTCTTTATATGTGGTCATCCAAAGGGGGAGTGTTATGAAATCAAATTCAAATTGTATTGTATGACCACCTTTATCTAGCCGTCAAAGGCATAGTACTAGCCGTCAAATGCATAGTACTAGTCGTCAAATGCATAGCGACTTTGGAATACTCCAGAATGTTATAGAAACTCCTTTGTACTCCTATATATATCGCTATAACATTTAATGAAATTCATAAGTTTCATAACAATTATCATTTACAAATAATTTGACATACTGATCTTACATCCAAAGGAACTAGTTGCATGTAACAGCTTCCAGACTTCAAGGAATTCCTTGCTCAGGTTGTAAGCTGGTGGTTATTATTTGAGCATTGCTACTCATAAGCCCTTATACCACATACCACATATTTTTTATTTTTTTAAATTTCTTTTTAGATTTTTTCTTTTTAAAATATTTTAATTTTTCTATTTATTATTTATATAACAAATATTTGATAAAATAAAAGAATTAAAAAATTAAAAAAATAGGTGGTGTGTAGTGTAGAGGCTTATGAGTAGAATTTTTCTTATTATTTATGAGGAATTATTTGCAGACACTTGCTTTCACGTTGCACTCGGAGTGTGTTCTGTGCGGTCAACACTTCGGTGTCGCGACTCAAATCACGTGGGGTCAACAGCGCAACATCTTTCACTATTTCTAACTACACTGACCAATGAAGCCAAGAAATACAAGCACAAAAAGAAAATAATAATAATAAGTTATAGTCGTATCACACAAAAATAAATAAATTAAATAAAAAAGGAACAAGTGACTTATACAGTTCATATATATATATATATATAGAGAGAGAGAGAGAGAGAGCAGCTTCATCAGTACACAAAAAGAAAGGAAAAGGAAAATTAACCTACGAGTAGATTTTCCAGTTTTTAATCAATACATTCGACGCTTCAGTTTCTACCGTGTATAAGGTAATCCAGATTAACTCCTAGTGCGACATCAAACCAAAGATGTCTAAGCCAACAACTCATCCTAAGCCTAGCCATTGATCACTTGGACGCACCTTGTGAGGGTTAAAAAATATAACTGACCAATAAGGTAATAGAGCCTTTGTCGTCATCTCAAATGAAATCAATTTAGTTTAAATTAATTTTAAGTTGAGTCTAATATTTAAAAATTAAAATTTTAAATCATTAAATTCATCTCAAATCAAAACCTCTTTATATATGAGATTTACAATCTTTTTCAACTCAACACATCTTTATATACGAGACCTATAATCTTTTTTCACTTTCTATAAATATATTTAAACTTGTTTTAATATTTAAAGTCATTTTAACATCTAAACACATTCAAAATAGATCTCATAAAATTCATTCTACTATTTTAACTTATTATTATTTATAAAAAATTTAATTCATCTTAATTCAACCTCTCTTCCTAACCCAACATAAAATCATAACAGATATGTTTTAAGTCAAGTCATCTCATTAGTTTACAAAATTAATGGGATCAATAAATGTCTTGTACGTTCTCGACGTATGCCTCACTTCGCTCGGATAAAAATAATAGTTACAAAATCTCATTTTTCAAGTCAAGGAAAGTAAGGTTAAGTCAAGTCGTCTTCGTGTCATTGAATTGAAGGCTCGAAAGTAAATATTTAGCTAAAATGGGAGCTCAAGGTTCGACCTTTATTTGGAGATCTTTTTTGCATGTTACAAAACACCTTAAAGGATTGATTCGCATAAATAAATTGTATTTGCCTTATGTAAGAGGCTATTGAGTTGTTGTTTTATTTTGGTTTTGTTGTGGTGAGGATGTTCTTTTTAGACATGTGGCATTTTGTTTAATCTTTTCATGCTTGTTATGTAATTTAGGTATTCATCCGCTGTAAGTAATGGTTTTTCTTAACAAATATGTGAATAGGTCACTCTTAGACATGTAGATCTAACTCTTTAAAAAAAATGTAGCACTCGTTTATACGTACCCGGTCTAGATCAAGAGTACAATGGTATTTTGGAAGAATTTCATAATCAATGATTCATCAATTGGATTTTGACACTTGAGGAAAAACTCTATATGCAAGCAAGTTTGTATTGTGCCTCTGGCCTGTCCAAAATCACATAAGACGATATTTAAGTGGTTCGACAAATTGCCTACGTCCACTGAAGCCTCTTTTTTAGAGTTTGTACAAAAAATTACAACACTATCAAATTCTCTCACGTACCCTCTTTATTTTCTCTCTTGTTTGCCCACATATTACACGAACTGAAACTCTCCTTTTATAGGAGAGGTCAGCCCCAAGGGTTGCTGCCAATTAGCCGTAATCGATGGCTAATTGGCATGTGCAGCAGATATTGTGGAAAACAATAATCAACTTGTTGACTAATACAACAAAATGATAAACGGTGCCTAATACAACACAAGGGAGAGGGTTCACACTTTGGGTGGCCTGTCCAAAATCACACAAGATGATATTTAAGTGGTTCTGCAAATTGCCTACGTCCACTAGAGCCTCTTTTATAGAGTTTGTACAAAAAATTACAACACTCTATCAAATTCTCTCACGTACCCTCTTTCTTTTCTCTCTTGTTTGCCCACATATTACACGAACTGAAACTCTCCTTTTATAGGAGAGGTCAGCCCCAAGGGTTGCTGCCAATTAGCCGTAATCGATGGCTAATTGGCATGTGCAGCAGATATTGTGGAAAACAATAATCAACTTGTTGACTAATACAACAAAATGATAAACGGTGCCTAATACAACACAAGGGAGAGGGTTCACACTTTGGGTGGTTTCAACAATCACCCCCTCCACCCAAGTGTGCCATATGAGGCTGCTTACAAATTGATTCATTCTTCAAATGAATGCACCTCATTCTTTGACATGAGAGACTTCCGCTGTCGAATACGCTCCAATGCACCTGAGGGTGCTCAGCAGTGTATAATATTGATCAAGTCCAAACAGTGTTGGAACTTGATCCCTGTGACGACTTTCGTCAACATATCTGCTGGATTATCTTCAATGCCAATTTTCTAAAGTTTGATGTCCTCTTCTTCTAATATTTCATGTACAAAGTGAAAACGGACATCTATATGTTTTGTTCGAGAGTGATATATTTGATTCTTTGCCAAATGAATTGAACTTTGACTGTCACAGTGAAAGGTAACCTCTTACTGCTTAAAGCCCAAATCTGTTACCAATCCCTGTAACCAAATAGCTTCTTTCATGGCTTCTATTACAGCCAAGTATTCAGCCTCAGTGGATGATAGTACAATTGTCGACTGCAAAGTTGATCGCCAACTAACTGGTTCTCCACCCATAGTAAACACATATCCAGTTGTCAATCAGCGTTTATCAAGATCACCTGCATAGTCTGAGTCAACATATCCAGTTACTAGACTATTTTCACTCTTCTCGAACTTTAAACCAATATCTACGGTTCCTAAAATGTACCGTAGAATCCACTTAGCCACACGCTAATGAGCATTTCCAGGATTATGCATATAGAGACTAACTAAGCTGACGACTTGGGAGATATCAAGTCGTGTACACACCATGGCATACATTAAGCTTCCAGCAATACTTGCATATGGGACATTCCTGATGTAGTCCCGCTCTTCATCATCTTTAGGAGACTGCAATGCACTAAGTTTAAACTATGGGGCCATAGGAGTACTCACCGACTTCGTCTTCGAGTCGATGTTAAAGCATTGAAGTACTTTCTTCAGATATTGCTTCTGAGTAAGGTGAACTGTACCTTTCACCCTATCTCTACTGATCTCCATCCCCAATATTTTTCGTGCTTCTCCCAGATCTTTCATTTCAAACTCATGACTTAACTGAGTTTTTAAGCGATTTATCTCCCCCTTGCTTTTACATGCTATTAACATATCATCTACATATAAAAACAAATAAATGAAAGATCCATTTGCAAGTTTTCTTAAATATACACAGTGATCGTATTGGTAACGAGTGTATTTCAGATCCATCATAAAACGATCAAACCATTTATACCATTGTCGAAGTGACTGCTTCAAGCCATAGAGAGACTTCTTTAGACTGCATACCCAATTTTCTTTTCCAGCTTCTTTGAAACCTTCTGGTTGAGATAGATAAATCTCCTCTTCCAAATCACCATGTAAGAAAGCTGTCTTTACATCAAGCTGTGCTAACTCAAGATCATATTGTGCAACCAAAGCTAGCAATATCCGAATGGATGAATGCTTCACAACAGGAGAGAATACTTCATTGTAGTCAATTCCCTTTGTCTGAGCGTAGCCCTTAGCTACCAACCTAACTTTGTATCGCACTCCATTTTTATCACCTTGATCATCTTTCTGATTGAAGATCCACTTACAGTCAATTGTCTTCTTTCCTTGTGGAAGCGGCACAAGCTCCCAAGTCTAGTTTTGATGAAGAGACTGCATCTCTTCATTCATAGCCTTTGTCCATTCAACTTGTTCATTGGACTGTATAGCTTCTCTGTAAGTGGTTGGGATCTGACCCTTTTAACTGGTAATGCATATGTCACATAGTCTGCATAACGTGTTGGTACACGTTTCTCTCGTCTCGGTCTGTTGGTTGCTATTAATTCGGGTTGACATGGAGGTACTATGACTGGACTATCAACATTTTCTTGTCCATGCTTTCCCGAATTCTTTGAAATAATAAACTTCACAGTCTGCGAATCATCTGATGTTTCGCCATCATTGCTACCTGCATTGGAATCTTTATGCTTATGTGACTTAAGCATCTCAGATTTGTTGAATGTAACATCTCTACTGATGTTTACCTTTTTAGACTCTATGGACCAGAGTCTATACCATTTTACACCAGTACTAAAGTCTAAAAATTTTACTTTCTTAGCTCTAGGATCAAGCTTACTTTCTTTAGCATGATAGTAAGCAGGACATCTGAAAACGTGTAAAAAGTCATAATCAGTAGCATGTGTACCTCTCCACATTTCAGTGGGTGTCTTCCCGTCATTGGCAGCTGCGGGTAGTCGGTTGATGAGGTGGCAGGCATATGTCACAACTTCCGCCCAAAATTGTTTACTGAATCCAACATCAAGAAATAGACATCGCACTTTCTCTAATAAAGTATGATTCATTCGTTCTGCCACACCGTTCTACTGCGGTGTACCTCGTAGCGTGAAGTGTCTAACTATTCCCTCTCTCCGGCATACTTCCATGAATGGGTCTGAAGTGTACTCACCTCCATTATCAAATCTGAGCCGCTTGATCTTTCTGCCGGTCTGGGTCTCAACCATTTTCTTCCAATCAAGGAAAATTTTCAGTACTTCATCTTTACTCTTCATCGTATATACCCACACACGACGAGAATAATCATCTACAAAGGTTACAAACCAATGCTTACCTCCCAAAAATGTATTTTGGGTAGGTCTCCAAACATCGTAGTGTACATAGTCAAGAATTCCCTGTGTATTGTGTACAGCGGTTTTGAACTTGATCCTCTTCTGCTTTCCTAATACACAGTGCTCACAGAAGGACAGTTTTTCAGTCTTGGCACCTTTGAGTAAGCCTTGCTTTACCAGTGTTTGCAAAGCTTTTTCTCTAGCGTGTCCCATACGCATATGCCAAAGACTGGTGATGTCAGCATCAGTCTCATCTAGCTTCTCACAACATGTGGAAGCTCTTCTATCAGCAGTACTTCCTTGCAAGAAGTATAGGTTTCCTCGTCTCAAACCCTTCATTGCTACATGAACTCCCATTAGTACTTTGAGATTTCCGTCTTCAATAGTGATTCTGAATCCTTTTGAATCCAGAACTCCCAGTGAGATGAGATTCTTCCGCAAGTCCGGAACATACCAAACTTCTGTCAAAGTCTTGACGCTGCCATCGTGTAGCTTTAATTGAATGCTACTTATTCCCTGAGTCTTATAGGCACTATCATTGCCCATAAGAACTGCTCCACCATCAATTTTTGTGAAGTCAGTAAACCAGTCCCGATTGGGACACATATGATAGGTACATCCAGAATCCATAATCCATTCATCGAAATGACAAATGGATGATGAACTTGCCAAGGCAAAATCTGACTCGTCATCTCTGTCCATGACATTGGCTGTGGTGGGTTGATTCTGCTGTTGTCCCTTCAGCTTGGGACAATCCTTCTTCCAGTGTCCTTTGTTGTGACAAAAGGAACACTCGTCTCTGGCGAGTTTTCTGCCGACTGATGAACCACGTGATATGGACTGGGTTTTCGAATGAAAACCTTTCTTCCTTCCGGGATACCTTGACTGTGGTCTCCCCCTTGCTGTTAGCGCTTCACTTGATGTATCTTGTTGTACCTGCTTATCTTTTCTACGGTACTCATTGCTAATTAAAGAGCTGGATACATCATCAAAACTGATCTTTTCCTTCCCATACAATAGAGTAGTAATTAAATACTCATATGTATCAGGCAAGGAATTTAACAGCAGTAAAGCCTTATCTTCATCTTGGATTTCAACATCCAATTTTAACAAATTAGCAAGGATTTGGTTGTAACTATTCAGATGTTCGGACATAGAAATACTTTCAAGAAATTGGAATCTGAAGAGCTTTTTCTTCAAGTGCAGATGGCTCTCAATGCTCTTCTTCATGAACTTATCCTCCAATTTATGCCAAAGTTCCATAGCATTTGTCTCTCTTATGACAAAATACTTCTGCTCTTTGGTAAGGCATAACCGGATTGTACTGCAAGCTTGGGTATTAAGCTTTCTCCAATCCTTTTCAGTCATCTCATCTGGTCTCTCCTCCAACGCAATATCCAACTCTTGTTGGATCAAAACATCCATAACCTCACACTGCCACATGCCGAAGTTGCTGGTTCCATCAAACTTTTCAACTTCAAATTTTGCATTTGACACTGTGGACCGACGTCCTGAGCTACTGGCATGTTCAGAGCTCCTGTCTTTTCCAGAATGTTCCATTTGAATTTAGAAAAATTTAGATAAAAAAATTTCAAAATTCTAATCGTACGGATGAGTCCGGAACGATCCAAATAGTAGGAAAGCACTATTTGATTGTTGAAATCGGACTCCGAATGGCTAAGATCAAGCCCAAAAATGGATCTGGAAAATGAACGGCCCTGATCGTCTGGCACGTGAGATGCACGCGCGGCAGCTGTGCGAGTGGGGGCGCATTGGAGCGTGTAACACACGCGCTGAGGACCTGTGTGGCACGTGGGAGTGCGTGTGGCATGTCTAACATGCGCTTGGCTGTTGTAGGCACGTGGGGGAGCGTGACTGCGCGTGGGAGCGCATGGAGCATGAGTTTCTGTCGTCTTCAACCTCCAGATACGCGTGGGGCGCGTGGATCCATTGTCCGATTTTCTATCGGTGCGTGTGTGCTCCTCTGACCTCCATTTTCGATTCCGTTTGCGAACCAAGAGGAACACCCTGGAGTGGTCAAATATTGATTTTGATTACTTTGATTTCTGGACAGCTCAAACCAAGAGCTCTGATACCAATTGTTGTGTCTTTGGCCTGTCCAAAATCACACAAGACGATATTTAAGTGGTTCGGCAAATTGCCTACGTCTACTGAAGCCTCTTTTATAGAGTTTGTACAAAAAATTACAACACTCTATCAAATTCTCTCACGTACCCTCTTTCTTTTCTCTCTTGTTGGCCCACATATTACACGAACTGAAACTCTCCTTTTATAGGAGAGGTTAGCCCCAAGGGTTGCTGCCAATTAGCCATAATCGATGGCTAATTGGCATGTGCAGCAGATATTGTGGAAAACAACAATCAACTTGTTGCCTAATACAACAAAATGATAAATGGTGCCTAATACAACATAAGGGAGAGGGTTCACACTTTGGTTGGTTTCAACAGTTTGTGGACTCTTGCACATGAATGCCATTGAAATTAACGAAACTCTGCGTTTGAGTGTTTCAGTTTGCAACTTTGCTTTTTTCTTAATTTTTTCCTTTTGCTGTCCTTTGGAGAAATGGGAGCGAAGGTAGCTATGACCTGTTTGCATTGGTCGCAGTTGATTGTTCTCCATTCTCTCTCCTCATCTCAAACACTAGCCTCCGTGGTCTCATTTCCGGCTGGACGAAGAAGCCAATGGCAAAACTCTCGTGAGTCGCTACTTGTAGATAATGTACCAATCGGATCTGTTTAGAGCTTCATCGACTGTGCTTTTCTTGTCTTGATCTTGCGAGTACCAAAAGAGCTTGCAGTGCTAGCTTAGATACATTTTCGGACGAAGAATTCTCAAAACAGATTTAGGAATTGGCACTCCAATTCCAACTTTTGGGCGATGATGATGACAACACTGCGACCATCGTCATGGATAATTTAGTAGGTATTATTATCATATGATATATTAGTTAATTGATAGTAGATATTATTTTACATTTTATATTATTAATGTTGATAGATTGATAAAAATTATATATAGGAAAATACTTTAGCTACAAAAGAATTATATACAAATAAACCTACAAACCAATGTGGCTTGATATGGTACGTCAGATTGTAAAGTTACTTTTATTACAAAGCAAATCTAATGGATTCCATGAAACTATATCAGTTTATGGGTTTATTTTATGTAATTTCTTTGTGTCTGTAGTAATTTTCATATATATAATTAATTTCTACAACTACTATATAAAATAATATATTATATATAAAAAATATTTAAAAATTTATATATAAATATTTCAATCCAATTCCGTTCGGTCCAAAATATACATCCCAAAACTAGACCAAGAACCGAATTTCTTATACACCATAGATCGAGATAGACCAATATAATTTTCGGTACAATTCAATTCAATCGATTTTTCGGTCCAGTACGAAAATCTTTCACCAGGACCTTATGTTAAGTCAAGGCGGTCTTATGCTAAGCTTACAAATTAATGGACCACGACATCTCCAAGAATCTGTTATCCTTATCTTGTTGATCCGTTACTTCGCTTAGATGCTGATAACAGTTAAAATAATCTCACTTTTCATGTCAAGTTGTTCTTGTCTCCCTTCACTCGTATAGTTAATGGGACGAATAACTATCATGTTCTGGACGTACGTCTCACTTCGCTAGGATGAAAATATTAGTAAAAAAAATCTCATTTTCTTAGTCAAGTCCTCTCGGTATCATTGAAGGTTTGAAAGTAATTAATAGCCATCGTCGCATGAAACAAGCAATGTCTTGACAAATCATCATTACCTTTAAATAAAAATTTAACATACGTATTTTTTAGTAAATATGACAAACTAAAGAAGCTCTGAATCACGGATGAATTTACACCTAAAAAGAAAAAGAAAAAATGTGCTTAATATTATATAATTAGAATATTTTGTAATCCATATAAAATTAAAAAATATTTCCTTATATTCATGGCCAAAAATAAGTATTCTAACAATCCGTTGAAGCAGTACTGGTTCTTGTTTGAAATGAAACGGTGCCACCTTGTTGTTTATAATGTGTTGTGTTTAATTGTAAGAAAATGGAAAAGTTTCTTTGTGAGGATTTTAACGTGCATACTAGAGGAATGATACATCTACAATTTTTTAAAGCTCTTGATTTTGAACAACTTCACAATCAGCCAATGCAAACATGCTATTTCATTAAAAAAATAAAAAAAAATTGAGGTATCGTTGAAAACAAAATTTCACTTTACAAATTAAATTATCCTTAATTGATTTAATATAAGTTTTTAAAATAATTATAAGATACTCGCAGATTAATCATTTTCCTAAATAAAATGTAAGCGTTGTGATAACAATTGGAACCGTGAAAATGACTTTGTAGTTTGTACATGTGACAACACTTTCAATTAGGTTGTGTATAGCGACATTTTTATATTACAATTAAAATTTAAATCATTATAGTAATTACTTAACCAAACAAGATGGGAGGTAATTCCTAAAAAAGATGATTTGATTTGTAATATAAGACAGATGAAAAGGAAACTAGATAGCTAATGACCATATCATGTTTCCAGTCAAGTCGTCTCATAAGCTTACAAAATTAATGGGACCAATAACTGTCTTGTTCTCCACGTACGCCTCACTTTGCTCGGATAAAATATTAATAGTTACAAATCTCATTTTTCAAGTCAAGTCAAGTCGTTTACGTGTGTTATTGAAGGATTGAAAGTAGTGGCCACCGTCGCATTAAACACGTAATGTCTTGACCAATCATCCTTTGCCACTCAATAAGTACTATTTCTTAATAAATATAGGACCTAAAAGCATAAAAAATAAAATAAAAGCCATTATATTTATAGAAGTACTAGAGACATCATGCTCGTACAGATTTTTTTTTTAAAATTTTTATTTTCTATGGATAAATTTAGGATTAAATTTAGTATTAGTTTAATTTTATAATGAGATTAAATGAATTAAAAATTAAATAAAAGATTATTTAAATATTTTTTAAAATTTCAAAAAACTTAAATTATTTATTATATTTTATTTAAAAATTAAAAAAATTATAATAATTAGATAAAATAAATTAAGATTTCTGTTAATCTTTACCGCCGCTCCAAATTCCAATTCATCATTCTTCATGTGTGAGTCCATGGGTCTACAACCAAAAACCATAATTAAATAGGATACCAATCCACAAATTGGAGTCTAAATCCAATTGTATTAAGATTAGATCAGAACAGCACAACTCAATCTGACTAAGAAACTATACCATTTCTTTTTCAATTAAGTAGGATACGTGGCACTCATTTATACGTACCCGATCTACAACACTACAGTGGTTGGAAGAACTTCATCATCATGATCCATCAATTGGATGGGCCGGTTAGGCTTAAACGATCAGTTGATACCGGTCCGGCCTTATGGGCATCCATGTTTGAGGCATAAGTATTTAAGGCAGGTTTAAGAATACAACTGTTTTTAGTTATTTTTAAAATATTTTATTATTATTCATAATATATTTATTATCATTTACAAATAATTTGAGAGACCGATCTTAGCATCCAAAGGGAACTAGTTGCATGTAGCAGCTTCCAGACATCCAGGAATTACTTATTCAAGTTCTAAGCTGGAAGTTATTATTTTATAAGGAATTACTTGCACACACTTGCTTTTACGTTGTGCTTGGAGTGTGTAATTCGTGCGGTCAATACCTCGGCGCCGCGACTCCTTCTAAATCACACATGGGGTCAACGGCGCCACATCTTTCACGATTTCTAACTACACTGACCAATTGAGCCAAGAAATACAAGCACAATTAAAAAATAAATAAAAAATAGTCAAACCCAATAGCATGTAAGAATAAGATGAGGAAACTTGTCATTACAAAATAAACAATAATTAATCAACTATACAACCACACTACCTTATTAACTTTTTTTTGTAATGTAAGTACCATACGACCACACACCTACACCAGAAGTTAAGATAGGTACGAGATTTCTTTTATTTTTTTTGATCGGTAATAGGTATGTGATTATTTAATCCATGTAAAGCCAAAAATAACAGAGAAGATCCAAGAGATCCACAAAGATTTAAAATTAATACTGCCTACATACATAAAATATGTACAACTTCATGCAAAAACCAAGAATAGTTTCAGGAAAACTCAAGTTATCATTTCTATAACAAGCATTGGTGAAGGGAATAATTGCAGAAAGTGGATTATCAAATAAAAAGTTAACAATTGGCAGCTTATAAAATGAATTAGCAGTTTAGCAACCAATTATGAAGGACATGAGTTGTGATCCAACTTCCCCGATACTGATTCTTCCTATTTGATCTCTTTGCAGATTTCTCAGCTTGCCCATTGGATTCCAAAAATTTTATAGTCTTGGATCATCAACAATCACACATATTAGCTGTGACCGTTTTTACGTGTATTTTCACTGAATGAGTATTTTAAATTAATTAAAATATTGATTCTTTTATTTTAAATTATCGGATTTTAATTGGATTTATTTATTGCTTTGAGTTTAAATTGCTGTTTAATTTATTTTAGCTCCTTTTTTTATTTAAAATTTAGTTGTTAGTTTTTACAAGTTATTTATTATAATTTAGATTTATGTTGTGTTTAAATTATTTTCCTTATTTTATTGCTTTTAAAATTGTTTTCGTTCGATCAGTTTTTGAACTCCAGATGTGAGTATTGGATCTCATTTCTTTTCTCCATCTTTTCTTTTTCTCTTTTTCTTTTTTTTTCTTCTTTCTCTTTTTCTTTCTTTTTCCTCCTCCTTCCTTCCGATTCTCTCCCGCACGAGCTCTCTCTCTCCCCTTATATTTCGGCATTTTCTCTCTCCACCCAACGCCGGCGCCGTGACCTGCACTACCCACCCAATTTTCTTCCCATCCGGCCGATGATCATCCCCACCAAGTGTCACCTCCATCCGACCCTCCGTTTGCCCCCACGAATTCCTCCAAGCCGAACGGCTTTTGTGCCGATCTGCCGCCGTCGCTCCACCTCTGGCCACCACCTCATCACCATTTCATAACTGACCCCTTGTTGTCCTAAACCACCCATTTCGCCAGAGCAACCCCCACGAGCTCACTTTCTGTTTTGGGTATTTTGGCCTTCCACCGTCATTTTCGCCGCCACCCACGACCAACCCTCACTTCCACTAGCTTCATAAACACCTCTAAACTATTCCCTACCAATCCCAAGTCTTGGTTTGTCCCCAATCAAAAGTGGGTATTTTACAACCCACATCCACAGTGTTTTTACACTGTTAGGTTGCTTTTTCTTCACTATTTGCAACTCGTTGATCATTTGAAAATTATCATATAGCGCTGTAAGTATTTTCTAAACTTCATTTCAGATTTAAATATATTATTGCTTTTACAATAAATATTTGTGACTGGTTGGTTATTCCGGACTGAGTCCAAGGAGTCGGGGATCGGATGGATTTGAGTATGAAGTTAATTATGTTTTGGTTGACGTTGAGATTTATTGGATATCTTGTGTTTTGATGTTTGCATTGTATAATGCATGCATGTTCATTTTTGAAATAGAAAACTGAGCTTTCGTGTAATTGCATGCATGTATATGTGTTGAAACTTGAAAACTGGGTTTTCAAGCGAAAAATGTTTTTTGGCATATGTGAACGATTGGATTGATTGGTTTGAGTCAGAGGCACATGTAAGGATGGTGGTAAGCAGGGATGGTGGTAGAGTCCCGCCTGCGATTCCTGCCTCCGGTACACGCGGGGTAGGGATGGTGATAAGCAGGGATGGTGGTAAAGTCCCATCTGTGATTTCCGCCTACGGTGCACGCGTAGGGATGGTGGTAGAGTCTCGCCTGCGATTCCCGCCTACAGTGCTCTGATGGTTTGGTTAATGTGCCTTTTATTGAGAAAATGGTGAGATTGGTTTTGGGTCACTATCTAGGATAATGGCGAGGATATGTTTAAAGGAAATCTTTTAGGCCAAAATGTGATCTTTTGGCGTGCGTGGTAAAAGTGTGGATTTTTTGAACATGTACATTGGGCATCTTTTCATGCATGTTGTTAAGTGTAATATATTTTTTATCTTGTGGTGTTTAGATTATTACTTACCTGCGGCACCATTTTGGTACCGTAGATTTTGATGCAGAGGTTGAGGAAGAGGAGAAGGCTGAGCCCGAGGAGGCAGCTCCGCCAGAGTATTGACTTGGAGTAGTATTACATTGGAAATTATCTGTATTTGTTTTTATATTATGTAATTGGATTTGAGATAGTGTTGAACTTGTAATATTTTATTCCATGTGTTTTAAACTGGTTTGTATTTAAACAAAATTCTGGTACTTAGTTATAAGATTTTATTATCTGCTACGTTGTTTATTTGTACACATGTTGAATGTACACACACTTGGCACTTGGCGATGAGATGTGTGACCGTGTTGTCATCAGATCGACGTCTCGATTTCCTCGTGTCCGTACGTGGGAGTTGGGGGCGTCACAGATGGTATCAGAGCCGTTCGGCTCTGGGTAAAACCATATGTCCCATAAGTGGAGTACCATAAAGTTTTAAAAACTTGAGTTGAAATTATTTTATTTATTTAATTTGAATTGTTTTTATTTAACTTGATTCGATTTTATTTTATTTGAATTTATTTTATTTAATTCCATTTGATTTGGTTTGATTTGATTTTATTTTATTTGAATTGCAAGTATGTTGTTTTATTTGTTTTATTTATTTTGTTTTAAGTTATTTTGTTTTGTTTTGTCGAGAGTTAAGAAGTGGGGTTGAGGATTATGTTATGGCAGAGGACGGTACTATCGAGAATGTCGTTGGTAGGAATGAATACTTAGTGTAGTAGGTTTGAATTTTTATCGAGCTAAGTTACTTTTATAATATTGTGGCTAAAAGGGAACGACATGGTTTAGGCGATCTCTTGGGAGTAGGAATGCATAAGGAGAGGAATTAGCTTTAAGTCGCTTAAGATGATTGAAGTTCGAAATTCTGTAGAATTTATGTATTAGTCTATGAAGTAGGGAATTGTAAGTTCAACGAACTTCAAGAATAAGTTTATGGGATTTAAGGTCGTAGGTTCAATAAGCATTTGAATGATTACTTAATTTAGAAGTTTTAGATTTTGCCGACTTTGATAAATAGTTTATAACATTGGGGTTTTAGAATTTACAAACTTTATAAGGTGATGTTTTAGGTTTAAAGTCAATGAACTTGAGGATTTCATAAAATGATGCTTGTATAATTTAAAGTTTTAGAATTTGCAGAATTAATGGATTGAAGTGTGATAAGATTTGAGTTTTAGTTTCACAAACTTGGTGCGCAAGCTTGATATACTCTGGAGATTGATTAGGTTGTAACCACAAAAATGGGGTTGATCATAGCTAAATGATAAATATAGGAATTTTTTGTTAAGGAGAATATTTATTTGGGGAATGAAGGTATTGATTTAGTTTGTGTAATTATCTGAGGATTAAAGATTTGTATCAAATTAGGGAAAATAAATGTTATAGCTTGAAGTTTTAGTAGTAGGTTTTAGGATTGATCCATATCAAGTTTGAGGATAATAGATGGTGCAGGTTTTGGGAAATGAATTTTGTTTATTTCGAGGATATAGGTACGGATGTTGGAAATGGAAGTGATGGATCACTTATACATTGGAATGATTATTGGTCTTAACAAAGGGTACATGAGATCCATTTATAGTGGTGGTGTATAAGGATTTTGGAGAGTACAAATCCTAGTCTCATTTTGGCTTGAGAGAAGTGGTTTTGGTTGGGACTGAAGTGGATTAGATGTGATAGTATTAAATTCAAGAGATCTTAACTTCGAGTTTTTGGTGAGTTGTACAGTTAAAGCGGGTTACCAATTGGAGTGATGGTTGGCATTAATTGTTGAGATTATCTTCAATAATTAATTGTGACTTGAGCTCACATAGGAATTTAAATTTTTAGACTATACTTTCCTTTGGAGTTTGAGTGTCCAGTTGGGAGAATTATAAACATTATTATTTAACTTGAAAAGAGATTGTTGGGTCGCCATGTGTGGTGGATAATAAAATCTTGAAAGTGGAAGCTTAGGCATCAACGGTGATTAGCCTAATCAGATACGTGAGGTAATAAGCAATAGGATTCAGGAGTGTAGTGCAATAGTTTTGGTGGATTTGAGATTTGAACAGCATGACCTATCTTGAGATTTAATTTTGTATGCAATTGAAGGAAATAGTCGTGCTAATACTAGGGTTATGAGAATAGAAGTAGGTAAGTGAGTTTCCAAGAAGGGTTCATTAAGGTTATGGTGAATTTAATCATGGTTCGTACTGAATTTAGTCATCTCTAAATTAGACAATATTCAGAATTTAGGTGATCTTGAAAGTGTAAATTGTTGGGTAGGAGTTATAGGTACTTTATTAGTTGCCTGGGAAGGACTGGATGCTTTTTGAATACGTTCTTTATCTTTAGAAGAGACAGGTGCATTTTGGGATGATGTTGCGTGTTTTCAATTTGGGGTGTTGATGTTGATTGGTATTGATTTCTATCATCAATCAAGGGACGTATTTTTGCGGAATGTTGATTTTGATTAAGGTAGCAAAAGCCAAATGAGGAGAGTGATAATTCGTAGTTTCTGGAGGTATATTATTTTCTATCGAAGTGGGGTAAATGATTTTCTTATTTTCAGGTGTTAAGTTAGCTTGTACTCAATGGTGTTGATTTATGAGGACATAATCTTTTTGCATTTTGGCGAGTTATCGGAGTAAGCATGGAAGTGTGATTTTTGGAGATAATTAGGTATCCAATTTTGTGTTGATTTTGAGAAATTAATAGTGATTCAAACTTTTAATGGAAGATTAATAATTTGGTTGTGTAATTTATGCTTATTGATGGTTTATTTCGGAAGTAACCAAATGGTTACCAACTTGTGGAATACAATAGAGTGTTGGAAGTTTTTTTTTTAGCATAAGAGTCGATTGAGATTAACACAGTTTATGGCGCGAAGATAATAACTATTGGAATTTACTGGGTGTTGTATTAAGGTTCTTGTGGAAGTGGAGATTTTGGATTACATAATCGCCACGTGATGGTCACTGTGAGACTAGTGCAGGTATGATGGAATCGCCTATAGGAGTAGACATGAGAGAGATATATCCTTAATTGTTTGGGTGTTAATGATGATATATTTCTTAAACTTGGTCTCAGTGGAATATTGTGGCTTGCTTTAACATTAGCGTTTGATCTTGTAAATTTCGAGGACAAAATTTATTTTAAGGGAGAGAGAATGTGATACCCCGTTTTTACGTGTATTTTCACTGAAGGAGTATTTTAAATTAATTAAAATATTGGTTCTTTTATTTTAAATTATCAGATTTTAATTGGATTTATTTATTGTTTTAAGTTTAAATTGCTGTTTAATTTATTTTAGCTCATTTTTTTAATTTATAATTTAGTTGTTAGTTTTTACTAGTTATTTATTATAATTTAGCTTTATGTTGTATTTAAATTATTTTCCTTATTTTATTGCTTTTAAAATTATTTTCGTTCGATCAGTTTTTGGACTCCAAATGTGAGGATTGTACCTCATTTCTTTTCCCCACCTTTTCTCTTTCTCTTTTTCCTTTTTTTTCTTGTTTCTCTTTTTCTTCTTTTTCTTTTTTTTCCTCCTCCTTCCTTCCAGTTCTCTCCCGCACGAGCTCTCTCTCTCTCCTCTCATATTTCGGCATTTTCTCTCTCCGCCCAGAACCACACAACGTCAGCGTCGTGACCTGCACTACCCACCCAGTTTTCTTCCCCTCCGGCTGGTGATCATCCTCACCAAGTTTCACCTCCATCTGAGCCGCCGTTTGCCCCCACGAACTCCTCCAAGCCGAACGGCTTTTGTGCCGATCCGCTGCCGTCGCTGCACCTCCGGCCACCACCTCTTCACCACTTCATCATCGACCCCTTGCCGTCCTAAACCACCCATTTCCGGTTTCAATCCATCGCCGAAGCAACCTCCACGAGTTCACTTTCCGTTTTGGGTATTTTGGCCTTCCACTGCCGTTTTCGCCGCCACCCACGGCCAACCCTCACTTCCACTAGTTTCATAAACACCTCTAAGCTATTCCCTACCAATTCCAAGTCTTGGTTTGTCCCCAATCAAAAGTGAGTATTTTACAACCCACGGCCACAATGTTTTTACACTGTTACGTTGCTTTTTCTTCGCTGTTTGCAGCTCGTTAATCCTTTGAAAATTATCCTATAGCGCTATAAGTATTTTCTAAACTTCATTTCAGATTTAAATATATTATTGCTTTTACAATAAATATTTGTGACTGGTTGGTTGTTTCGAACTGAGTTTAAGGAGTCGGGGGTCGGATGGATTTGAGGATGGAGTTAATTATGTTTTGGTTGACGTTGAGATTTATTGGATATTTTGTGTTTTGATGTTTGCATTGTATAGTGCATGCATGTTCATGTTTGAAAAGGAAAACTGGGCTTTCGTGTAATTGCATGCATGTATATGTGTTGGAACTTGAAAACTGGGTTTTCAAGCGAGAAATGTTTTTTGGTATATGTGAACGATTGGATTGATTGGTTTGAGTCAGAGGCACGTGTAGGGATGGTGGTAAGCAGGGATGGTAGTAGAGTCCCACCTGCGATTCCCGCCTATGGTGCACGCGGCGTAGGGATGGTGGTAAGCAGGGATGGTGGTAGATGAGAAGATTTTAGACAGTAATGGAAACCACAGTAAATTGCATATGGCGTAGGAGATTCTATTATATAGAAATCTTTACAAGTATGTAAACATTCCAGACACTATTAAAGTTGTACATGCTATACAAGGAAAGATGATTATACATTCTATAATTAGAACAAATCAGTTGCTACATCTATGATTCTTTACATTGCTGTATATTGCTCACTTGATATCAGCCTTGATTCTCTCCTTGATGTCTGTCGTAATTATCTCCAGAGAAGAAGTCTGTGTGATCTCCAACACCCCCCCTCAAGTTAAGCGTGGTTGGCAACACGCGAAGCTTGAATCTAAATAGCTGAAACAGGGGACGGGATGGGCTTTTGGTGAATATGTCTGCGATTTGCAAGTGTGATGGCACATGTTTAATGTTTAAAACACCATTGCAGACTAATTCTCGAACAAAGTGAATATCAATATCAATATGTCGAGACTGTTTTTGAGCAACTGGATTTCGACTCATGAAGATTGCACTGGTGTTATCATAGAGTAATGTCGGCTGCTCTTTTGTCTGAATTTGAAAATCATGAAGGATGTTCAACATCCATTTAACTTTAGCTGCGGTTAGTGCTAACGCTCAGTATTCTGATTCCGCAGAAGATCGAGACACTGTGGATGGCTTTTTAGAAGTCCATGACACTAAATTGTCTCCAATAAAAATTGCATAACCGGATGTTGATCTACTTGTATCAGGGCAGCCAGCCCAATCGGCATCAGAGTATGCCGAGATATTTAAATTGTTGGATGGGCTGATATGGAGACCAAAATGGAGAGTGCTTTTAACATATCGAAGAATTCTTTTAACGGCTTGAAAGTGTTGATCTCTTGGTGCATGCATGAATTGACTCACTGAATTCACTGCATGTGCAATATCCGACCTTGTAATTGTTAAGTACTGCAGTGCACCAACTAAAGATCGATAAGTAGTTGGTGAATTAAATAAAAAACAAGCAACATTTAAATGACTGGAGACAACCATTGGTGTTGCAATTGGCTTTGAATCGAGTAAGTCAGCACGAAGAAGAACATCTCTTGCATACTTCATTTGACTGAGGAAGATTCCAATTTCTAAATGAGTAACTTCTAGTCCCAAAAAATAATTTAAGTTGCCAAGGTCCTTCATGGATAATTTGTGCCGTAGTTTTTCAATGAAATTGTCAATGAGAGTCTTGTGGCTTCCTGTGATGACAATGTCATCAACGTATAAGAGTAGGTAAATAATACCATTAGCCAATGAATGAACAAATAGGCTAGAATCTGACTTGCTGGAAATAAAACCAATGGTAAGTAAGAATTTGCTGACTCGATGAAACCATGCTCTCGGGGCTTGCTTCAAGCCATAAATTGCCTTTTTAAGACGACAAACATGTAGAATTTGGGTGAGAAGCATCAATAGATCCCGGTGGTTGTTCCATATAGACCTCTTCTTGTAGAAGACCATGTAAAAAGGCATTTTTAACGTCAAGTTGACATATGATCCAGCCGCAAGAGACTACGATGGATAGAATAATTCTTACTGTTGATGCTCGAACAACTGGGCTGAATGTATCATTAAAATCAAGTCCATAGAGTTGAGTAAAGCCTTTAGCAACAAGGCGAGCTTTGAGCCTATCAATAGTTCCATCCGAATGATATTTGGTTCAAAAGACCCATTTTGATCCAACGACATTTGTGGCAGGTGGTCTTTGAACGAGGTCCCATGTTTGATTGAGCTTGAGAGCATGAATTTCTTCATTCATTGCAGCAAGCCATTCTGGAGTTTTGGCAGCACTTTTGAATCCTTTTGGTTCCTTCATTACTAGTAGAGATGATAGTAAAGGAGAAGATGGAACTTGACAAACATAATTGTAATGTTTTGACTTTGATATACCAGCTTTGCCACGAGTTGTCATAGGATGAGAATTCTGATTTGAAGAATTCGAAAGTTGTGGAGGCTGCATAGCTGATACATTCTTAGTTGCTGGATTACTTATAGAAGGCAAAGACATTGATGATACTCGAGAACTGTCCAACTCCAAGGCACAGGATTTACATGGCCGAGACTCAGTTTCTTGTGGTAATGGTTGGGAACCTGCAGAAGGATTAGTGCCAGGCAAGGAAGAATTTGATATGCAAGGATCATGAAAGGAAATGAAATCTGATAGGGCTTGAGAGGGTTGCCTATTAGAAGACGAGGATGGAAATATTGTCTCATCAAATCGTGCATGCCTGGTTACAAAAACTCGATGTGTTGTAGGATCTAAACACCGAAATTCTTTAAAGGAAGAATTGTATCCGAGAAAGATGCAAGGAAGACTTCTTGGCTCAAATTTATGTTTAACATAGTCACGCAAATATGGAAAGCACAAGCAGCCAAAGGTGCGAAACATAGCATAAATAGGGAACTTACCATACATAATTTCAAATGGAGAGACCTCATTCAAGACGGGTGTAGGCAAGCGATTAATGGTGTACACGGCTGTACTGAAAGCTTCAACCCAAAAATGAAGAGGAACATTAGCATGAAAAAGCATTGTGAGGCCTGTTTCAGTGAGGTGCCTATATTTCCTCTCGGCTCTACCATTTTGAGATGGTGTATAGGGGCAAGAAATTTGATGACGAATGCCACATTTAATTAAGTGAGATTGAAAAATGGTACTTGTGAATTCACCTCGCCCATTACTTTGAAATTTTTTTATTTTGGCCGAGAACTGATTTTCAACCAAAGTTTGAAATCTTATGAAGGTTTGATAAAAATCAGATTTGTGCTTTAATGGATAGAACCAAGTGAAGCACGAGTGATCATCGATAAAAATTACATAATATTGATATCCTGAAATTGAATTTATAGGTGCTAGATCCCATAAGTCGCAATGTATGAGACCTAAGATATTGTTTGAGCGACTCTCACTTGCTTGAAATGGGAGTTTATGGCTTTTAGCCTTTTGACAACTAACACATAAAGATGGATTTGGCAATATAGAGGTAAGAGACAAAAGACCCTTTTTATTAAGCATGGAAAGTATTTTTGATGATACATGGCCCAAACGAGCATGCCAAGTATCAAAGGAATTATAAAGATTCTGTTTGGTAATAATGGAAGAAAAAACATGGTTTCCACGCTTCAGTACATAGAGGCCATCTACTCGATTACTGCTTGCCACCACCTTTCGAGTTTGAAGATTTTGTATGACAAAATCATTGTCAGTAAAGGAAACAGAGAAAGGAAAATCATTGGTAAGCTTACTGATAGATAATAGATTTTTGGTTAAATTTGGCACAACAAGAACATCATTTAATGTAAGAGAAGGAGTAGGAGAGCATGAACCCGTGTGTGTAATGGGTAGAGATGATCCATTACCAACAATAACTTTGTCCGTACCAGTGTAAGGTTCCACCTTATCAAGTTGAGACACATTGGAGGTCATGTGTGCCGATGCTCCTGTATCAGTATACCAGTCAGCAGTGTCGTTGCTAATTGTGCAATTTGCAAGTGCTTCAGCAAGATGTGCATCATTTTTTGTGTATCTATTTTTGCAGTTCGTGGCATAGTGCCCTTCTTCACAACATATTTGGCATCGAGGAGGACGTTTATACTGTTGTTTGCCACGATTTCCTCCCATGAATTGGCCTGCCTTATATTTATGTTGAGAATTATTAGACTTTGCATTTCGGTTTGCAGAGGAGACATTAGCAACATAAGCAGAGGCACCTGCATTGTTATCAATAGACTTGGAAAAAAGATCAAAGCTTTCAGCCTTAGGGACAACATCTTTGAAACTCGGAATTGGAGTCAAAGAGAGTTGAGTAGTAGAGAAGGTTGAGAATTCATGGCCTAGACCACGTAAATACCAGTGAACTTTGTTAGTATCTTCAACTGGTCGTCCCATTGCCGATAGTTAATCACAATGAGATTTGAATACTCGAGAGTATTCTGAAACGCTACGAGAGCCACGCTTCATGAGATGAAGTTCATCCTTAATTTGAAGCTCATGAACCTTGGACTTGTGGCTGAAAGCAGTTTCAAGGGCAGTCCAGACATCTTTTGATGTCGTGAGTCCAATTACTACAGATAATGCTTCCTCTGTGAGAGAGGAAAGAAGAAGGCTCATGACAAGTTGGTCATTTTGCTTCCAAAGATTATGGGTTGTGGGGTCAGTGGTAGCGGAGGGCATTGAGGTTGAACCATCAACATAACCATAGAATTTTTTACATTGCAGCAGGGGTACAACTTGGCTACGCCAGAGGAGAAAATTTGTTGATGATAATTTTATTGTTATCATGTGAACCATGGTGTTGAAGGAGAGGGTAGAAGAAGAGTTGTCTGAGGCCATAGGATCGGTTGGAGGTTAATACTACAGAGCTCTTGATACCATGAGACGATTTTAGACAGTAATGGAAACCACAGCAAATTGCATATGGCGTAGGAGATTCTATTATATAGAAATCTTTACAAGTATGTAAACGTTCCAGACACTATTAAAGCTGTACATGCTATACAAGGAAAGATGATTATACATTCTATAATTAGAACAAATCAGTTCCTACATCTATGATTCTTTACATTGTTGTATATTGCTCACTTGATATCAGCCTTGATTCTCTCTTTGATGTCTGTCGTAATTATCTCCAGAGAAGAAGTCTATGTGATCTCCAACAGTAGAGTCCCGCCTGTGATTCCCGCCTGCGGTGCACGCGTAGGGATGGTGGTAGAGTCCCGCCTGCGATTCCCACCTACAGTGCTTTGATGGTTTGGTTAATGGGTCATTTTCTGGAAAAATGGTGAGATTGGTTTTGGGCCATTATCTAGGATAATGGCGAGGATATGTTTAAAGGAAATGTTTTGGGCCAAAATGGGATCTTTTGGCGTGCGTGGTAAAAGTGTGAATTTTTGGAACATGTGCATTGGGCATCTTTTCATGCATGTTGTTAAGTGTAATATATTTTTTATCTTGTGGTGTTTGGATTATTACTTACCTGCGGCACCATTTTGGTACCATAGATTTTGATGCAGAGGTTGAGGAGGAGGAGAAGGCTGAGCCCGAGGAGGCGGCTCCGCCAGAGTATTGACTTGGAGTAGTATTACATTGAAAATTATATGTATTTGTTTTTATGTTATGTATTTGGATTTGAGATAGTGTTGAACTTGTAATATTTTATTCCCTGTATTTTAAACTAGTTTGTATTTAAACAAAATTTTGGTACTTAGTTATAAGATTTTATTATCCTTTGCGTTGTTTATTTGTACACATGTTGCGTATACACATACTTGGCACTTGGTGATGGGATGTGTGACCCATGTTATCATCATATGACGTCTCAATTTTCACGTATCCGTACGTGGGAGTTGGTGGCATCACATTAGCAACTCAAAGCATTAGACATTGAGGTAACACATGCATGAGCTAAGATGCGACAGTTCCACAGACTTAATAATTGTATAGAAGCATGAACCAATAAAGGAAGGCATGATCAGATGCAGAAGAGAAAATTATGATAAGTTATAGTCGTTTCACACAAAAATAAGTAAAAAAATAAAAAAGGAACAAGTGACTATAATACAGTTCATATATATATATATATATATATATAGAGAGAGAGAGAGAGAGAGAGAGAGAGAGAGAGAGAGAGAGAGAGAGAGAGAGAGAGCTCAACGACTTCCAATTTTCTACTAGCCAGCGATATAATGCAACTTCATCGGTGCACAAAAGAAAGGAAAAGGAAAACTAACCTATGAGTAGTGCGTAGAAAGTTAGCAATGGATTCAAGGGATCGAAGTTGTTATTTAAGACTAAAGTCTTATTTGATTTCATGGATGATCTTAATTCATCTTAACTCATCTCAACATCTAAATACCATTCAAATACAAATACTTTTTAATTTTAAATTAGAGAAAAAGAAAGTAAATCTGAAGACTTAGTAAAAGTTTGAAGAGTAAGATAAGATGATAATTTTGTGAATAGTAATAATATAATTTGTGAATAATAATAAATGATATGTATGTAACACGTCTTGAAATCTGTTATCTTATCTTGTTTATAAATTCTCACTTTGCATGGATATATGCTAATAAAGAGTTTAAAAAATCACTTTACCATGTCAAGTCGTTTCCATGGCATTGGAGGCTTGTGAAACGAATGGTTATGAACCACGTAATGTTTTGGCCAATCATCAATTGCTATTAAATAACAACTTAAGATATTTTTCTCCTAAGAAATATGACAATTAACTACAGAAGCACTTAATCAGGTATAGATTGGCACTACAAGAAAAGGAAAAGTACGTACTATTGTATTCAGAATTCGTTTACTAAACTCTCATAAATGTATCATATTATTCCAATTTCTTTTTTTTCAAAATAAGAAATAATCCATTATTGGTACTAAACATTTAGCAATAATTTTTTAAAACCCTAAAAAAATAGCTGACCAGGGATGCTATATCTTAATGTTATCATCTTCTTGCCAAAATGCTTAGCATTTTTAATAGTCCCACGTGAATCTTGCTTGAAGTTTGAAAACGTCAAAAATAAAAGAAGAGACCATTAGTTAGGAATTGGTGTGAGTGATTCTTTATTTAAAAGCAGTAAAACTGGGTAAAACAAATAACACAAAGCAGTTAAAAAAAAAAGAAAAAAGAAATCACACACAAAAAATGAAAACAAATAAAAAATAAAATATTAAAAATATATTATGCATGTGAAGAAATATTGTTCAATTAAATCAAAGTTTATAAAATTAAGCAAAAATCATGATATTAATCAATTTAAATCACAACTCACATTTATGTCTATTAACCATATTTTCATCTAAAACTAATAATAATATCAATAAACTAATTCCAGTTGGGAATGGTGGCTACCGATTTTTTTTATTTTTTTAACTTTGTGATTAAGGAAATGTTTTTAAATAATATTATGAATTTAAAAAAATATATTTAAAGATATAAAAAAATTAATAAAAAATAAGAAAAACAAATAAATAATCTATTCGGTAAGCACTAGCTTTTATACGTGACCTTAGCCAGATTCCAGTTAGCAAAGGACCATTTGTTACAAGCCAAGTCGTCTCGTAAGTCATAAGCGTACAAAATTAATGGGACCAATAGCTGTCTCGACGTACGCCTCACTTCGCTGGTTGAAAGTAATAGTTCAGAAGGAAAAATAAAAAAATACCAATTAAATGTGTCTCTCATATATTTTTATATTTTTATTTTTTTTAATAATTAAAAAATAATTATTAGTGAATTTATATTTTTTAATTTTTTTAATAATTAAGAATGTTTAAAAATATTAAAGAAAAAAAAAACTCATTTTTACTAATTTTTAAGTCAAGTCGGCTCCGTGTTATTGAAGGCTTGAAAGTAATGGTCACCGTAGCATCAAACTCGTAATGCCTTAACAAATCATCATTTGCCTCTAAATAAGTATTATTTCTTAATTAAAAATTTTATGTGCAGTTACTTTTACGTATTTTTTTATACATTTTAGTGATATGATTGGTTGTGTATTAAAAAAATTTAATTCAACCAATAATATCAATGGAGTGCACAAAAAATACGTAAATATGACTGTACATAACATTACTCTTTCTTCATATAAATATATATATATATACAACTCAAAAGTGAATAAGAAAATATAAAATAAAATAAAAGTCATTATATCTAGATTAAATCTACCATGCCCGTTTGATTTGACGGCTCTATTTGATGGCTCCTAAAAAAAAAAGATTTAATTAATAATTAAGGAAATAATTTTCAATATATTATATTTTTTATTTTTTAAAAATATTTAAATATATTAAAATAATATAAAAAATAATAAAATAAATACAAATATGCTAGACGATACGCCCAATGTCATTGCTTGGAGGCAGCCTAGGCCCATCACAACTTTTATATTTAAAGTAGTACAATACAGATATCATGCTCGTATAGATTTTTTTTTTTTTTTTTTTACTTTTATTTTCTATGGATACATGTAGGATTAAATTTAGTACAAGTTTAGTTTTAATAAAATGAACTAAAATTAAATAAAATATTATTTCAATATAATTTTTAAAAATTGAATAAAATCTTATTTAAATATAATTTTTTATTTTTATTTTTTGAAATTTAAAAAAATAAAATTTTTTATTATATTTTATTTAAAATTTTAAAAAATTTATAATAATTAAATAAAATGAATTAAGATTTCTATTAATCTTTACGGCCCCTCCAAATTCCGATTCATCATTCTTCGTGTATGAGTCCATGGGTCTACAATCAAAAACCATAATTAAATAGGATACCAATCCACAAATTGGAGTCTAAATCCAATTATATGAAGTAATGATCAGAACAAGACATCTCAATCTGACTAAGAAATTATACCGTTTCTTTTTCAATTAGGTAGGATATGTGGCACTCATTTATACGTACCCGGTCTAGAACAGTACAGTAGTCGGAAGAATTTTGATCATCATGATTCATCAATTGGATGGGCTGGTTAGGCTTTCATGATCTGTTGATACCGGTCCGGCCTTTTGGGCATCCATGTTTGAGACACAAGTATTCGTCAAGGAATTCACTAGCTCAAGTTGCAAGCAGGTAGTTATTATTTACAAGGTCTGCTGAAAATGCCATTTTATGCCTATTTAGTTTGACGCAAATCCCATATTTGAAAGACAAAAAATTAGAGAAAGAAGCAGAGATGGAACCCCATGCCCCCCCACCCTTGATTATTTAATTTTTAAATGAGATGGTTTTTATATACATACCTTCAATATATTTTGTGAATAAAATAGGAAAATAAATTAAATTTGGATCCTTCAAAATTAAAAGCTTTCTTCGATCGTATAGTTGCTAAATTGTTAAAAAAATCGGCATGTTTAATCTAGCTACAATATTCCTTCTATAAAATATTTACCAAAAAATAATCGGCTGTGTATGTATGGTATGAGACAATCTCCTTTATTTACGTCTCTTATGATTTTCAAATGAATTTTAGTCCTACTAAAATATTTTATACTAATCATTGGATTTTGACACTATAAATTAGGCCTGCACACAGATCCATCCAAGCCAGATTTGGGCCCGACCCAACCTGCAGAACAAATTGGCAAATCTTAACCCTACTTGACCTGTATAATTCGGGTCAAGTTGAACTCGTTCTTTTCCTCTTTCGTTCCGATGGATACATTGGATCTTCAGTAACCAATTCTAGGTCTCATGCCCTAGCCTTAGCACACAAAACTAAAATTAAAATAAAGAGGCTATGTATTTTTTTTTTAAATAGAGTTAGGACCATATGTCCAAGAGTGACTCATCCCCAATTTTATTAATGAACCTTCTCTTATGGCGGAGGAATACTGTGGTTACATTTTCAGCATCTGGGGGTTTACATAAAACCCAAACCTAGCATGCAAAAAAATGACCAACCTAACCGAAAAACACAAAAATAGACCTCAACACCTGCTGGACAAAGAAAACTCTAAACAACTCTCAAATTAGGCAAACCACACCGATCCATTCACAATATTCCTTTAAGCATATGAGGAATATTTTCTTGTGTAAACTCTTCAGAACTACCACTACTACCCAGTCTCGCAAGCCAATTTGCCGCAAAATTTCCTTCTCTAAAAACATGTTGATACTACATATTCATCCCAGTGATAAGACATTTGATTTCTTCCAAAAAAATCCTCTAAATACAAAACATTACACCGACCTTCTTTAAGGCAGTTAACAATCAAGAGCGGATCCAACTCAATGATAATATTATTAAGACCATATAACTTAATTACAAAGTCGCAATCCAAGAAGAAGTGCCATCAATTCAGTGTGATTATTAGAACCAATGCCAGTATATGCAGCAAACACAAACTGAGTAATGCCCTTATGATTACGTAACACGCCTCTTGCACCAGATTCACCCGAATTATTAAGACTGCTACCATCCACATTTAATTTAAACCATCCCCGATTTGGCTTATGCCAAGAAATTGCATGCGCCTATTTTGGACGGGCTTGAGTCATTGGCAACTGCAACTCTTGCAGCATATAAGTATCCTGTTTATTCCATCAGTCAGAAACTCAAAATCTACTACCAACCCAACCAATCCAGTATTTAACTGACCTCCATAAAGCATCAAAATGCTCGTGACGACCTTCCATTCGAGCATAACACCTCCATGACCATAAACTCCAAATTAAAATCACCGGAACCAAACCAACCAAAGTACCGACCTGTGAGGATTTTTTTGCTCTTCTAAACCATGCTTCCACCGTCTGAAGCCAAGATCAATTAGACACATACCAGATACCCAGAAAATTGGAGCAAGTCTTCCATAGTTTCGAAGCAATTCTACCCCCATATAAAACATGATTTAAATTCTCAAAAGCACCTTCTTTGCAACATTCACATTTGGAGACCATAGGAATACCAAGGTGCCTTATACGGTCATCTACGCTCAAACCATGTGAAAAAGCTTTCCAAATTGCCACGGAGAATTTCTTTGGCAAAGCTGAATGCCATATCCATTCAAACCATTGTCATTTTGGAGCAACTACATGAACTAAATCCCAAGCATTCGATAAAGTAAATCTGCCATCTGAGTTACCCAACCAAATTAAAATATCATAACCATTTTTAGTACCCCCTATCTTAGACAAAATCCTGTCTGATAATTCTCGCCCCACAAGTCGCACCAAAAATTCCACATCCCAGCCATTTTGGAGCATACATTGTTTAATTTTCGATTTTGGAAAATCCACAATTCTGAAATCATCATGTATCAGGTTTGGCTCAAGCCATTTATCTCTCCAAAATGAAATGTTACCCTCTGTAACAAGCCAAGTTGAATGACGAAGTACAATAGGTATCGAGTCCATGATTATCTTTCAAAACCAGGTCCCCTTTAACGGATTGACTAAAGAGATATGTTGGTCCTTCACATATTTGGCCTTAAAAAAATTAGTCCACAAAGAACTTTCTGTGAGAAGTTTCCAAGCAAACTTAAGGTGAAAGGATTTTTGAACATCAATAAGACTACGAAGACCCACACCGCCTTCATCAACTGGTTTACACAATAAATCCCATTTCACCCTTTTTTTTTCTGCTTCCCCTTCACCGAGCCCCAAAAAAGGTGCTAAACAACCAATTAATTAAGGCAAGAACAGACTTCGGAGCATGTAACACTGCTAACAAATGAACTTGCACACTTGATAAAACATGCTTTAAGAGTAACAATCGAGCCCCTGAAGATTAAAATCTCATCTTCCATCCCTATATTTTCTTTCTTATTTTTATAATCAAATCCTCCAAGTAAAATGACTTCATTCGACCAAAAATAATAGGCACACCCAAGTATTTAATAGGAAAACTCACAACCGTGAAACCTGTCATGGATAAAATTTCTCGTCTTCGAGAAGAAGAAATTTTTGAAGAGAAAAAAATAGAGGATTTCTCAGCATTAACAACCTGTCCCAACCAGCTGGCATAGACATTAAGCGTATCTCTTATCATTTTAACAGACCCTTTTCCGCCATTAGCAAAAATCATCATGTCATCTGCATAAAGTAAATGAGAGATCAAAGGGCCAGAATATGGTTGGGAAAACAAACTTATCTGACCATCCTGAAGCTTACTACGTAACAACCTCATGAATACTTCCTCAACAAGAATAAAAAAAGGGAAATAGGATTCCCTTGACGAAGACCCATTCCACCCTTAAAGAAACCTTTTGTCGTACCAGTCATCACCACCGAGTACCAAGTAGTAGTAACACATTGTTTAATGAGATTACAAATATCAACTAAAAACCCAAATGCATGCAAAACTTGGAATAAAAAATTTCAATCAACCGTATCATAAGCCTTAGCCATGTCTATCTTCATCATAATATTACCACCTCTAGTCGGCTTGTTAATATCATGAACCAATTTTTGAGTAATACTAATATTATCAAATATACTTCTTCCCGGCAAAAATGAACCTTGCTCCATAGAAATTAATCTACTCAAGATTGACGTAAGTCTTCCAACCAACAATTTATCAAATGATGAAGGATTAGGAACCTTAGGAATTAAAACAAGGTAGGAAGAAGTATAATACCTGGGAAGAGGTAACCCTAAGAAAAATTCCCGCACAGCCTCCAGAAGCTCGGGTTTCACCAGGGACCAGGAGTGACGAAAAAAACCTGACCCAAATCCATTAGAGTTTGGACTACTATTGACCGAAATTGAGAATAAAACATCTTTAATTTCCTGTTCTGAAGGGCACCTACAAATACTCTGATTCTCCATTTCTGATACCTCAACTTGAATTAAAGGTGAGAGAGACGGAACTAAGACGCTTGAACAGGCTTGAAGAAAATCCTCAAAATAATGCACGGCTTCATCATGAATGGCTTCTGGGGAGGATAAAATCCATTCGTCACTGAGATGCATATTGTGAATTGTAATATTTTTCCGCACTTGTAATGCTGCAAAGAAAGACGAATTTACCTTCCCATGATCAATCCATATTTTTTTTACTTTTTGAGCAATCCGAGTTTCCTCTCTTTTTAACCAAGACGTAAGTTCCAGCTTAGACGCTAAGACATTCGTTGCAACGTCTTCTGAGTAATTTTTTTAGAGCTATGCCTCACCTTCCTCCACACTCTCTTCCAACCTTTTAATATGATCCCCAGTCTAGTCAAATGCCTCCTTATTCCAACGTCGAAGAGCTATTTTAAGCCTTTTAAGCTTAACCGCAAGTTTCGACAAGCCAGAACCACAACTACCTTCTTGCCATACTAGCGATACAAGCCTCCAAAAATCATCATGCGTAGTCCACATCTATTGAAACTTAAAAACACTGGGACCATAACGCAACAACATGTCTGTCAACCCGAGTAGTAACGGAGAATGATCCGAAGACCTGTGTGCCAAATATTTCAAAGAAACCGAAGGATATAATTCCAAATACCTGGAGTTACATAGAGCTCTATCCAAATGTGCCCAACTTCTTGCCTAACCACCTTGCCCATTACACCAAGAAAATTTATTTCTTGTAAAAGGAACTTCAATCAACCCTCCATTACCTATAAAATTAGAAAAATTCTCCATTGCACAAGGAAACCTTGGATTCCCACCCCTCCGTTCACCATCAAGTCGAATGATATTAAAATCACCAATAATGATCCACGGCAAATCTAAAGATCCAAAAGAAAACAAGTCAGACCAAAGAGGCCTCCATTCCAAGTACATACATTTTGCATACACAGCCGAAACAATCATAGTATAATTTATCAACAAAGAGGCTATGCATTGATTAAAGGGTGGAGCAACGATTCTTCAAGGAATCTAATTTACCACAAGATTTAATTAAAGACCTATAGATCTACGAATTCGATTCTCTCTTCCTTTGGGAGCAGCAAGCTCCATCACTGCAATATCTAAAATTTCTCTACACTTCCTCACCATCTCCATCACCCCAAAACTGCATAATCTCAAATTGTGTATTAGTAGAGACATTTTTATTGAACACCATGGAAGTCTTGTCCCCATTCACCATTTGTCCAAAGGTTTTTTCATATACTTCCAATAGATGAAGGATGTTTCTATTAGTTTGTAAAGTGGCCCTGCAAAACAAAACACTATCATCTGGAAACATAAGGTGATTAATTCTTGGAGCACCCCTAGAAACACAAATCCTCTCTACTACATCTTTCATATCAGCTTTCTGAAGAAAAGAAATAAGGCCCTCAGTACATAGAAGGAAGAGGTAAGGGGATATGGGATCCATTTGCCTTAGCCCTCTTGTAGGATAGATTGGACCCTTAGGCTCCCCATTCACCAAAATAGAGAATGAGACAGATTTTATACAATTCATCAACAAACTAGTCCACTTAGCACCAAACCCCATTTTGTTCATAACTATTTCAAGAAAGTTCCACTCTATTCGATCATAAACCTTACTCATATCAAGTTTAAGAGACATGAATCCTTTCCTTCCTTGCCTCATTCTTCGAATAAAGTGCACTAATTCATAAGCAATTAGCACATTATCTATTATTAACCTTCCACGAATAAAAGCACACTTTGAAGTAGAAATCAGCTTAGGTAGAATTCCCTTCAACCTGTTTGCAAGTACCTTTGACACCAATTTATACATGACATTACAAAGGCTGATTGGCCTAAAATCAGACATCAACTCAGCCTTTTTCTTTTTGGGAATCAAAGTCACAAAGGTATGATTTAATTGAGAGGGAAAATTGCTAGTGTTCAATGCATGTAAAATAGCTTGAGTAACATCCCTACCAACAATAGACCACTATCTTTGATAGAATAAAGGAGCCATACCATCTGGACCAAGGGACTTTGTAGGATTCATCTCCTTTAGAGCTGCTTCCACTTCTGCTCCAACAAACTCCATCTCGAGCCTTTGCTTCATCTCATTAGTTACTCTACCAACCAAGTTGTCTAAAAATTGCATACTGCCTCACTGAGTAGAAGTTGTGAATAGATTTTGGAAATAGTTGAGGATGACTTCATCTCTTGCCTCATCCACTTGCCAACTAGTATCATCCATAATACCCTAGATCATGTTTTTAGCTTTTCTCTGTGATGCCTTATGATAGAAAAAAACAAGTATTTCGATCAACAAAGCCCTTGACCTTTGTCTCCACATGATCTCCCATCTTTCCTACCATGACTAACACCTCAGTTCTAGCCCTTTTCAATTCACCTCTCCTATGACCCCTAGGATCTGAATCCTCAATCCTTTGCAGATGTAACATTGCCTTTCTTAGATGTTTCTGAACATTGCCTTTTTTTTTGTTCCACCTTTCTAACTGTTCACCACAACTTTTGATCTGTCTCATTACCCCCTCCATAGTTCTCTCCCCAGAGGTACCCAACCAAGTATTCTCTATAATTGTTTTACAGGTTCTATCCTCCACCCACATTGCCTCAAAACGGAATAGCCTCTTCCCCCTCCTTTGATGTCTGTCACATTGCAACTGCAGCTTAATTGGCACATGATCAGAATATGCCACACTACCATGACTAACACTAGCCATAGGATAAAATGATTTCCACTTTAGATTAGCCAAACTTCGATCCAATATTTCACTTATGCTTTGATCAGGTTCCCGCTTATTACACCAGGTGAAAGGATTACCATGATAACCCAGGTCCAACAACTCACAATCATCAAGTACTTCACGAAAATCCTGCATCTGTTTATCTATTTCGTCTCTTCCACCACTTTCTCATTAATACTTAAGCCCTCATTGAAATCTCCCATCAAAAGCCATCCTTGATCACTTGGAACCTGTAAAGATCGTAAAAGACTCCAAGTTTCATGTCACCTACTAGTCTTAGGTTGACAATACACCCCAATAAAATACCACGATTCACAGTCAAAAGAAGAATCCTGAATAGAGGCATGAATGTGACTCTTAGAATAATTTTTAATAGCCAAACTAACATCGTTCCTCCACAAAATAGCAAGTCCTCCACTCCTACCCTCACTACTTACTGCCAAACAATTCCCATACCCCAACCTATACTTAAGTTTCTCCATATCCTTCTCATGTAACCTGGTCTGTTGTAGAAACAAGACCTTGGGACCTTCCTCCCTGACTAAATCAGAGAGAACTCAAACTCCCCGTGGGTTCCCAAGCCCATGGAGTTCCAATTGAGGAGAATCATTGGGCTCGGCACAGCTATTCAACAACCTCCGCCGATTTCACATTATCTTGGTCAATGCCTTGACTCATACTTCCTATAAAGCTTCCTGTCACCCTTATTACCACCCCTGTCAACTTAGTCCTCTTCCTCCCTCATACTACTCCCACCTTCTAATTGAAATTTCTTGCATGCACTCACAGCTTGAGTAGTAGCACTTGTGCCTGAGCTACGAGCATGTTTTTTCCAAGTAGCCCGAGAAGACCTTCTCTGTGGTAACACAGAAAGTTGATGGGCCTCAATTTTCTATGGTAACGTGGTCTTGAGAAGGCCTCTCATTCACCTGGGCCACCAAAATAGAATTTATGTGGACATCATTCAAATTTCCGTTAAAACTACCACCCTCCGAGTTCTGCATAACAGACATACCATGATCAAGCCTATCCTTTGGTGATTGATCATGTTCATAAAGGCCTCCCTCGTCAACCAACCCCCCTTATCCCCATTTAAATTTTGAAAAAGATCCTCATGATCTCCTCATACAACGTTGCCTAAAATTCCGCTACACATTACCGAATGCTCTGAGGATTGAACGCTTTTACCATTCGAATTAACTGCCACCTTCTCTCATCCTCTACCGCCGCTGGCTGACCTGTCTCTGATTGGTTGCTCTTCCCTGTCGAGTTATTCCCTCGTTGAGAATTAACTCGAGATCGATGACCTTCTTTGTCTGCACGAAGCTAGCTTCCAAACTGTTTACTCAAAATATCCCAACAGTAGGTTTTTGGCACTTTACACCATCATGGATAATTCTGCCACAGTGCAGATAGAAGCACGACAGCTTCTCGTATGTTATTGGAACCCATGTTTGCACTCCTTGCAACTTTATGGTTCGACCCCTAGCCAGAGAGTAATTCAAATCCAATAATATTTTGACTCAAAGCTACATTCCCCACCCCACATCATCCACATTCACCTCCACTTCCTCCACCACCCCTATAGAATTTCCTAGCCTCAACATGCCATCATGATTGATGAGAATCTTTCTTCTTTTTGAAATATTTGGAGAATATTAGAATTATTTATAGGGAAAAGTTGCATGGTGAGTATGCACTTGCAAAATATTTTTTTTATTTTCCTTGCTAAGTAATATGGTTTTGTGATTTTAGGAGATTCAAAAAATTGTGGTATTTAAAGGTGGAATATATATATATATATATATATATATATATATAGAGAGAGAGAGAGAGAGAGAGAGAGTATCTTGAAGCAGCATAGAAATATGAGTATATCCAAATCCAATGGTGAAAGTAACGAGTGAAACAAAGAGATGAAAGGGGACGTGTACACCCAAAGGTTAGAACTCTTGTTATAAAGTTAATAATATTGAAATATAAAAATAACAGGTTGGCAATTCGAGAGGGCCAAAATCCCTCCTATAGGGTTGAGTACGGACAATTTTGGAGTCAGAGTACTCTACCTCTGACTCCAACTCTGATTCCGAATTTATCGGAGGTCAAGATTTGATTCCTACTCCAATTCTTATAGCCTTTGATCTGACTCCAACTCCAATTTTTATAACTTTAGATCCAACTCCAAATCCAACTTGTTGAAGCTAAGTTGGATTTGGGTTTTTTTATTAGACTTTTTTTCTTAACTCATTTGAAATTTCAATTTGACAATTTTGGTCTCACACTAATTGGATTTGGGCTTCCATATTTTAGTTTTTTTTTTAATATATATTATTGCAAATTTCAATTTTATCAAAACATAACCAAAATTACAAAAATAAATCATTGATACAAGAGTTCTTCTACACTTAAGCCCAGACTTCCGCCCACACCACACACCGCCCACGTGGCTTTATTTTTTTTTTCTTTCCTATACAGTAATTTTATTTATTTTATCTCTTTCACTTTCAGTTTCCGTATGCCCCTGTCCCGTCCGCGTCTCAAGAGTGGGTTTTCACTTTCATGCCTGAAATTTCTCCCTCCAACTTATGCGAAGATCGGGTCCCGGAGAAGGTGAAAGTGCTGAAAGCATTTCTTCAGTTTAGAGTTTCTTCAGTGCCGCATTTCTTCAGTGTCGTGTTCTGCCATCTGCCCAGTGTTTTACGGCGTCTGCAAGGTAACCCATTTTGGGAGTTGTGTATTTGATCTGGGATGGGATTTAGTATGGAGATTTATGGTATGGTTTTCTCAATGTGCTGATAGTTGATAGTTTGGCTTCTGCAACTATATTTTTCTTCCATGGAAAAAATTTTACTTTTCAAGTTATTGTCATATTTATAAATAAATATAGCAGAAATCTAACTTGAGAAAGACTTTGGATTGAGCCGAGAACTGGTTCTGAGTTGAGAAGCTTGCAATATATGTGGTTCACTAATAAAAATGAAGATTTTGCATAGTAGTTTGGAGGTTAGAATGGATGTCAATTGTTTGTTGATGGTTTTGTTGGTAGCATAGGAAAAACAAGCACCCTCAGCTACTGGCTTGGCTTAATCTATTAAAATTAGCATGTGGTTATGTAAAGATGGGTAATTTGTTTGTCCTCACGTGGAGAACAATTTGGATCTTGTATTGTTGGAAGATAATGTATTTCAATGCTTCAACAAATGAGACTTTGCTCTTCTTTTTTAGATCTATTAGTGTTTTTTTTTTCTTGTTCACTTTATCCCAAAGATTTATTTAGACTAAAAGGGAGCACATTCTGCTGATTTTTTGGATCACTTACATAGAATTTTTCTCTTACTAGTAAATATTAATTTTTATTTATTGATATGATTTGTTGGGTCACTTGATGGGGGAGCTCTTGCTGATAATTTTTATTTTTAAGGTATATTTTTTGAAAATGATATGATAGTATTATTTGTGAGAGAGTTTTTTATGCATAGGGGGTTCTCCATGTGCTCCACCATGACTGTTTCTTTCTTCTTTTCTTTGATGATGGATGGTATTACATAATTTTCCCACCTGCATGTCCTTTTCATTATGGATCCGTATGAAGAAGAATTTTGAAATTTTTATAGTTAAAGGTAGACTTCAAATATATAAAATAATCTTTTTTTTTTCAAATGTTGATGGCTAGATTTGGTAAAATATTTGCAGAATTTGATGTTTAAAACTTGAGAGACAAGAGACGATCGTTTCTTAATTAATTCATCCAAGGGATTGTACGTCTCATTCTCAATAACGTGATGGACAAAGAAGAAGATAAAAGCAAAGCCAGGCCTTGTACACCAATTTCACTGACTCAGGTATGATATGATCAACATTCAACAAAGGAATGTGTCTTGATTTCAACTAGTTACTGTAATTTATCTTCTTCTCTTTTTTTCTTTTTTTTTTGTATTGAAGGGATATTATGGTCCAAGAAATGCCTATTGCCCGCCATTTATGATGCATCCAAATGTATATATGAATTCATATACATACGCATGGGGTGGCCAAGTACATTGGTTTCTAAACTTTCATGCATTTCCCAATGTGTTAATTGTTACGTATTCTAACATTGGGCTTGATTGCAGTCCCCACCAATGCCACCATTTTTAACAACGTTCATCTGCCCTTCGTCGAGTAATGCGTATGAGTCAGGCCGTGTTAAACAAACAAGCCAGGTATGTACATAGCTTTCTAAACTTTCAAATTATTTTTCCTAAGTTGTCTATTACATGTTTTAACATTATGTCTGATTAAAGCCGCCACCAATGCCACCGCTTCCAACAACGTTCATCTACCCTTCGTCGAGTAATGCGGATGAGTCGGGCCATGTTGAACAAATGAGCTAGGTACATACATAGCTTTGTAAACTTTCAAATAATTTTTCCTGAAGTTGTCTATTACCCGTTTTAACATTGTGTCTGATTACAGCCGCCACCAATGCCACCACTTCCAAAAGGATTCATCTATCCTCCATCGAGTAGTGCGGAAGAGTCGAGACAAGTAGGAGATTTTCTAACCTTGTATTTTTCTTCCTTACGTGCATTGTTACATATTCTAACATTGTTCCTGATTGCAGCCCCCACCAATGCCACATTTTCCAACAGCGTTCATCTATCCTCCGTCGACTAATGCGAAGGAGTCGGCCCCTCTTCAACAAGTGATCCAAGTAGGCATTTTTCTAACCTTGTATTTTTCTTCCCTACGTGCATTGTTACATATTTATAACATTGTTCCTGGTTCCTGATTGCAGCCCCCACCAATGCCACATTTTTCAACAACGTTCATCTATCCTCCGTCGACTAATGCGGAGGAGTCTAGCCGTTTTCAACAAGCGATTGAAGTAATAATTTTGATCTTACTTCTATTTTTTTCCTTACATGCATTGTTACATATTCTAACATTGTGCCTGTTTACAGCCCCCACCAATGCCACCTATTCCAACTAATTTCATATCTCCACCGTCGAGTACTGGGGCGGAGGAGTCGGGACATGTTCAATGAAGGAGCCAGGTACAAATTTCTACTTTAACCTTTTATTTTATTTTTTTGGGTGTTACCCGTTCTAATATGAGGTTGTGATTATAGCCCCCACCTATGCCACCTATTCCAACAACGTTCATCTGCCCTCCGTCAAGTAATTCAGAGGAGTCAGGGCATGTTCAACAAACGAGTCAGGTGCAGTAATTTCGCCCCTTTTTTTATTTACATTTTTACCCATTCTTTTGCCTTACGTGTATCGTTACCTATTCTAACATCATACAGTATTAAAACCCCCATCAACTTCATGCCCTCCATTGAGTACTAGAAAAGAATTGAGAAGCACCGGAAAGGATTCAAGTAATGTAAAGACTGCAAGTAATGTTGGAGGTACATTAGTTTTTTGAGGTGGCTTTGTATTTTCATAGAAATACCGTATTACTTGGAGGGTAATATAAATTTTTACATATCCTAAGTGAAAATTTTCTGTGAAAATTTTCTTTTTCAGATACATCATTAGACGTAGAGACAGACGAGGATACGAATATATAAAACTTTAATAAAGACCGAGTTGAGGAGGAGCCCAAAGCTGGTATGGAGTTTGCCAATGATAATGAGCTAATGGCCTATTATAAGCGATATGCTAAGCAAGAAGGTTTTGGTGTGATAACACAAAGGACGAAGAGAGAGGTAGATGGAAGGGTAAAGTATTTGACGATTGGGTGTGCGCGAGGTGGTAAGTACCAACCGCGGGATAGTAATATGTCAAGGCCCCAACCAACTATTAAAACATATTGTAAGGCAAAGATCAATGCTCACTTGGTGAAGGATACTTGGGTGGTGACCACTGTAGAGAATGCTCATAATTATAGTACTGTCAGCCCACAAAAGTCTAGATTCTTCACAAGTATTTAGATGAATACAATCAGAGGATGCTTAACTTGAACGACAGAGCAGGTATTCAAATGAACAAGAATTTCGGGGCACTTGTTGTTGATGCGGGTGGGTTCGAAAATGTTGATTTTCAAGAAAAAGACTGTCAAAATTTTATTGACAAAACCAGACAATTAAGATTGGGTAAAGGAGGTGGCGAAGCACTTACTGAGTACTTCAAGAGGATGAGGTTACATAATAATGGTTTTGTCTATGTGATTGATGTGGATGAGGAGTTGAAACTGAGAAATGTGTTCTGGGCTGACGCAAGTAGTAGAGCAGCGTATGAGTATTTCGGAGATGTTATCACATTCGATACGACATACCTAACAAATAGATACGATATGCCGTTTGCACCATTTGTTGGTGTAAATCATCATGGGCAGTCTATATTCTTAGGGGCTGGGTTGATTTCAAGCGATGATACAAGTACTTTTGTGTGGTTGTTTCGAGCATGGTTGGAGTGCATGGATGGTCGGGCTCCAAAAGCGATTATAATAGATCAAGATCGAGCAATGAAGGCTGCTATTGCATTGGTATTCCCAGACACTTGCCATAGATATTGTCTATGGCATATAATGCGAAAACTGCCGAAGAAATTGGGATCTCATGCTACCTTCAATGCAGGGTTGAAGACCTCTATCCAAAGTGTCCTATATGATTCACAGACATGCGAAGAATTTAAACATAAGTGGGGGCAACTTATTCAGAAGTATGACCTTGGTGATAATCCATGGCTGCAAGGGTTGTACAATGAGAGGGCATTCTGGGTACCGGTATACTTTAAAGGAGTATTTTGGGCTGGCATAAGTACAACACAGTGGTCTGAAAGCATGAATGCTTTCTTTGATGGTTTGTGCATTCTGGTACGACGTTGAAAGAATTTGTCGGTCAATTTGACAATGCGCTCAGGAAGAAGGTGGAGGTCGAGACAACAACTGATTTCAATTCCGCAAAACAAACTATCCCATGTTCATCCGCATTCCGCATTGAGAAGTAATTTCAAGCTATGTATACGAACGCAAAATTTAAAGAGGTCCAACGAGAGGTGTGGGGAATGATTTTATGTAACTGCATACTTATAAGCAAGGAGGGTTGCATTTCCACCTATGATGTTTTGGATGAAATTACCACTGATGATGACCATGTCAAAAGCGTGAAGTACACAGTTTACTTTAACGAGGAGGAAGTTGATGTTAAATGCACATGTGCGTTATTTGAGATGAGGGCGATTCTCTATAGGCATGCATTGAACGTTTGCCAGATGAATAAGATTCATGCGTTGCCGGATAAGTACATCTTGGATCGCTAGAGGAATGACTTAAAGAGGAGATATACGGTGGTAAAAAGTAGCTATGACGACTTACGGCATGATGCGGACTCACGGCCATATGAGTTCTTGGTTAAACGATGTCTGAAATTAGCAACTCATGTATGCCCAAGTGATGACCATGTTGATGCATTCATGTGCCACTTGGATGAGTTTGAGATTAAATTTAAAGGATTAACAATTGAGTCCGGTTCAAGCAAGGTAAAAGAGACTGCAGCCCCCACCAAGGGTAAGAAAATCTTAAGCCCACACGTTGTTTGAGGGAAAGGGAGGCCGCCAACGAAAAGGAAGGTTCCACCTTTGGAGAAGGCTGCAACAAAGCGAAAGGAGAAACCAGTAAGCGATTGATTTTATATAATTGGTAATTAGATATTTGTTTCAAGTACATGTATATTTGTTTCTAATGAATATTTATTTTTTTGGATGGAATTTATTTAGACTTGTAGGAAAATATTTGATGAAGCATCACATGATTCAGAGGTATCAGAAGCTCCAACAACTGATCAGGTAATACATTTACACAAGGATGATTTATAATTTTTTAGGTTCTCACTGATTTATCATTTTTTTGTAATGGGTTTGTATTTCTCGCCACCACCAATTTTTTTAGGTACACAGTGGAAGCAAAGATGATTTTGTTGTTCTAACACAATGCAGTACGTTCACAAACCCAATGCCATCAGAAAATGAGGAGAACTGATGTTGTAGGTACTAGCATGTATTTATTAGAATTTTGATGTATCGTGATGTAATTTGATGTATTTTGGGGTATTAATGTAATTTGACATTTTTTGGGAGTTGTGAAGTATTTGATGTAATTTTGGGAGTATTTTGGGCTGTAATTTGGGGTTTGGGGGTATTAATGTAATTTGACTTGAATTTTGTACGATTCAGATGTATGTCGCCTTTTATTTTGGATATTTCTACTTTGTAAGATTAGGGAGAAATTTCTATATTAATGCTAGTGGTATTTGTTTTCTTGATTTTTCATATATTTCTTTATAATTTGTCATATCAGGTTGTAATTTAAGCGATTATTTGGTTAATTTATGGGACCAATATCAAGTTGGTAATTTATATGGTTATTTGGTACAAATCAGGTGAATTGTAGTAAGGTTCAAAATTAGGTGAATATCAAGCCATGTTCAAGATCCAGGAACCATCCATTTTACATACCAAAAGTTTACAATTAACTTCTTCAAAATACATTGGGTCATGTTCAAAATACAAAGCGTCATGTTAAATCCCAACTATCCATTTACAGGTAACTTCCACCAAATACATTTATGGTCCAAGCCAACCAGAAATTATTACAATCGATAACACCCAATACATACACAAAGAGATGCGTGCATATCAATTCTCTACGATTTGCTTCCCAATTTGCTCCTCTTGCTTGTAAATAACATTCTCTTTTTCTTCAAGTTTATCTTCTTTTTTCTGAAATTCATACGCGCGCAACAATATATCGTCCTCCCTTTTTCTCATTGCATTCTCTCTTGAGCAAATTTTATCCTCTACTAGTTGAAGTATATCTGCCCATATGAAGAATTGGCACTTTGCTTCTCCCTGCAGTACAAAAGTTATATTTGATAGATGTAAGTAAAGTAACTGGTTGGAGTGCAATACAAAACTTAATCAGAATGTCGATGTTTTACCATGTTGTACTTCGGGCATGCGTTAAATTTTCTCCCAGGATTTTTGTTAGTTCGGGAGGTCTTCAATGGGGCTTTCAAGCCACACCAACATGTTGGTGATTCCAAAAAACCATCGACTACACATGATGATGCGCTCGATGCCAAAGGTTATCTAACTCAAACAGTCAAAAAAATTGTTAAACCAGTTCCTGGCATGTAAGTAGAAGTGACCATAATGTGATGTTCCAACAAGCTGTGTAAATGTGATGTTAAATGACTGCAAAAATTATATGTGGTTTTGACTCATGCATATGAATGCGGGTAATAATTTGAGGCATTTTGAAATGGTACATAATGAATCCAATTATGACACTACTACATACCTATTCCAACTTTGGGGCATTTTGAAATGGTAAATGTGATCTGTTTCGTGTTAGATACACCTATTCCAACTTTTAGTAAATCAATTTGTCGGGACTTGAAGCTAAAGCATGAAGAGAGATGCTTGTTCAGTAATGACCCATAATCAAAACTGATTCCCAGTGGCGGGAAAAGTGACAAGAAAATTACCAATGGGGTAAGCCATATATTTGAAGATCGTAGCTTGCAACACTAAATTTTTAATGTGATGAAGTTCTAATAGAGATGCTTTTTGAAGTGTGGGGAAAGCGAAATCAATCCAATCTCTTTGTTTTTCTTTCCTTACCTTTCCAATGGTATTCCAAACAAAATAGACACTCACCAGTGAGAAAGGCATCTAGAAATTCCTTCTAATCATGATTAATTTCTTTTTAGGCCTACCTAAATATTACATTGATATCATATACATGATGATCACTTGCCACTTTGGGAAGTACAAAAAACAACCAAATATTTCTTGTTAAAACATCGGAGTTTTGACTTTACAAAATATATTACATTATATGCTGACAAATTAAACATATATTTAAATTTTCTTGTAGTTGAGCAGTTGGGAAAGAAAATCATTAATTATGTGAAAAAATTAAACCCAATAGTTAAGTCCATGTTGAATAAAATCGCTTCACCAACCATATATAAAGGTGATGGAATATTCATTTCTTACATGACCCAAAAAATTGTTGTTCTGATAAAAAATTCCAAAAAGCAAACTGAGTGAATAGATGCTAGCATAGGAGCTGCATGCAAATTAAAGGAATGAAGCTTCTGCAAGGTATTGATCCTTTGACTTTTTATAAACCAAGGCATGCATGATGCAGGGGTAAAATCTAAGAGCAACTATACACAACATTTTTAACAGCAATACCACACTTTTCAACACCAAAATCAGGGGTAAAATCCAACTTTCAAGAGTTAACTCAACAAACCTCAGAAACCGTCTAACCATATCAATGTCCGAGCATCAATAATCTAAAAAAAATCTTCCAACATTACTAATCAAAGTCGGGTAAAATCCAACTTTCAAGAGTTAATTCAACAACCTCATAAACCATCTAACCATATCAATGTCCGAGCATCAATAATCTAAAAAAAATCTTCCAACATTACTAATCAAAGTCAGGTAAAATCTTGCACCAAAATCAGGGGTAAAATCCAAGTTTCAAGACTGTAATTCAACAACCTCACAAACCATATCTATATAACCTAAAAGAGGAAAAAAAACCCATTTCAAAAATGAAGATTCCAGACGCCCCCAGTATGACCCACGAGAACAAAAATACATAACAAACCCAACGCCAGTGATAAAGTACAAGCAAGAAAATGAACTCATAGGCCGTCAAGTATGAACAAATCTAATAGAAATCTAGAGTGAGAAAGGGATTACCTTACCGTCGTGGAGTGGAGTGGAAGATCTTGCACCAACGGGGTTTTCTATCGCGATTTGGAAGTGAGAGGGGGAATGGGTTTCGGAAGAGAGGAACGAAGGCGACTCGAATGGGTCTCAGAAACTCAAGAATGAAATCGTGGGGTAGACAAGCATAATGGGTTTCGGAGGAGAGGAGGAGAATGCGTTTCGGAAGCGAGGACAGAAGGCGACTCGAATGGTCTCAGAAACTTAGAGGAACAAAATCGTGTTGGGGGGAGGGGGATGGGTTTTGAGTAGCCAACTTAAGTGAGGAACCATGACATGGCTGTCAGATCGGGTTTGCCATGTCACGGTGTGTGGTGTATGCGGAAGAGCCGGCTTAAGCCCAAACTTTCCCTTAAAAAAAATACCAACACTTTCCCATGTACTTTTGTGTTTCCGCATACATCAAGATCAATAATCATTTCATTAAAAGAAATAACACATAAAATTAAAAATCTAAAATAAGAATAAAAATAAGAAAAATAGAATATCAAAAATGTATTGTGCATGTAAAGAAATATTATCCAATTACATCATAGTTATAAAATTAAGCATAAGCCATGATATTAACTAATTAAAATCACAAACTCAGATTTATGCTTATTTAACCATTTTCTCATCTAAAACCAATAATAATGTCATGAACTAATTAAAATATATTGGTTCTAGATATAAAATATGTAATAATTCAGTTCAATCAGAAGGGCGGTAGCAAACTCACAGAGAATAGAGAGGGAGTATTGAGTTGGGGGAAAATAAAAAAGGGAGAGAAGGAAAAGGAGTGAGGGGGGGAAGAAAGAATGCGGAATTCACGTAGGGTTTTAAAAAAGATATTTTGTGGCGAATAAAACTCGCCGCAAATATAGTGAAACATCGCTGTCAAAGACACATAATGTGATATGTCGAAGCTGTATCATGCGATTCTATTTGCGGCAACATATTAGCGTCAGAAATAGTCTTTTTATTGGTGATTTTCTTGCTCCCCAGAAGAAAAACAAGGCTACAGTGAACAACGGTTACTGCCGTCCATTTGTTACTCGCCACAATTTTTTTTTGGCCGCAAGAATGGCTTTTTCTTGTAATATGCTAGCCATGGGAAACATGAGCGAGGCATTGAACAAGTCAGTTTCCCTTCATTCACCCCTATTATTTTATCTTTTTCTCAAGTCTTATGTTTGGTTTAGAGAAAATTGTGGGAGTGGTTCTCTTCCCCAATTTAATGAATCAATCAACAAAGGTGTTGTGAAACATTAATGAATTTCATAACTTGTTTTTATAGCTTTTTTAGGTGTTTTTGTTGTAGGGGTATGAGCGCATATCAGTCTTACTCTTATATATCTGTGAATGGACGAGGTACAGACAAGGACCAGCAGAGTACAATAGTAGTAACTCAAGATGAAGATGAAGTTTGATTCTCCAGATTACCAAACTACTACACTTGCACACTCTTGCTCACAAGTCTAACACTCTTGTGAACTAGTATAACAAATTGTAATATATATTTATATATACAATTTATAAACTATAAATATATACTCATAAATTAAAAAATCTTAGTGGAGGGCGTGGCGGGGTGGGGGAAATGGGGGGCGGGCTAGGGAGCTAGATCCTACTACCCACACTTGGAGGACGGGGGTCTGCCCCTCCCATGCGAAGGCGGGGTGGACGGGGTCGGGTTAGTGGGGTGCAGGGACCCGCTGCCCACCCCTAACTTAGATATATGTGTTTGAAATTCTCTCCTTGTATACAGAACATGAGCGTAACGATTACTGTAATTGGAATGGAAATAGTAAAATACACCAGAGCAGGGCATCTCTGCTTTCTCTGCCATAAATCTCTGTGGTTAATTTCTTTCACAACACTTGTTTTATTGAGAGCTTGGGTGCAAATACAATAGATTCTTTTCAATACAAGCATCCTATCCATGGCCCTTTCCTATAACATCTAAAAGAGGGGAAAAAAACAGAAAATAAAGAAAATAAAGCCATAATAATAGTGCGTGCTACAAACATTGTGCATGGAATTATTTATTTATTATGCTAACATGCATGTAGGATTATATTTAATTTTTGCGGCCCCTCCAATTCACCCTTCCACGTGTCAGCTGCCCAATTGCAAACGTCTTCATAAACCAACCATACTTCTTTGTGATCACGATTTGCCCAGACACAGCTCCAAACACGAATCCACATCCATAGCCCATCGCAACTACTTTCCAACCAAATGGAAATGAGAATTCTGAGTAGTGGCTTGAAGATGGAGGCAATGAGTCCTCAGGATTCCCACATTTCTTTGGCAAAGGGTTACCGCATAATTCAGGGTTCTCACTAAACGAATTGCTGTTGAATGTGTCGAATTGTTTCCCATGTGGTATAGGTCCTGTCAAGCGATTATGGGAGACATTAAAGTGTGAAAGGAAAGTGAGTTCTGTTAGTTGCAGAGGGATCACACCAGACAACTTGTTTTGAGACAGATCCAATGATTCTAGCCCTATCAAGTTTGCCAAAGTAAATGGTATAGGACCTATGAGAAAGTTGTCCGGAAATGTTGAGCAAATTAAGTCCTTTTAGATTCCCCTCCACTTCCGGAATTTCTCCTTCAAATCTATTGCTTGAGAGATCAATAGCTATTAAGAAATCTGGCACTTTCTCATATTCCGTCTCCCTGCCTTTGTTGATCATCGTGATTGAGTAAAAGGAGGCTAAATTCATGATAGATGTTGCAAACATCCCTATAGTTAGGACTTGCACCATGTAGTTTAAGCTCTTGGCATCGATGATTTGCATGGCTTTTCAATTTTGGAAGTGTTCAAAAGGCAACTTGCCAGAAATATCATTATTTGAGAGGTCAATGATGTGCAATTTCGGGAATTTAAAATTGCTATCTGAACTTTCTATTGTACCATAGAGTTTATTAGATCTCAAAATGAGAATCCTCAACTCTGGAAGAATGCCCAACCAAGAAGGAAAAATATCATGTATCTGATTGTTGCCAAGATTAACAGCTTCAAGCTTGGTACAATTGGCCAATGATCTCGGTACACGCCCCTGTAAATGATTTTGGCTGAAATCAATCATCATCAATTTGTTTGCTAACCCGCAGATCAGAGGAATGGTTCCATGAAAGTTAATACTGCGTAGGTCCAATGAGAGAGAATCACTCAAGTTGTCTAAACATTGAGGAATAAGGCCACCCAAGTTGTTGCTTGACAAATCGAGAATAGTTATTAAACTTAGATTGCAAATCAAATGTGGTATTTCTCCAGTCAATCTGTTGTTTGAGACCGAATAGAAAACAATGGAAGGAGGTGGGATTGGCAGTGACCCTTGAAGCATGTTAGAATCAAGCAAAAGAGCCCTTAGTTTAACGTAGGGGAGTACAACCGGAAGTTGGTCGAAACCGGTGAGAAAGTTGTGGTGCAGAGCTAAACTCCAGAGAGTTTCTATGCTTATATTCCCCATCCATTTTGGGACTTGGCCGTAAATTTTGTTTCCACTAAGATCTAATTGTTCCAACTTATCTTGGGTTCTCAGAAACTCTGGGAACTCACCCAACTCACAATCAGCTATGTCTAATAACCCAAATTTTGGAAAAGTTGAGTTGGTACTGGGCTTTGTAAGCAATGAAATATGGTTTCCAGATAACTCGAGACCTATGAGGTTTCTGAGTCTCAGAAACAACTCAAACTCCACCGTGCCACTCAAATAGTTATTACTAAGAGATAGAATTTCAAGATTTACAAGCCTTGATATCGACTGTGGAATTGAACCGTAAAAGCTATTTGAATGAAGTACTAAAGCATTTAGATTGGTAAGGTTACCGAGTGAAGATGGTATTTCTCCCGAGAAATTGCAACAAACCGCATAAAATTCAACCAAGGACTTGAGGTTACCAATCGAATCCGTTAGCTCACCATAATGTTCATGTATCCAAGTTTCAATGATACAAGGGGGCTAGCTGGGATACATCCCGTGAGGTATTTGTTGGACCTTATATTAAGAATCTCAAGATTAGTTAGATGGAAAATTTCCACGGGAAACTCACCATGCAGGTCACACCATCTTAGAGATTGAGATGCTAAAGAAGTCAAGTTTGCCAAGGTATTGGGTACGTTGGATGATATAACAACCTTGTCAAGATGTAGTACTTCCAACTTTGTGAAGTTTTGAGCTATAACTCTTAGGCCAGATTTTTGGAGATTCAACAACGGATTATCGGAGAGATCCAGGAAAACTAACTTGGAGAGCTCTAAGATTTCTGAAGAGATTTGGCCAGAAAATTCAGAGTTAGAGAGGTTGAGCTCTGTTAGCCTTGAAAGCTGCCTAAAACTAGTTGGGATTGGAGAAGAGTTAAAGTGATTGTTGGCCAGATTAAGGCTTTGGAGGTGAGCAAGGTGGAAGAGGCTGCTACTGGAGTTGAGAAAACCTTTAAGATGGCTGCTACTGAGATCGAGGTTGATGACATGACCAGTGTCTTTATTACACTCTACACCGTCCCAATTGCAGCAATCACTGCTTTCAGGTTTCCACGATGAAACCTTCGGATAAGCAGAGAGATCTCCGGACGCGGACTGATTGATGATGAAGCTTTCCTTGAATTGCAACAAGGCAAATCTCTCATCATCATGGCACAGGGGCTGCACACCAGAAGAAGAGGCAGCAAGTATGAGATAAAACGTCATCAATGAAACAAGAAAGCGCACAATCAAGATGATGAGAGGAAAGGAAAAACCCATTGTGTAAAATATTGGAGTTGGGGAGAGATCAAGAGAATCAGAAAAGAAATGGAGTAAATGAATTTTAGATGATTTCATTCACTTAACGAGTACTGTATTTAAATTAGTCTGGTATGAGTTGGCAGGGACCATATGTTTAAAGGAGCGGTGTCTGAGTAGCACCGCTCATTTGACTATAGTTGCTTTTCACTTCTTTTTTTTTATTATATATTTTTTTAATATATTTAAATATTTAAAAAATATATATTAATATATTTTAAATTATTTTTTTAATTATTAAATAAAAAAATTTAACCAGCAATCAACTAGTCAACATTGGGCGGCTTACAAACTTTTCTCATATTTAAATTAGTCAAGTCCTCGATAAGCAATTTCTTAGGTAAGAAATTTATGTGGGAATGGTATTTCCCTTTAAAGTCGAGTTGTCTTGCAGGCTTGAAAGTAATGGTAACCATCGCATCAAATACGTAATAACTTGACCAATTATCATTTGCCTCTAAATTAGTACTATTTCTTAATTAATATTCGACCTAAAAGTGAAGAAAATAAAATAAAACATAAGTCATTATATTTATGGTAGTATTACAGAGATCATACTCTTACATCATATTTACTATATTTGTAATATATTTAAATATTTAAAAAATACATATTAACATATTTTAAATTATTTTTTTAATTATTAAATAAAAAAATTAACCAACAATCAACTAGTCAACATTAAGAAAAACAGATATACTTCTTCGATTTTGTAGAGAGAGACTCCATCTTTTCTCTAGAAAACTTCATTTTTGTGATAGCCATCGCCAGAGAGGAGGCTCCACCGTCCTCTCCTTCTCCTTTTCCTTTCGGCACTGTGAATACACTTTCGAAGTAGTGTTTTTTTCTTTCTCTCTCTTATGGCTCAGTTTTGATCAAATCTGCTTCTATCCGGCCACTTTCAGCCTACACGTGCCGCACCACTACTTTCTACATCCATCAATCTACTGGGAGGAAGCGGAGCCGCGCCAAAAATATTTGCGCGTTGCCTTCACGTGTGGCTTGTTTCCACGCGTGGTCTTCACGCGCCGCCGCACTCAAACGCCTCCGACGGCGACACGCGCTGCTCCAACTACTTCGTCTCGCCGAGACCTTTTAGATCAGGGCCACCTCATCTGTTGTGAAAATGATGACAATAAAGTGAAAAATGATGGAATATGAAAGAGAAAATCACACACGACACACAGATATACATGGTTCGGCAAATTGCCTACGTCCATGAGAGCTGCAGAGAATTTTATTGCTTGAGGAATCACACTACAATGGAGGGACGAAGTACTGTTCACCAACAGTGTTGTATAGTGTGGCCAAATATGTAAAAAACACATATTTATAGTGAAATGGCAGAAAAAAGCCCTAGATCTGAAATTATAAGATGTTCGCTCGAGCGGGGTGTCGAGCGCGCATCGAGCGAACTCCCTTCCACAACGGCTCGAGCTCACTGTCGAGCGGACATCAAGCGTTCAACTCTGCCTGATTTTGCTCGAACGGCCAAAAGACTCCGCTCGAGCGAACTCCCTTTCCCGCAACCGCTCGAACTCACTGTCGAGCAGCCTTCAAGCGTTCGAATCTGCCTGGCTTCGCTCGAGCGGCCAAAAGCTGCTGCTCGAGCGAAGTGGACAAGACTCCACAATACTCAACAATTCTCCCACTTGGAGACTGGTACATTCGCTGCATCGTCATCTTCCTCAAACGTGATATCCTCCACCTCTGCAACTCACTGCCCCTGTCTTCATGCTAGAAGACCAACTGAAGTTGCACACAACTTCAGTTTCTCAAGTGTAACACCCTTAGTCAACATATCAACAGGGTTCTTGCTTCCACAAATTTTCTCAAGTAACAATTGTCCATCATCTAACAATAATCGTATGAAGTGATACCTGATCTGAATGTGCTTGGTCTTGGAATGAAATGCTGGATTCTTGGCAAGGAATATGGCGCTCTGACTATCACTGTAGAGAGTGCCCGATTGATTCTTCTTACCCAATTCCTCCAAGAAGCCTTGTAGCCATATCATCTCATTTGCAGCCTCTGACACTGCAATATACTCAGCTTCTGTAGTAGACAAAGAAACTGTCTTCTGTAGATTAGAACCCCATGACACAGCAGTACCACCAAGAGTGTAAACAAATCCCGTGGTACTCTTCCTACTGTCAATGTCTCCAGCTAAATCAGCATCAACATAGCCCTGCACCTCTAAACTCTCTCCTAAGAAACATAAGCAGGTTTCTGAGGAGCCTTTTAGGTACCTCAAAATCCACTTCACTGCTTCCCAATGTTCTTTTCCGGAGTTACTCATGTATCTACTCACAACTCCCACTGCATGGGCAATATCTGGTCTTGTGCAAACCATAGCATACATAAGTGAACCAATAGCTGAGGCGTAAGGAACCTTAATCATGTAGTCTTGTTCCTCCTCTGACTCGGGTGACTGATTCTTGCTGAGTCTGAAGTGACTGCCCAAATGTGTGCCAACTGGTTTGGCCTTGTCCATATTGAACCTGCTGAGTACCTTTTTCACATACTCAGCCTGTGAGAGTCTCAACGTGCCTCTGACTCTATCTCTGACAATCCTCATGCCAAGGATTTACTTTGCAGCTCCCAAATCCTTCATTGCAAAGTGCTCTAACATCTACTTCTTCAGATTATTGATCTCATCAATACTAGCCCCTGCAATAAGCATGTTATCCACATACAACAGCAGAATAATATAAGAATTGTCAAAATGCCTGACATAGTAACAGTGATCTGCCTGACATCTAATGTACCCTGCACTGTGCATGAAATTATCAAATTTCTTGTACCATTGTCTAGGAGCTTGCTTCAGGCCATACAAGCTCTTCTTCAGTCTGCAAACTGAATCTTCATTTCCCTGTACTACAAACCCCTCAAGCTGGTGCATGTAGATGTCTTCTTCAAGGTCTCCATGAAGAAATGTTGTTTTCACATCTAACTGCTCAAGAAATAAATCTTCGGTAGAAACCATAGACAGTACCATCCTGATGGTTGTGATCTTCACCCCAGGAGAAAAGATTTTAGAGTAATCAATACCCTGCTTCTGCTGAAAGCTTTTTACAACAAGTCTAGCCTTGTACCTCTTACTGCCATCATGCTCAGTTTTCACCCGGTACACCCACTTGTTGTGTAATGCCTTCTTCCCTGATGGAAGTTCTGTCAACTCTCATGTCTGATTCCCTAGCAGGGAATCCATCTCATCTTTCATGGATAGCTCCCACTTGCTAGAATTTTCATCTTGCAGGGTTTCTTTATAACTTTGCGGTTCTCCACCATCTGTCAACAAAATATAGTTCAAGGTTGGTGAGAAACGCTGTGGAGGACGTCTAGTCCTAACTGACTTGCGAACTGTAGCTGTAGGAGTGGACGACTCTGAAACTGACTGCGGAATAATAGGAATGGGTGCACTGGACCCACTCTCCTCGTCACTCACATCTCTACACTGCACTGTGACCTCTGGTAGGTCATCCAGTCTTACGAACTCGGACTCCTGAGGAGCTACTTCGGAAGTTGTACTAGACTTGTCCTTGTACACAATCTTCTCTTTAAAAATCACATTCCTGCTTCTTATGATCTTCCGACCCTGATCATCCCAGAAACGATAGCCAAATGCCTCGTCTCCATAGCCAATGAAATAACATTTCTTTGACTTAGCCTCAAGTTTACTACGAGCATCAAAATCAACAAAAGCATAAGAAAGACAACCAAAAGTTTTAAGGTGAGAAAATTTGACCTCTTTCCCGCTCCAGACTTCCTCAGGCAATTCACAATCTAATGGGACGGATGGCCCCCTGTTGATCAAGTAGACGGCAGTGCTGACTGCATCTGCCCAGAAAGTTGGTGGTAGTCCGGCGTGCAATCTCATGCTTCTAGCACGCTCATTTATGGTCTTGTTCATACGCTCTGCAACTCAATTTTGTTGTGGTGTTCTAGGAATGGTCTTCTCCATTCTGATACCCTGAGCTTCACAGTACTCCTTGAACCCACCATCAATGTACTCACCACCATTGTCAGACCTCAAACATTTCAGTTTTAAGTCTGTCTCTGTCTCAACCATGGCCTTCCAAGTTTTGAATACATTAAATACATCAGATTTATGCTTCAAGAAATAAACTCATACCTTCCTATTATGGTTATCAATGAACGTGACATAGTAACGAGAACCTCCAAGAGATGCCACTGGAGAAGGTCCCCACACATCTGTGTGTACAAGATCCAGTTTTCTTTTCTTTGGCGTTCTGTCACTTTTCAAGAAACTGACCTTCTTCTGTTTCCCATAATGCAACTCTCACACATACTAAGATCAACTGACTTCAGTTTTGGTAGCTTGCCTCTGGACAGAAGTTCTTTCATGCCCTTCTGACTCATATGACCAAGCTTGCAATGCCATAAATCTGTTGTACTCTCTGCAACAGTAGTAGCAATAGTGTTAATTAAACCGGTAGTCACATATAGTGTACTAGTTTTCTTACCCCGAGCCAGTACCAATGCCCCTTTTGTGACCTTCCAGGTGCTATCTGAGAACACTACTGAATGACCACACTCATCGAGCTGACCAACAGAAATGAGGTTTTTCTTCAACTCAGGAATGTGTCTGACCTTTTGCAAGGTCCATTTGTTCTTGTTAGGAAGTGCAATGTCAATGTCTCTCATCCCCACCACATTCAAAGCCTCTCCATCAGCAAGATATACCTTCCCAAAGTCACCTGCAACATAATTCCGCATTAACTCCCGGTGGGAAGATGTATGGAAGGAAGCCCCTGAATCCAATATCCAGTCATCAACTGGACTATGAACTGCAAGCAATAGTGCATCCTATACTTCTTCAGTTACAACATTAGCCCTATCATTCTCTGTCTTCTTAGGATTTTTGCAGTTCTTCTTTATGTGGCCAGCTTTGCCACAATTCCAACAAGTTGCCTGCTGACCAGGCCTTGACTTGCTCTTGCCCCTGTGCTTTGATTTTGATCTTCCTCTGTTTGAGTTCCTATCTTGTGATCTCCCTCGAGAATCAACATTCAGTGCTGAACCCGAACCCGAGGTCTCGCCAGAATCTTTCCTGCGCACCTCTTCAGACAAAATCAAATCACGAATATCATCATATTTTAGCTTAGATTTACCGGCAGAATTACTAACAGCCATTCTCATGGCTTCCCAGCTATTTGGCAATGAAGCCAACAATATCAGTGCACGTATCTCATCATCAAATTCAAATTCAATTTCAACAACATTATTCGCTGACGGCTTTTCATACATACCTGACAAAACCGTCATGAGATCCGCAGTCGTCTTCTCCTTGATGACGTTGTGTGCAACGGATCTCAACAGGGTTAATCGAATAACCCCCAAAACCTGTCAATCCAACAGATTCCAATCAGCCTCATCCATCTTTTCCGGTCGCTTCCCCAATAATGGAAAATGAAGTTTCTTCCTATAAAGGTAGTCCTCTATCTGCATCCTCCAGTAACCAAAATCTGTGCCATCAAACTTCTCGATCTCCGATACATTCACTTCATCTCTAGCCATCGTTTTCCCTCAGACCCAAACCTTGGCTCTTGATACCAATTGTTGTGAAAATGATGACAATAAAGTGAAAATTTATAGAATATGAAAGAGAAAATCACACACGACACACAGATATACGTGGTTCGGCAAATTGCCTACTTCCACGTGAGCTGCAGAGGATTTTATTGCTTGAGGAATCACACTACAATGGAGGGGCGAAATACTGTTCACCAACAATGTTGTACAGTGCGTCCAAATATGTAGAAAACACATATTTATAGTGAAACGGTGGAAAAAAGCCCTAGATCTGAAATTATACGATGTTTGCTCGAGCGGCGTGTCGAGAGCGCGTCGAGCGAACTCCCTTCCGCAATGGCTCAAGCTCACTGTCAAGTGAACATCGAGCGTTTAACTCTGTCTGATTTCGCTCAAGCGGCCAAAAGACTCCACTCGAGCGAACTCCCTTTCCCGCAACCGCTAGAACTCACTGTAATCGATTGGCTAAATCTACTTGCTATGAAATAAACATGTAAAATTTATCTAATGAATGTCAAAGATTTTAAGAAAGGGAAGAGTTCCCTACGAAAGTTGGTAGTTCAATTAAAATAGAATTTAAATTCAAAATGACAGAGATTGTGTAGGAGATCTTAATCAATGATGATTTAAAGATGATGAATGATCTAAATTGATAATTTAACTACATTTATACCTAAAAATAATAAAAATCCGAATTAAAGTATTTATGATACTATTAAAATTAAATAAATAGACTAAAATTATTTTATGTCCTAATTTGAGGATCTAAAGGTTACAATTAATCACTAGTAAAAAAAGAAAAAAGAAAAGTGCAGATATACACTCTCGGGACTAGTCTCAGGACCCACGCATTTCTAATTAGCCATATTTAATAGAGAAAACCTGGAGACCAGTCTGGCTGGTCCTCACCCATAACCAGCCCTCCTATAGCAGCCCGCCACTTCAACATATTATTTTACTAACTATCCACTTGCTTACACCCGAACAGCACAAACGTTAGTGCCCTCCCATGCCTTCCTTTCTGTTTACACTCCATCCCTTACCCAAACCCCTCCAATTGGTTTTGAAGCTCTCATCTCCGTATCCAAGGGAAACTGAGCTTCAAAGAATCAAAATCACTGGTGGGTAAGGGAGATAAAGGTAGAAGATAGAGAAGCCATTGCAAAACAAAAGGAGAATAAGGTGTGTGAAACCATGAATCTGGACTATTTCCAAATTATTGAAACAAAAACTCTTCACATGTCCAAACAACTCTCTCTCCACTTGACTTTACCATGGAGTCACATAATTCTAAAAAGATTCAGCTCAAACTTGGAAATAACCTCACCAATAAACAAACAAAATTTTACCTTCTTTCTTAGTTTAGCCTGTTTCATATCCCTAATCCCTTTTGTCAATTTCTATTTTCTTTTATAAATAAATACTGGACCACTTGCCCCCTTTACCTTGCCTTTTAAGCACACTACTATGTCCTCATTAATTTTCCTTTAATCTTTACTTCTCTCTCTTTCTTACTCAGCTAGCAAGCTCACATCCATGCACAGAGTATGCCTAAATGTTCAGAGAAAGGTAAGGAATACTAATCTCTCTCTGCACAGATAATAAACCCTATACTTCTGATATTTAATTTTTATTTTTCATTTTTATACCGACAATACATTTTTGTCTTTATATTTTCAGTGCATTATGAGCTCAAATGACGATTTGGGATGAACTAACTACAGTCAATAGGGCCATTGAACGCCACAAAAGATTGCAAGGGGATGGACCTTTTTGAGCGAGTGTGCATCCATGTGTTTTTATTTAAGTTTTTGAATAAAAGTTTGTGCTTTCGGTAACAAAGGGGATTTGAGGTGTTTCTAGGTGCAGTTGGTTGGAACTACTTGCAGATGGGTTTGGGGAGGAAAATAGACCCAAAGCCAACCAAGTGTAGAAGAACAGATGAGAAAAAATGGAGGTGCGCGAAAGAGGCATTCCCATATTCCAAGTATTACGAGAGACACATGCCCGGAGGGAAAAACCATTCAAGAAAGCCTGTGTTTTGCTATTTACAGATTTAATCACCTGTGTGGTAGTGTATTGTGCTAATTCTCCTTTTTCTTACGTGTTTGATGCTGGTTGGAGGGCTGTTTTTCTCCTGGAAAATGCTTCAGTGCCGCTTCCGTTTGACCGCATTGGATGACCGCTTGAGTTGGCATATGCGTGTAAAGTGATGTGGCAAGTGAAATAAAAAGAAAATGTTGCTTTCCCGCGTCCATCTGCTGAAAGCCCATCCCGCTGCCCACGTAGCCTCCATCCCGCTGCCCACGTGGCCCACCGTAACCACTCCGACCACCACCATAACGAATTCCGGCAACGGAAGGATCCATCCATCTACGGCGCCATGTGATTCGAGAAACCCATCCAGCCATCCACCTACCCTTGCACCCACCACGGTGGCGACCACCACCTTAATCAGCCCCATCTCCGGCGACTTCTGGGTGCACACCAACACTCCACCACCGATTGAGTCCACAAAAACTCCCCCTGACTCCATGCCGGCTGAAGGTAAAGATGATTTCGAATCCAATTTTTTTCCAGTTGGGAAATCATCCAGCTCTTCGTATTATGCAGATCATCCACCAAAAATCTTTATTCTTGGCATTTACATTTATCAGCTCATTGATCATAGAATTATTCTTTCCTTAATCTAATACATGCTAATAAACAGATTAGCATACGACTGAATAAGACTGCTTATATATGTCAGCACTAAGAAAGTTTTGATTTAGTTAAGAACAACTTATAATTACGTACTTATATTTTGAAACTTTTGGAAAACATATGAAGCCACTACAATAAATCACAACTTTCAGTCACTTACCAACTTTCAATCTACATCTAATCAAACTTTGCTCAATCTATGTTTGAAGACTAATTGTCATGTGCAGTTCGAGAACAAGATTTTTTTTTTTTTTTTGAATATGTAACTTCAACGGCATATGGTTACTGAGTTTGTAAGTTAAAAAAAAATAGTTTGTAAGTTCAAGTAATGCTATGATTACTTTTGACTTCTGAAACTAAGATTTTAAATAGTTTGTCATCGGTCTATGGGGTGAAACGTTTTTGTAAGAAATAGATATAGTTTTTATTTAATTTAATTTCAGCTAGTGTGTTGGATTTGTAAATTTAACAATAATTTTGAGCAGAAATTATTGGCATGGCTGAACATTGTTGTATATTTTAATATAAAAAAAATTATATTCTAATTCAATTAACATGTACTACTTGTAGGTTTTCGGAGGTTGAGTTGATATGACTTCCTTAGTAGAGTTATCGGATAATGACTATGATGAAGTAATGGTTTATGATAGTCCTATTAATGATGATGGTGTCGAAGAACCCGAGGTTGATGATGGTGTCGAAGAACCCAAGGTTGGAATGACATTTTCTAATGAGGAAGAAGTCCGGTCTTACTATATGAAGTATGCTAAGCAGAAAGGATTCGGGGTGCGTAGAAGGAATTCTAGACAAAGCGATGACGGAAAGGTTAGATGGTTTACATTAGTATGTGCGCGGCAAGGCATATTCAAGAGTCAAGCTTCCAATGTCCTCAGGCCAAGACAAACAGAGAGGGTAGGGTGCAAAGCAAGAGTTAACTCAGTTAAATGAGGACGGCGGATACACGTTGTCCAGTGTCATATTGGATCACACACATGTATGTAGTCCTGGGAAATCGAGACACTTTAGATGTTTCAAGAAGGTAGATGGGAGGGTGAAAAAAAGACTTGAAATAAATGATGAGACCGGAATACGTACGTCAAAGACTTTCAAGAGTGTAGTTTTTAAAGGGATCCTGTCTATATGATCAAGGAAGCGAAGTTTAGACACATGCGCCAGAATTTTTCAATACTCCCTCGATTGCTCCTCCACCTCCAGTAGAAGCGCAAGCGCAACCTATACGATTTAATTCCACAGGTTGTATTTTTAATGTCAACTGGAAGTTTTGAGCTTGTCTGTATGTAAGAAACTGAAATTTTTAAGTTTTCAGGGTTCATCTTCATCAGGTTGTATTTTTAATGTCAACTGGAAGTTTTGAGCTTGTTTGTATGTAAGAAACTCAAATTTTGGTCTTTTACAACTTGTATTTATGTAACTAAGTGGAAGTTGATGCATTTTTGCAAGAAACTGTTATGCATTTTTGTAAGAAACTGTTATGCATTTTTATGTATACAAATAGGTTGATCCTGAGTAAGAGCTTAAAAGGTATAGGACGTTGGTCAGGTTGTATACAAACAGTTCACCAAAATACACAGCTTCAACATACATGAAACATATTCAAGGTCTCTGTAAATAGAAACTGTTACACCAAATTTCAATTTAAACCTTCCACATTCATTGACAATATTCAAGGTCTCTACAAATACAAACAGCTTTGTGCAAAGGTACAAACAGCTGCCATAAAATACAAACAGCTTTCACAAAAGTACAACCAGCTGCCACAAAATACAAACAGCTTTCACAAAGGTTGCAAGAGCTGCGACAAGCTACAAACAGCTGCCACAAAATACAAACAGCTCCCAAAAACAGTTTTCACAAAGCTACTTCCACACCTAGTTGCTAAGTTGTAAAACTATATTAACATTTTCCTTTCAACCAACCACAATTGGATACAAGTAACCCAAAAAAAAAATAACCACGACAATGAAATTGTTAGAACGTAGGTAGCCTTCTCTAGTTGCCTCTTGCGCCTCTCGGCCTCTATTTCTAGTCGATGATCCAAGGTTTGGATATCCCTTGATGCTTGGATCTTTTCAACTTCAACTTTTAATTTATCAATTGAGTGTTGTAATCGTTTAATCGTCTTTTGGCAATAAACTGGAATTTCAGGGTCATACCAACAGAAGTATCCACAAGACTTTCCAAATTGCAAAAAATAATTCATTGATTAAATTATGTCAAACAAAACTATCAACATAAATGAGATACGAGGGCGATAAGAGAATTGTTCACCATATAGTTTTGACATCCAAAGAACCACCGCCCATCATTTTCCTCTGTATGTGCAGTTCTTTGACAAGCTTTAATTCCACAGTAACAAATTGGGTACTCAATTATTGACTTTCCTTTGGACAAATCACTAGTTCCGCTATGTGACTCAGACATTGTTGTTCATATACAAAGAGATGAGATAACTGACTGCATCCAATTGATGTGATATAATAACCACATCATCAAATCCAGGATTGAACTGTTCTTTTATTTTCCCCCAAACAACATTAATGAAACATAAGACCTTCTCCAGTAAATAGGCATAACAGTTCTCAGAAACAGGAACAAAAAAATTAAAAACCTCAACATTAAGTAAATAGGCATAACAGTTCATTTACTTAAAAACCTCAACATTAAGTAAATAGGCATAACAGTTCATTTACTTAAAAACCTCAACATTAAAAACCTCAAAAACCTCTTTTATTTTCCCACAAACACAATAAATGAAACAGAAGACCTTATTAAGTAAATAGGCATACCAGTTCGCAAAAACAGGAAAAAAAAATTAAAACCCTCAACATTAAGTAAATAGGCATAACAATTCATTTACTTAAAAACCTCAACATTCAAAACCTCTTTAATTAAAAAATTAAGTAAATAGGCATAACAGCTCATTTATAAGCAATAAGCAATCCTGTCTATACAATTAAAAACCTCAAACTGCATATTCCAAGTAGACAGGTCATATACAAGAGAGATACCACAACTGCAGTTCGATAAGATAAAAGATAATCATGTAACTTCAGCACCCTCAACTCTATACAAGTAGTCCAAAGGGGTAGAGTTTTGAAATTCAAAGTCTTCAGGAAGTGCATATGAAAACTCTACCTTTTGATAACCACAGGTAGAATTTTCAACCTACTCACGCAGTTTAAGTCACATACATAGAATCAAAAGATGTTGTACACTTAATTTTTCTTTTGATAGGAAAAATTACAAGCTGAAATACAATGCCCCATTTGGTAACAATAACTAGCTAACCTAACAACATCATGTAACTTCAGAACCAATGACCCGGACGACTCCAAGCTTAATCATACGACAAAAATGAAATTATTATCAAGAATTTTTAAGTTAACAGATTCCCACAATAATAACAATAAACATTCCCATGGTTATAACTCTCAATATTTTTCCCAAAATTAAATTATGATAGAGACCAATCAATATACTTAAGGAACTCAGAAATCGTGCCCATGGTTCGAATGGAAATGGACGATGCATATTTCCTATCAGAAACATTGTGGATGCAATTCAAGACCTAATACTTCCAGAAAAGTCTCATAAAAAAACTACAACTAACAGTCACAACCTAATTCTACACTCAAATATTTTGAATAAACCGAAAGCCCTAAGAAGCGGAAAAACGTAAATTTAGCATCATCTATCTCTGAAGAGAATCGTTTAACTGTGAAGAGAAGATCTGTAGCATCGATGGGGATAAATTGGTGGATGTTACCATAAACAAACCAAAAATGAAGAGGGAACTGATGTTCGGCGACGGAACGCACTCCTGGAGGAGGGAAGGTCTACCGCCGTGACGGAAGGCTCTTGGGGAGGAGGGTTTTCAGATCTGTGCTGCGGGCCCGACCTCGTGGAGGAGGAAACTGACTGGTCGGCGACGGAACCACTCGATGATGCTTATTACGACGGGATGGCCACGGGGACAGCGACCGAGGACACGGAGATGGGAGGGTGCAGGGGAAAAACCGAAAGGGCGAGATGGGAGGGTGAAAGGGTGGGAATGTTGGCTCGGGGTTTGTCAATTTTGGTTCTTAGTCCGTTCCGTTTACCTCTTCTTCTTTTTTTAAATAATTAATTGCCACGTGGCATGACACGTGGCGTGCCACGTCATGCGGTCAGCTGCAGTGGTCACCATGAGGCGGCACTGTAGCGCGACCCTTTTCTCCTTTAAACAACAGGACTATCACGAAGTACCTCTATATTTAATAGATACACATACAGTTCCAAAGTCTTTGGAACGGTCTGGCTAGTTTTGGGCATTTAACAGCCCCCAATCAAAGGCGTCATATTAGCAAGTCAATATTAGAGCATTTACATCTCATTCCTCATAAAATTCTTTATAATTTAGTTAAAAAGTACATTTTCTAAAATTTTTTCCTAAATTTTACTCATCTTTCAAAAACCCCATACATCTCATTCACTATATTTTCTCTATTCTATTAAAATAACATTTCTTTATTCTTTTTTTATTACATTTTTCTCTCACCTCCTTTTATAAACTTAATTACAAACAATTTATCAATATAAAATAATGATTTGGAGACAAATAGTAGATCTCTATATTTAGAGACTTACTGTAGCAATCTCATTCCTAAACTCCAAAATAGAGAATGGGATGGGAGTGGTTTGGGATGAAATCCCTAAATATTCCCTTAAATTATAGGGAATCCGGTGCTTTGAGACACCGGATAGAGATGCTCTAAACAACATAAAATCAAAACACCCGATAATTCTCAAATTTCATTTTCTTTATTCATCGTCTATCGCCCAACATTCATATCGTTCCCTCAATTACACAAACCAACTCAGATAAAAAACCCAAACATGCATTAAATAATCACAAATCCAATTTAGATCACCATTTGTTTTGAACAAAAAAACCATAGCATAAAAAAAAATCCATTACTTCGCCCATCTGTTGACCACCATCTCCGTCGCCCACCAAGCCCACATATTTTTCAGCCTCTTCCACCATGACGACAAACAAGAGGAATTTAGGCTTTAGATATCACAATCTAACCATTACTTGAAAAATTAAATGATAAAAAGGGCATACTAAAGTGGCTAATGGCACCAAATTTGCCCTCAAAGTGTCAGGGCTTCAAGGACTACATCATCGTCAATGGTAGCTACTAGAAAATATATCAATTCGAAGTCCTTCGCTCAGCTTTGAGAGAGACAAGGGAGGGTCACAACTGAGGGGGGATTCGAGAGTGGGCATAGAGGTTTGTTAGTTTTCTTGCCAACATTGCGAGAGGGAAGAGAAGATCTCTGAAGAAGGCCATGCGAGAGGGGGGTGAGAGGTTGTGGGTTTTCGTCGAAAGGGAGAGGGTCAACGATAGTGTGAGGGTAGGAATCAGATAATGCCAATGGCAAGGAGAGGGCTTGGTTGCGAGAGGTGGGAGGAGGAGGGTTGCGAGTGAGGGGGGTTTGCTTGGGGGGATGAGGGTCCGCGCGTGAGGGGTTCAGCTCAACGTCGATGCGAAATGGTTGCAAGAGGAGAGGAGGGTCCACAAAACAAGAATCACTTGAAGGGGGAAGAAGGATTTCTAGTGGGATCAAAGATTAGTCTATGTGCGGTTATAGTGTTAACAAAATGGGACCCATACGTAACATTTTCTCATTAAAAACTGTTATTTTGAAACAAAAATAGATATGAAATTTTTCTCGTACACGTATTTAACATGTTTTCTTTTAAAAAGAAATTTGATGAGTTGGTGACGTGGCAGCAGATACAAAAGCGCGCCAATGTCTTGGCCCAGTTTCTTTTGAGCTGCAAACCGCCATCATGGCTTCATCAACCTGACCGCTTACTTCCCTCTAATTTCGCCTTTTCTTCCTCTCTCTCCCTCTCCCTCCCTCTCTCCCCCGATTGCATTGGGTTCATGTTCCTTTTGCACGCCCAAACCGCTCAATCTATAGGAGATCATACATCTATCCACTGATAAAATCATGCATTGGTCATCCATTTTTTGACGGATCGACAAGATACTCCGTTTAAATCAGTTGGTGATCTTTGAGATTTGAATCTCTACTGGTGGTTTCATTTTTCCATTTGTTCCTCGTTTGGAAATCTTGATTTTGAGGGAGTGGGTAATTTTGATGAGAGGCCAAAGCAGGAGAAGAAAACATATGCATCTATGAAGACTGGGGTACGCAAGTCGCCGCCGCATTATCGCCTGATGCAGTTATCGCTTAAGCTTCGTCCTCGTCGCCTTCCTAACGGTCTTTTCAGATGGAATGGCAGATCCTGCTAGCCATGGGAAACATGAGCGAGACATTGAGCAAGTCAGTTTCCCTTCACTCAACCCATATTATTTTTATCTTTTTCACAAGTCTTCTGTTTGGTTTAAGAGAAATTTGAGGGAGTGGTTCTCTTCCCCAATTTGTTGTATCAAGTAACAAAGGTGTTGTGAAACATTAATGAATTTCATAACTTCTTGTTTTTTAGGTGTTTTGTTGTAGGGGTGTCAATTAGTGATTGGGAAAATAGTACTCTGGATCGAATGTATTTCATGTCGTAGTTTTTATTAGCATCAAATTATGCTCATGACGGAAGATTTTGACGGTGTATGTTGGGCTTGTATAAATATGTGGTCAAAGGGATTTTAAATGAATAGCAAGACACACCCAGGATCAAATTTCTAGATGATACTAGTTTAATACGCACAAGCCAAAACAAAAGGATATTGGAAACGAAAACGCAAAAGGTAAGAGGATACGAAAATACTGGACAGTTTCTTTCCTTAGGCAATCAAGGCAAGGCAGGTTGAATGAAACCCTGGCTATAAGGTAAATTTTTCCAGCAAGGATTGAGTTTTGAAATATATTTTCAAAAATACCTCTTAGATCTTCATCCTTAAGATGTGAAGATTAGTCAAATTTAAGTCCGCCTAGAGTATGCAGATGCATTTTTTCTTAGAAGTCATCAGAACGTATAGAATTTCTCTGAATTTAACTCATCTACGGTGAATATTGTATGGTTAAAGGAAGTACAGGAACCAAGATAGAAGGACTGTATATGTAGGCCAACGATATGTACAGTGGCATTGTTACTTTCCTAATTGTAATACAACATTGACCATGATACAGCTAAGAATTACAATTGATGGGTATAAAGTAATTATAGCTTGACTATGAACCAGAGATGAAAAATGGAAGAACGAAAACCTTCTTAGATTTATAATCAGACCAAAAAGGTTAACAGCCCACACATAAATGCAATGGAAAAATAAATTGGGAGATCTACCATTTGGAAATGACAACATCTCCTACTTCTGTAATGGATTAGCAAAGGTCAACAATAAAAATACTTCTGAAATTATTATTGTACTGATTTTTTTTTTTATTTCTTTTACTTACCAAGACAGAATAAATTATTAATAGAGGGTCCTACGTATGTGATCAATGACTCTATCCCTTAGGAATATTTTGTGGGAATTTGATGTCCCACTACTAACTTCGCTTACCGCTTGCTGTTTCACTAATGTACAGCTGTTAAAACAAGTGATTTTTGGTAGTCACAATTTTAATAAAGCATGGGATTTCTCAGTCTTTTAACTATTTTTGTATTTTTATTTTTTTCACCTCTTTTGAAGGCGCTCATTGCTTTGAAAAAAGGTACTCAGTTAATAAAGTATAGCCGGAAAGGAAAGCCTAAGTTCTGTCCATTCCGAATTTCTACGGTGAGTATTTTCAATGGTTGTGGATGTTGTTTCATGTTTTTAAAATTCTTCATTCTGGACATGATATCCCATGCACATATAAGCTACTTTCAGATGAAAAATAAAAGTAAAAATGATAAGATTGTTATCAGATAGACCACCCTTTTTAAGGGGGGCTGAGGGTATATTATGTATTGGAGCAAGATGTTTGCTTGACGATGACTTCAATATAATTTATGCTAACTGCTAGTCTATTTAAAGTATTCTGTTTATGAGATGCTGTATATATGCAGACAACAGTAGGTTTCTTGGATGGTTATACTGAGACGTGTGCATGTGTTCTCTGTGCATAAGCTTCATTTATCCAGTACTATGGATAGTCATGATGTATCTCTCCAGTGTACTGTGTATGAATTAGTTGTATTAACAGGATGAAGCAACACTTATCTGGTACTCACATGGAGAAGAAAGGAGTCTGACAATATCTTCCGTTTCACGGATTATTCCTGGACAGAGAACTGTGAGTTAAAGAGTTATATTTCACATTGAGTGATCATATACAGTCATAATTCACCAAATCATTTCTTGAGAAATAATTCGTGGAGAATTTTGTTTCCTAAAGCTGGGATGAACTAACTTCTATGTGCAACTTTTTACAGGCTGTTTTTAGACGATATTTGCGCCCGGAGAAGGATTACTTGTCATTTTCACTTCTATATAATAACGGTGAACGATCACTGGATCTGGTTAGTTACAATCAATTATTTATTTTGATGTGTTTTATTTCAGTTTGATGAGAAGTTTTAATGCAGATCCGTGACTTTTCATATTTATAGATTTGCAAAGACAAAGCTGAGGCAGAGGTATGGTTTGCAGGCCTCAAGGCATTAATTTCTGCTGGACAACAGCATAGTAGACGGACTAGAAGTGATATTCCAGATGTGAGTTCCCATTCAACAGAGTTCCATACATGAGCACTAAATTTTTTTTTCTTCAATATGTACTCTGTATGATTTTCTTTACCTTGTGGACGTAATGTTTGAATCTATTAATATGGAAATATTCATGCCTTGCACTTAATAGTGATGTGTTTCTTTATGAGTTTGTCAAAGAAGAGCATAATTGGTCTCAGTGTAGGTTTTGAAAATAGCCTGACTTTAAAAGAAAGTAATCAGAAAAATATTTGAAAAAGTTAAAAGAGTAGCTGAACATCTGCTTGAAAGTTGGGTCCATCTCTTATTATTCTTGGAAACTATAGTAATATTATTCTAGTTGAAACCAATTTGTTGGGAGGTCAGATTCTCAAACATTGAAGCTTATGTACATTTGCAAGTGCCATATGATATCCATGAATCAACAGTTAATAAGCAATGATGCAGCGTACAGATCAAATTTTGATGCTACAAATTCAACGGAGTAGATAAAACACAAGATCTGCTTCAGGAAAACGAAGAAACTCTTCAATAAATCTTAAAGCACTCATTCTAAGATGCATAGGGAAAAACTTTCTAGAGTATAATCATAAATATCAAATAACAACAACAATAATAACAATAATAATCAACAACCTTCGAAATGACCCTAGGCTTACCTTTTTATAGGCTCACAATTGAAGACTTCAAAATAAAAAAGAACTCGAAAATTAGTCCTAGGTCAAACCCTAGATTACGGCTAATGTATATAATTTCAAAATCTTAATAGCAATTATCTCGTCCATAGAAGTCCTAATTATCTCTCTCCTAGCTAGGTGTTACCTCTTGTTTTCCCCTTTTGTAATTGTCCTAAATATCTGAAATACTCAAATAAACTCTTAACTGAATTACAACTCTTTCAGAATAAAATCAATCCAGCCATGTTCGCTCAATCGAGACTCGAGTGAGGTCTCGAGTGAGCTATCTGGTTGGTTCTTGTTCAACCGAACATCAGGCTAGGGTTGAGCAAAGTCTTATGTTGACCAATTCTTGTGCGATTTTCTTCCACTTTCAAGCCATTCTTGTCCTCTAACCCTTTTATGCTCCTGATGGACATGCACCCTGCATCAAGCAATCTAGTTGGTAATCTTCAAGAATTAGTATGCTTTGTTACTTGACTTCAATGTTCTGGTAGACAAGAAACTGAATTTTGTGAGGCAAGTCGATGACACTCAAAACCAAATCCTAGATTATATACTCTAGATCTGTGATTCCTCCTCCCCCCAACCCCCCAAAAAAGGAACATTGCATTCACCTTTCTTGAGGTTTTGTGAAATTACAACCATTAAATAAACTAACGGAATCTATTGATAATATAAAAGTAAATAGAAATTCACTTAAACAACAAATACCACTGTTACCTTTACGAGTTCAATGGCAACTAATTTATTCTTAGCAACCATTACACTGACCCTTGAGGGTCTAGATTATTTAAGAGGGCTTAATACACTGTTCTCTCACAAACACAATGCTCCTCATTTAGTTTTGAAGTCTTGAATTCTTCTTCATTCTTTTTTTTAATAAATTGGATTGAGTTTTCTTAAGCATTTTTGCTTCCCCTGAGAGAGAACATCTTTTTTGCAATTAGGATATAAAAGTTGAAATAAATGGGCAATTACAATGATTGCATAAAACAAGTTGAAAGGCTTGATTTTTAATGGTTTGAGGATGATTGATGTATAATGTTTTCTTATTCATTGGAGTTTGGTGTTTAACTTGAAATAAGTAAGAATATAGTTTCGTGAAACCTCAAGGCAGGTCAATGCAATTTTACGTAAGAAAAATAAATTTACACAATTAAATTTTTTTTTTTTTTAAGTACACAAGAAGTATACAAATACTGAACCTAATTACAACTCAAGAACTAGAAAAAGAAACAAGAAAATCATGTTTATTAGTTCCATTAAAGATAATAGCCGAGGCCCACTGAAATAAGGTATTAAAGAAAAAACATCTAATATTATATACTGATTGACATATTAATTTTGTTTGATGATTTATTTTGCATAATACATGCATTTTATGCAACAATCTTGACATGAATGTGAGGAACGTATACAACACATTGTTGGCTCAACTATTTTGAACATTTGTTTCGTGTAGACATTTTGTCTGAACATCTAATTTAGTTCTTTAACATCTAATTTAGTTCTTTTGTTTCTATTTTAGCTCAATAAAAACGATGACTGTATTCAGGATGGTCGTCATTCTGCTGCAACCATAGACTTCGCTTCAAATATTGCTCAAAGCAGGGCATCTATTGAGTGGAATTCTTGTGAATCTCCATTGAATTCACCAAGCTCAGATGTGGTTTCAGTACATCCAAATATGCAACTAAGAACAAGTTCTGGAGATGGTGTCCGCTTTAGTGTTTCCAGCACTCCTAGCTGTTCTAGTGGAGGATCTGGACCAGATGACATAGAATTGTTGGGTGATATTTATGTATGGGGAGAGGTATTGTGCGATGGGATTTTACCTGATGGCTCTGTGAACCCAATTCCTTCAAAAACTGATGTGCTGACTCCTAAGTCCTTGGAGTCTAATGTTGTTCTTGATGTTCACCAGATTGCTTGTGGTGTGCGACATGTTGCCCTCGTAACAAGGCAGGGCGAGGTTTTTACCTGGGGGGAGGATTCTGGAGGAAGACTTGGCCATGGGATTGATAAAGACTTTAGTCACCCTCATCTTGTTGAGTTCCTAGCAGTTACTAATGTAGATTATGTTGCATGCGGAGAGTATCATACATGTGCTGTATCTACATCTGGTGATTTATTTACTTGGGGTGATGGTACCCATAATGCCGGACTTCTTGGTCATGGCACAGATGTTAGCCATTGGATACCTAAAAGGGTTACTGGCCCTTTAGAAGGACTTCAGGTTTTATCTGTTGCATGTGGCACATGGCATTCAGCATTGGCAACTTCCAATGGAAAATTGTTCACATTTGGTGATGGTACATATGGTGTTTTGGGACATGGAGATCGCAAGAGCGTTTCATATCCAAAGGAGGTCCAATCATTGAGTGGACTAAAGACTACTAAGGTTGCATGTGGAGTATGGCATACTGCAGCCATTGTAGAGGTTGTGGGCCAGTCTGGTTCAAATGTTTCATCTAAAAAGTTGTTCACCTGGGGTGACGGTGACAAACATCGTTTGGGCCATGGAAGCAAGGAAGCTTATCTTGTCCCCACCTGTGTCTCTTCACTTATTGACTATAACTTCCACCAGCTTGCATGTGGACACACACTGACGGTTGGCCTCACTACATCAGGCCACGTTTTTACAATGGGTGCTACTGTATATGGTCAGCTAGGCAATCCAAGCTCTGATGGAAAGGTACCTTGCTTGGTACAAGATAAACTAGTTGGTGAATTTGTTGAAGAAATAGCTTGTGGGGCATATCATGTTGCTGTTCTGACATCTAGAAGTGAAGTATACACTTGGGGTAAAGGTGCCAATGGAAGATTGGGACATGGGGACAAGGAAGACCGCAAATATCCCACATTAGTGGAAGCCTTAAAAGATAGGCATGTAAAGAATATATATTGTGGCTCAAATTTTACTTCAAGTATATGCATCCATAAATGGGTATCTGGAGCAGACCAATCAGTTTGTTCTGGTTGTCGGCAAGCATTTGGTTTTACTAGAAAGAGGCACAACTGCTATAATTGTGGACTGGTGCATTGTCATGCTTGTAGTTCCAGAAAAGCATTGAAAGCAGCATTGGCTCCAACTCCTGGCAAACCCCATCGAGTATGCGATGCTTGTTATGCAAAACTTAAAACTGCTGAGACTGGTAACACATCTAACATGAGTAGAAAAATTACAACCCCTCGCCGTTCTATAGATTCCAGGGAAAAATTAGATAGGGGAGAGGTGAGGTCTTCAAGGATTTTGCTATCTCCCACTTCAGAACCTGTCAAATATCTTGAGATCAAGTCAGAAAAGCCTGGGAGTAGATCTGGTTCTCCTTCTATAGGCCGGGTTTCTCAAGCTCCATCACTCTTACAACTGAAAGATATTGCATTTCCAAGTTCGATCGGTGCTCTTCAAAATGCTCTAAAGCCTGTAATGCCATCATCATCTAATCCCACTATTAACTCAAGACCTGCTTCACCATACTTGAGGAAACCGAGCCCTCCACGCTCTCCCACCCCCACATTTTCTAGGAGTCTTATTGACGGTCTCAGGAAGACAAACGAACTCCTGAATCAAGAAGTGTCAAAGTTGCAAAACCAAGTACAAATTATGTTCCTTTTGCAATTATAACATTCTTCTTTGCATCCTTCTATTACTTTATTGGTATAAATTGTGAGTTTGTCCCTCAGATATAGTTTTACAATTCTGTCCCATAATCTCCTTCACTTCAGGTTAAATATTTGAAGCAAAAGTGTGACATGCAAGACCTGGAGCTTAAGAATTTACACAGAAATGCTAAACGAGCTGCATCATTAGCTGAAGAGGAAGCTTCCAAGTGTAGGGTAGCAAGAGAAATTGTCAAGTCTATTGCAGAACAGGTATTTTAATTGCTGAATACCAATTCTCATTCAGATTGATGGGTATGTTCCAGGGTGGCCCAGTTGTAATTAAAAAAGAAGTTATGAGCATGATTTCCTATATGATGGGAAGTTTGCATATTATTGGAAAATTCAGTAAAACATGGATTTGTCTGCCTTTTCCACTTCGTAGATAACAACAGCTGGAAAACTCAAGTATTGAAAAAATCATTAAAAAGGTTCAATGTTCTCTGACACATGTGAATATGGAAATCCTTTTCTTTGTCGATAAATATATTTAATAAAAAAATCTTGGAAGTTTTTCTTTTTAGCTTATCTTTTTTGCTAACAAGCTACAAATGAGTAAAAATTAATGAAGGGCACCAAAAGGGGTGAAGCACAAGACAGGGAGTATTTAAAAGAAAGGGAAAAAGGAAAAAAAACAGGAGAGGAAGGAAAAGTTCTAGATGCACACAATTATTCAATACAATCAGAGCCAAACTTTGTAGTCTTAATATCTTAATAATATACACAACTGGTGTTCTTATTAGCTCCCTGCCCCCATGGAACAGAGGTGGTAAAAATGGAAGTGTTCGCTACGCATATCGATTGATATTATACAATCTTGCAACATGAAATTCCAGAAAACAAACAATAGTAATATAGTCTAAACTAGCAGATTAACACTATCAAATGCTCTGGCCCAAATGTATACTATATATCTAAAATCTATCAAATACAGGTAGTGCATACAGTAAGCAAATTGGCCTGGTTATTGTGCATGGTTTATTTGCAAAATCTGACTGGCATGAATCATTGTTGGTGGCAGAAAACCAAATGAGATGATAATTGCATGTTCCCTCTCATGTTGACTTACTTATTACTAAATCATTCTGCTCATGCTGCACTTCGTGATTTCAGTTAAACGAAGTGATAGAGAAGGTGCCTCCATATGTTTCTGACGATGAAACATTTAAAGCAATTCATTCTCAAGTTGAAGCTTTTCTAACCACAACTGCAACGTCTGATATATCTTCCTCCCTGCCCATAAGCTTAGAGTCTGACCAACAATATACATGTCATAAAACATCCTCAGTCAATGAGTCTTCTAAAATACAAGAAAAAAGGATGCAAGACAGCATAGATATTGCAAGAGTTATGGACTTGTCTGCGGGTGGGAGATATACTCTCCAGGAGAATAACAGATCGTCGACTTCTAATACAATTGGTGCTCTATCTCACCAAAGCTCAAATACTGGCTCAAGATTTGAACCTTCAACAATGAGGAATGGAGAAAAAGAAGTTATTGAACAACTTGAACCCGGCGTCTATGTTACTGTTCTTCTACGTCAAAATGGTGCAAAGATTTTCCACCGAGTGAGATTCAGGTACACTAGTAAATACTTCATCGAACAAAAATAATGATAATAATTGACTTTTACATAGAATGTGCGAGTCTTTACCCGCATGCCTACATTCGTGCTTGTATATATTTATGCATCTAGACCCTCTGCGTGTGCATGTCTCTACCATGTAAGCTAGAAGTTTCTCTGCCGCGTAAGCTAGACATCCAAAACTAAAAATTATTTTGAACATTTTTTTTCCTGTCACGTGGACATGGTTGTCATGTATTAGGCTTTTGTTTGAGCATAGAGGTGTTGGTGTTGGATATATGATCAATCCAGACATAGCCCCGTTCGGCAAGGTATTGCTCATATTTGTCTGAGCCTGTGTTTACACACCATTTGAAAAAACAAAAGGGCAAATTGCTGAAGTTAATGCGATGCATATTAATGACTTCAAACCTTTTTGCAGTAAAAGAAGATTTGACGAACACCAGGCGGAGGAATGGTGGAGTAAAAACAAAGATAGAGTACTTAGGAGATACAGTCCACCAACAGCAAGCCCTGCTTTGACGGGATCATCTAGCACTTCAGCACCTGCTGATGAAGGATCATCTTGCACTCAGGCACCTGCTGATGAAGCATCATCCAGCACTTCAGCACCTGCTGATGAAAATAATGAGGCATCAGCATCTTCCGAAACATAGTTTCAGCTCCTGCCATATATGTGGTGAACTGCCTTGGATTAGCAGCATTAAGTATCCACAGGGTTTAAACATATCCATGCTCAGAAAAAATTAGGAAGCCTTTATTTGAGAAGAATGGCACAGCTTAACTGTAATTCTTTCATTCATTTTATTCTTTAATTTATCCCCCAATATACTAATTTTGATAGCCGGTGTTTACCATTAAGGTTGTACAGTAGATGAACTTCCTAGGCATTGTTACCATTAAGGTTGTACAGTAGATGAACTTCCTAGGATTTTCACAATGCCATTGTAAATCCAGTTCTGCTACATGCAACCGAGCGGCGAAACCGTGGGGGAATCGGGAAGGCCACGTCAGCCGAGTTAAAAAAAAAATGAAACAAGACAAAATTAGAAGGAAAAAAGAAATCTGAATCGAAGAGGAAAGAGGAAATAGTGCTGAGCTTCTTCTTCGTTTGCGACTTCCATAGCTGAAAAGAAACGTCCCTCCCTTGCTCTCCATCAATATCCCTGCCACCATTTTATGCCCCTATTTATATTTATCTAAACTTTTTTCTAGTCCAGGAAAAGAAAACCCCCATCTCATACTTTTTTATGCTTTTTTCTAGTCCAGGAAAAGAAAACCTCAACTCCATCTATAGAGAGAGAGAGAGAGAGAGAGAGATCATGAGTAACTTAGAAGAGGAAAGACTAGCTCAGATGGTAGAGGAGTTTATAGAATCAGAATCATCATCACCCATTTTTTCTGCATCTCAAAGTGCCCTCCTCCTAATCATCATACCAAATATCTCACTTTATAGGTATGATTTTCCATAAACGAGATGTTTCTAATGTCCAGTTCTCGAGAAGGCGAAGCTAGTGATGGAGCACGGAACCAGATCTTGAGGAGATCAGAGAAGAAGAGAAAGTAATCAGGAGAGGAGAAGGAGAAGGTTGAGGCGACGTGGAGAATGAAACCAGACGAAGAAGGGGAAATGAAAGAATCATGGGAGAAGAGAAGGGGAACGGCGAAGTGTAGGGGAGGGAGCTGAAGGTGCGCAAAACTCACCGTTTCATTAAGCCACGTAGGACGCGATTACACACCGGTTTCTTCAGCCGGTTGCCATCAGCATTTTTCATAAAATAATTAAGAAATATTAAAAAGTAGGTGACAACACCACCAATATTGAAAAGACATGGATTAATTAATTAGAGAAGTGAAAGGCTGACAGAGTCGAGACTAGAGATGAACCCAAGTGGGCATAGGCCCCATGAAACGAAGTTCGAACCACTCAATAACACCAGTTAACTACCAACCGATCTCTGACGTGTCCTAAACCCATTATAATAAATTTTTAATTTTTTTAAAAAAATAAATATTTAAGAAAATTAAAAAACATTTTGTTCTGTATAAGTCTTCGAGGGGATTTGGACTTAGCGCCAGCGGGTCGTTAATTCTCTCGTCTCTACTTCAGTATCCGTTTACTTTCCAAGGATAAAGTTCCCAACTTTCCTGGAAGGAGAAATCTATTTGCACACGGATTGTGTAACTCAAGCGTACACGTCAATACACGTGGAATATTATAATGGAGACATCTGTTTGCGGATTGTGTACCTCAAGCGTACACGTCCATACACGTAGAATATTATAACGGGATGTTTTGTTTATGAAAAAATTTATTTGCACACGGATTGTGTACCTCTTTCTGCGATTCATGGTAATACATCTCTACCTCTAGGCTCTAGTGCTCTCCCATCCTTTTGGTTTACATCATGCACGTTAGAATAGTTCTCAGATTTTCAAATCAAAAATGGAGGGTTTACGTGTTTAGAGTGCTTGTAATATACTTGCAAGAAGACAGAAAATAAGATAGGAGTTATTGACTCTTTGATGATTTGATCTTTCTTTAGTAGGAGCAAGAACAATCCCGTACTCCATTAGATCTTTCTCTCTCTTTATCTCTGCACTTTCTTTTCCCCGAAACTGATTTTAGTTTTCCTCTCCTTTCACTTTTTTTTTTTTATTATTATTTTTATTTTTTTTATTTAAATAATACCAGCACCACGTCAGCCGATTTCGCTAAAGGTACCCAACGGCGAGTACCTGTAGCAGAACTCATTTGGTTTTCCTTCAAACGTGGGGATTTCACGCTGTTGTTTTAAAAATGGGACAAAAGCAATCCAAGGATGAGCTACTCTACCAGCAAGTCAGTTGTGGCAACGCTGAGGGCATCAAAGCCCTTTGCAGAGAAGGTGCAGGCCTCGAGGTACTTCCTCAAAAACAAAACAATTCGATCATAGTTTTCATCGTTATCGGTGGTAATTTTGGAAAATATATGTAACCGGTACTGATTGTTGTGGTCTTTGGTTCAGTGGATTGACTGGAAGGGAAAAACCCCTTTGATTGCCGCATGTTTGAATCCGGAGCTTCATAATGTTGCAAAAACTTTGATAGAGCTCGGTGCCAATGTCAATGCGTATCGGCCCGGTATCTTTATTTATTTATTTATTTATTTATTTTTCTTTTTGTGATGTATACGCGCTTTCTTCGTTGAAATAATGCAATTCTGTTTTTTATTCTTTTTAGTTTTATTTATGTTGGCTACATTTGATAAACGAAGAAAGCGATGTTTAATGAAGCTTGAAAGAAATGGTATTTTGGGTTCTAACCGTATGAGAGAACTATGCCTAGTTTTTTTCATCTCATATGTTCCTTTTTGTTATGTTACTGTTGTTGCTACCATGCAAGAAAATTTGGTTGAAAAGTGCTACTTTTCCCACTTTTAACCTTAATTTATGTGGGGAAAAAAAAGAAGACATCTTTAGTGCTTTAATAACCCGTGCTTGCTTTTCTTAATTATAGATATTTATATACATGTAGATGTATGCATGTGTGTCGGTGCGCGCGCAAATGCACCAGATTCATTATGAGTTCACTTCATCCGTCATTTTTAAAGTGCTGTAGGTCGTCATGCTGGGACCCCTTTACATCATGCAGCTGAAAGAGGCCTTGAAAATACTGTGAAGTTACTACTTTTGCATGGAGGTGAGTTATACTGTGAAATTGTATCTACTATCTAATATTACTTTAGACTGAGATATATGATGTTTCCTTCCACATTCGGTACGCGAAAGTGATAGATCATTTCTCTAAAAATTTCAGCAAATGCACTGTTGATGAATGATGATTATCAAACTCCTCTTGATGTTGCTAGGGCCAAGGGGCACAGTGATGTAGTCCGCACCATTGAGGTCAACTTAAAATTGTGCTGTAATTTCATTCTAGTATTATATGAATTCGGTGTTGGCAAGAATTTTCCTTTCCTTCTTCTAATCTCTAAGCATGTACTTTTATGTTGATCTGTAGGGCCATATTTGCTTATTCTCTGGTTGGCTGCGGGAGCTTTACGGGCCAGGTTTTCTTGAAGTATTGGCACCTCAATCACTCTCGCGAAATGTGTAGGTTTCATGGAAAATTTTGGTCGTTTTTTCTTATTTTTCTGTGCCCATTTATCTCGTATGTCCCCCTCTCCTGACCCTTTTTACTATTATGACAAGTTGTCTTAATACTTAGTAGTATCATTGGATGGCTAGGCTTGGATTGATGCAATTTTTACTCCACAACTCTTCAGGTTTCTATAGGAAATTATTCCCACAACTCTTAACGCCTGTATGCCTGTTATGATTGTATTTCTTTCAGTTGGGTTGTTGTTCTACCCTGTGGTTCACGTAATCCTACAATGCCTTCCAAGTTGGAGCTTTCCATATACCTTAGTTTGCAGGTATAATAAATTTTATTAATCATTCTGCCAAGGAATTTGATTCATATATGATTGGTTTAGGCTTTGTTACAGGAATTGTTGTAAATGATTTCTTAAGCTCTAGATCAACTCAATGCTTCAAAACTTTTAACACATGGTATCACTTCACATCACCTTTGTCTTTTGTAAGTTCATCTTGTTAATGTAAAATTATTGCATTGGCATATTCTAATGAAACAATTAGTCCAATTTAGTTGTAACTGCTTTAAGAAGAGTTTGGTTCAAAATTGGAAACAAAATTTCAAGTCACAATGAGTTCACTAGACTCGTGAGATGTTTGGTCAAGCAAGAATTACATTTTTCTTCTCACTAGACACATGTAGCGGTCAAGCAAACTTGCTCTCTAAAAATTGTCAGATGTTTCAGTCAAGTGAACTAACTCGCTAGAATGCCTGTGAGATATGTCTCAGGCATGCCCAAGTTTGATTTAAGCAAGGTTTCCGATTCCCAGTTTGACTCTAATTTGAGCCCTACCTCTGAATAGTTAATGATGCACGATTTTCTAAGGTCTTGGGCATTATTTCCAACCCCCCCCCCCCCCTCCCTGGTAAAAGAAAAAAGAACACTGGGATATTGAGCAGTATAGCCAACTAGTTCTTTCGCTATACACAAACTGTCACCCTATTGATCTTTAATCATTGGTTTCTTTGAGAGTTGGTGAGCTTGTTAGTGCTGTTGTTGAAGTTCTACTAGGTCTAACAAGTTTGTTTGTTATAGAAAATACCTCTGGAGCTGCCCTTGATGCAGAAATCGACTAGGTCACTCATGAGAATTGCTAGTCAGGTTTAGAGTCAGCAAAGGCTTTGCGATTGTCTAAAATTTATTGTAGTCATTACTTTCATAGTGGATTTATAGTTGGTGGCTGAATATCTAGAGTGCTTTTCCTTTTGAAGAGTTCTTCAAAAGTTTTCAATTCGTGAACAAAATTTTTGTGTTCCTTGTTTTTACCGCTTAGATTTTGATTTGATATATGTCGTTTAAATATTTTGATTTATTGGGTTGCAAATTCTGCCGTACATTTATTAAAATACCTATTTACCCCATTAGGTGTGTTTGGGATTCATGTGTCTGAATTTTTCACGTTTGGGCTTCTATTTCCTCATCACAAATTAAAAGTTACTTTTGGGTTCGGCTTTGTTTAAGGAACTTAATTTTCAAGCTCAATATAACGGTTGTAAAAGATAAACATTATTAAATTATTCGAGTTCTTTTTTGCTCTCCCATTTCCTGGAATTAGAATTATGGAAAAATGAAGCTGTTCAATTATTCTTGTAAGATGATCTCTAGTGCTAACATTTCTCTCCAATGTGCTGTTACCTCCCAGTCTTTGACTGTAAACTGATAAATTGCAAAATGTCCCCATTTTATGGGTATTTCTTTCCTAACCGCAAGGTATCTCTCTCTTATGTTACTCTCACTCTGTAGCTTTTCCTCCTGGATCTCATATACATCCAACTCTGGTCCACAATTCTGCCTTCGTTCTGCCACTTCCATATCCATCCATGTTGTAGTTAGTCTGGTATTATCAACTAGTCGTAAACCCACACGATGCACAGGGCGGAAACTGACGGGTTTTCTTTCAATTATCTGAAGAGTAGAGGACAGGTTTTTTAAATGAGAAGGCTTAGAAACCGAAGAGTTTATCACATGAGAGGAAAGGTATTTTCCAGCAAGAAGAGGGGAAAAGTTGAGAAACCGAAAGGTTTCTGATAAAAAAGAAAAATAAATAATAAAATTTATGAAAAATGGTCGATGACATAGCTCATTCTGTTGTGAAGGCACTGCATCAGCATTCATATGGTAATAGATTGCCACTTGTCAGTTCCCTTTACTAGTAAGAGGTGCCAACACCAGGGCAGATGATCAAACCCATCTAAGATGCCCTTATAATGATGGGCAAGTTCCCAGAAATTTATGAAGCACCATTTCTTCTGCTCCTTTTTCACTTTTTATTGTGTACCATTAATCAATTTAAGTATACCTAATTTGAGTCTTGTTAATATGTTAGCCTTCACGGTTTTTTGTAAAATTTCTAATATATTAACCTTCATGGTTTTATTGTAAAATTTCTGGATTTAACCATTTAACTTTTACTATTCTGAAGTGATAGGCCTAATACCTGTTTGCACTGATAGTTGCAAATTTTCTGTCTCTCACATTATCGTGTTTTGCCTCTTTTGTTTACTAATGGATCTCTGGATTTTTTATGGTCTTCTTATATGGTGTTTCTGATGAGTGAGCAGGATGCACGACCATGTACAGTTATTGCATTATGGAAAGCCAATTTGGAAGAACACAATCTACACTGGTCTGATCCTTCAGTGATAATACACAATACAGCTACCAGTAATTTCTCATTGATGAAATTTTGCTTCAGGGATCTTTGATTTGATGTCACACATTCTCTACTGTCTAGATCTTACTTTAATTTCGTGTTCATTCATAGTTTCAAGAGGCAGGAGGCGGAGGCAGAGGCGGAGATTTCGAACGCATAGGCGTAAGTATAATGATTGTTAAATTATTTGAACCTATCCTGAAACCACAAAGCTTAATAAATAGTTGCTCTAAGAATATTAGCAGTAAGAGAATTCAAGAAGAAACAGCATAAGAGAGTAAGGTGCCGTTTGGATAATGAGTTGAGATTAGATGAATTGAGATAAAAGTTGAATAAAATATTGTTAGAATATTATTTTTTAATATTATTATTGTTTTAGGATTTGAAAAAGTTAATTGTTTATTACATTTTGTGTGGAAATTTGAAAAAATTATAATGATGAGATGAGATAAAACACTTTCACTAAGTGTAGTAGAAGCTGGGAGAGATTATGTATCCTTAGTACTCTTGCCTAGCCAGAGTGTAGTAGAATCTTCTTTTCTTTTCTTTTCCTTTTTTATCCTCTTTTTTTTTTTTTTTTAAATGATGTTATGCTTGAGAATTAACAGTTTCAATGACAATTAGCATGCTTCATTTTCAGAGACACGCATTAAGTTTGCACCTGTGAGTGAAAGTGACAAGCAGCAACTTCAGCGGTTTTGTGATGCATGCAAAGGAATTTCACAGGTACCTTGCACACTTTTCTTATGGATGTTATTCTTCCATTTGATGTCAGAGCAAAGGCAGAACTTATACATGACACTTACATGATTATGAGACAATTTTGTTGGAAAAGAAAAATTTACCACCTTGTATCATCAAAAGTAATTTGCTTACATTAAGTGTAAATGTGGAAGCCCCCTTTCCATAGTCTAAAAGATTGATGCTTTTCCTCTTGATAAGTTTCCCTAGATAATAGTCCTAGAAATAACCTGAAAGATTATAACCATAAGCAGGCGTAAGGGGCTGGATGTTGTGGTAAGTGATGGAAATATTCCTTAGTGAGGTCATACACTATATATTACTATGTGTGATGTTCTGCGTGACAATTATTACATACAGTTAGTATTGTGGCCTAAATGGCATGTGACATGACTAGAATGACCCAATATGAAATAGACTTAACCTAAGTGTCCTTTGCACTAGCTTCACTATTGGGTTCAGCGGCAATAATTTGGCGATATTATACTTCAAAGTGACTTCTTGGCCAGTAAAAATCATACACTGCAGTGGCGGCATAGCTGATAACGAAAACTGCAAAGTCCAGGGGCAATTATACCTTTAATTGTGAACATTTTACAGTGAATATAAGATACACCGATACACACCCAAACACAGGTTTGGATTTTCAGATTAAAGGCTCTGTTTGGATGCTAAGAGTATCTCAGATCATCTGTATATAGTAGTGAAATAGCTTGTTAATAGTAATGAAATAGTCTGAGAATATCTGAGAAAAGTTGTTTTCCCAAATAGACCTTTATCTATGGGGAAAAAAACAACCAAATGCTCCCTCGCTATTATTTTGTTTCCCTCGCTTAAGATATGAAGGACATTGATCTTTCATTTTTTCTGTTTTTTTCAAGTGAGGCCTTTCAATAGCTAATAGGACATTGCTTCTTTATCATCTGCCTTAAGTTAATTCTTTCCCTGGTTTGAATTCAATTTCAGCTCAGAAATGGCTTACTTTTTAATTGGCCTTTCATGATTCCATGCCCATGAAGCCTCAACAATTCCCTAGCATAATTTTCTTTGGAAATTTCCTATTGAAGTTACCGTTAAGAGTTAACATGTTCCCACTACTTCAATTATTTGGCTCTCTGGCCCATGCAGGTTATAAATTACTAATAATCATTAGATGGTCAGACAGCTCAAAGTTCAGCTTTGCTGGACTTGTTTAGTTGTTTATCCCTCCACAAACATAATTTGGCTAAAATGGTGTAACATTTGATGTTTACATGTGTGTGTGTGTTCACACCTGTGCGCATATATTTATTAATTGAATTAAGATATAGAAATATGGTCATGTAGCTGCTGTACCAGCAGATTGGTTGCTGATATACATATCCTAGCTTGCTAACGAGCCTCTCAAAGTACTACACTGTTTTTTGTTCCCTCTAGTCACAGATTTTTAATTTCTGAATCAGTATAAAGGGCAGTAGCTGACTAATTTAATAATTTTCACCTAGATGGGAACTTCAACATATTACTCAGCATATTTCTGCTCAAGATATGTGAAATTTTCCTTGGTAATTGTATGGAGACTCGTGTTTGATAGATAGCTATAAGGATACTTGAACGCATTGGGATTTTTTCCCTTGTAATGAATAAATGTTTGGAACATTTCAGGCAATGCATCCTGCAGTTTTGCATAATAATCAGACCCCAGTTCAGGCCACTGCACCACCAGCTGCTGAAGATCTGGAAATGGTAATGGCTAATAACGCCTCAATTCAGTCTGCTATGCAGGAGAGACCATCGCTTCTTGATGCCAACCAAAGCTCAGAAGCAAGCTCATCCATTCATTGGAATAACTTTGTGAACACAAATCATAGCGGTTTGCATGTATCAAAAGCACCTGCTCCAAATCCAACTAGTTCTGAGTGGCCAGTGCGTGAAACTACTAGCCCTGAAGGCAATTTAAGTCTGCAAACCCAGAACCACGACGGCATTACTGCACCTCAAACAATTCGCACCCCAGGTTCGATCTCATCAACTCCACCAAATGCTGATGAGACTATGGGTGATAGCCTTATTCGTTACCCATCAATTGATTCCACTTCTGTTGAAATGTCATCCTCAAATTTCAAGAATGTACCTACTAGAGTAGGTGAAAAGAATGATGATGGGGGTTCATCATCATGTGTGATATGTTTGGATGCTCCAATTGAGGGGGCATGCATTCCCTGTGGCCACATGGTTGGATGCATGTCTTGTTTGAACGAGATCAAAGCCAAGAAGTGGGGTTGCCCTGTTTGTCGTGCCTTGATTGACCAGGTTATAAAGCTGTATGCTGTTTGACCATTGAACCAGAATGTGGAGAAGCTCTAAATGGTACGTGTGGGCTTTGGACACACCTTAGATAATTTTGTTCATGTGTTTCTGTATATACTGTATGAAACAAAAGTTCCTTACTTCCTAAATAATTGGGGACCCCACCTGAGGGTTTTTTTATATATTATTGCCTTGCACTGGTCTCTGAAACATTAATTCCCTTTTCTGCAGTTTCGGTAAGCTACATGAACTTTGATCTAAATCTTTTTTAAACTGAGGAGGGCAAGCTCCGAAGTTTTGAACCAGTTAAAAGTAATATATATGGTTTGTGGCAATGAGGTGGTAGTAATTTAGTGAGAGGCTTTTGGGGTGGTATTCTATTTTTAAACCCAATAAATGAAAAGTAATTTTTTCAACTGTTCAATTATGCAGATGAGAAAGAGGTTTGCAATAAGTGACAGTTGTCAGAAGTAATAGGTACTGTATATCTCGATGTTATGACTCTTGAGGGAAAACGCAAGAGCAAGGCTGCCCACGATTTACTCAACTTTAATGCTTGGTAAATGAATAACCAATTTACTGTTGGTATTCAAACCGATGAGATGAGTTCAGAGCATGATTGGGTTACATAAACACAAGCAGGTTTACTACAGAGAATAGTTTCTGTCAAGATTCTTGTGTACCTGTGAGATTGAGATTGAGATTGGAACCAGTAAGAATGAGATTTCTGTTCAAAAACTGTTGCCTAAATTACATCTGTCACTGTCCAGTTTCAATTTTTAGAGCCGGTTGCTGCATATTTAACAGTATGATAACAACAACGACAATGACATCGACCAGAAGCACGACCACGACGGGTCTATGTCCTTAGGGGGGTCCCTGAGTTGCTTTCTCCAGGGCCACGCCCACTTTTCGAGTTGTTGTTAGAACTTTTAATTAAACACAGATTTCAAAGCACACCTACGTACAGACTCATTCTTGTAAATTTAAACAAATGGTAACACCAAGTTCCCCTTTTAATAAGGAATTACTCCATTAAAGCTATATCCAAGGCTTATGGATGTTGAGCTTTGATTCCCTGTTAAAGCTTAACCCACCAAACGTTTTTATAGCTCTATGCTAACTGCTATGGCTCAACCATCCACCTGGATACGAGCGAGCTTTGGGTTGATCTGAGTTTGTTATGCATCCCTCAGTCCTTGGAAAAAAAAAAAAGGAAAACAGTTTGTTTAGAGAACGATTTAAGATGGTAATTAGAAGCAATGGTGAATTCGCTAGAAAAATTTTCACTTGGGGATCAGCCAGGTGAAAGAGATATTCATATTGTTTTTAGATATTCATTTGACAAGGATTTTTTTCAGCCGAATCAACTTTGCAAGGGCTATTTGAAAGAGCTATTACTAATAATCTTGAATTTTATCATCCTCAATTATATTAGCTGTGCAAAAGACCCAATAAACTGATAGACCCGATTAAAGTAACCCGGCCCGAACATGACTTTATCGGATTGTTATCAATTATAAATAATAAAATTTCAATTACAGAACAATATTTAATTATCCATTTAAAATTCATAGAGGAGCATTCCTGGCCCAGTGCATGCATGCAGCCCCTAGTGAGAACTAAAATTATTCCTAATCTTATCGCAATATAGAGCAAACATTAGAGGCCGATTGGCCTTTATTGCCTTCAATGTTAACTACAATGAGTAGTACACTACGACTGTATACAAAAATTCCTTCAACATAGCTTATCTAGATGGTAGCCGAGGGCCACAACAAAACAAACAATGACAGACTCGGAAAGATGGATGGTTACTGTTTCGGATTTGAACAGATCGAGATGATGTTGGATTTATATATTCCTATGCACTTCAAAAAAAAAACACAATAAAGCAAAAAAATATTTACAAACAGAAAAAGACAAGAGAAAGAAAGAAAGCTTAAAAAAAAAAAACATTGATTTGACTGATAGCAAACCTTAGCTGCTTCCTCTTTAAGGCTTTACAGGAAGTGATGCAGAGCATGGGAAACAAAATTCATGGTCATGTCGGTGGGTCGTAGGGTACCCTAAAATCTTAAAGCCAAAACTTTTTTTCACTTTCTATGAGATCTTTCACCATCATCGTCATCATCAAGTGGTAGCTAGCTAGCTCTTTAGAATGGCAGGCAGGCATCCTCGTACTACATCTATCAGCAAGTGTCTATGGCGGATTAAGTTAAGTTACTGAACAGAGAAGTGTGATCCATTATTGACCGAAAAGTTAGATCAATAATTAAGTTGTGAAAGAGAATAAACTTAGTTATTGGCAACAAATATGATTAAAGTGTCTAAAGAATGCAGTAGGGTGGGGTGAGGGGGGTGGCCATGGAACTCCATTGCTGCAGAAGTGCTGTTACTTCACAGAAACCTAGCCTTATAGCTATGGAGAGGATCAGCTGTACATATAGATACCCTTTTTCGTTGTCAACCACAAAAAGCAGGAGGATATCTTGGTCATAATTTTAGAATGTTTGAGCTGTCGACAAATCAAACTGGTCTGATCTGAGAGGTCAACCAATTAAAACTCTGCTTTTCTTTGAAGCCCTACATATCCCCATCAGATACTGTACTTTCACCTAGCTGGCTCCCGGCTCCCGCCCTCTTATGCTTTTCTTTTTCTTTTTGTTTTTCATTACAAAAGACTCGATGGATAATATTGCTTTCTTCAGATAATTTTGGTGTTAGGCTTACGTTTGTTTCGCATGGAATTACTATCTTTTTTTATTTTTATGGATAATGTCAGATTATCTAAAATTAAAGTACAGATGAAGGGATGCGGATACCAACAAATATTTTAAAGAGCAATTACATTAATATAAGTTCTTTTTGCGAATATGTTTTAAAACAAAGATATTTATATAAGAGAATTAAGTGCTTTAATTATAAAGAGATTATAAAAAAATAAATTTATAAACTAATGTAACTTGATGCAATAATTGTAAAATTATTTTTATTATAAAGTAAATCTGACAAATCATATGAAATGAAATCAGTTTGTATGTTTGTTTTTGTGTACTCTCTTTATATATATAGCACTTCTCTTTGTATAAAGTGGTGTTATTTTTATAAGTTTATTTATAAAAATGCATTTAATTTAAAACTATTTGTATAAATGATTCATGTATGTCTATCATTTTCTTTCTTGATTTGCATTCTTTGAAAAACTAGTTGGAAAATTAATGCCTCATTTGGCTATGCAGTTTAGATAAAATGAAATGAAACATTTTGTTGAAAATTAAATAAAATAATATTATAATATAATTTTTAAATATTATTTACCATGAAATTATTAAACAATAAACAAAAGTAGGCTATATATGCATGCAACATAAAATAATAATCAATAATGTTGGGCACACGATCGAGTATTTCACGGGGAATTGGGAGCCCTATTCCCTCCCCGTGAAATGACGTTTTTTGTTTACAGATCGATCAAGAATATACACTAGAACATTTTTAGCCTTTTGCGTCAGTTTTTATCGCAGTTAAAACCACTAAAATCGCCGCTAATAACTTTTAGTGCCCACTGTGTTTCGCTGGTACATGGTCGGTGGTACTTCGTCTCAAAAGAGTTTAGGCTGCGCACGCATGAAGCATCGCAAAAATTATTTTATTCGCGTCCATTTTGATCGCCCCAAATCAGCTCCCATCATAGACGCAAAAAGTTGTTTTCCTTCTTGGTATTGCACCATTTACGTCCACTTTCCTAACCGCAAAAGATTACCTTGCGCCGTAAATAATAACTATAGCGTCACTCCTCTTTGTCGCAAATCTTTAGAAATTAAATAGGCGTAAATTATTGTTCAGATTATTTGCGTCCCATTCAGTAGACGGAAATAGGTATTTACGTCAATAGGAATTACTGCGATATCTTTTTTTTTTGTGACCCAAATTTCCCGCCGTTAATATAAACTTTTACTTTCTAATTTTAGTCGCAAATATCTTTACATTCGCAGCAAATAAACTACATTCTGGTTGCAAAGTCCAAATCAATTCGCAGCTAAAACAAACATATGGGTCGCAAATTCTAAATTACCTTTGACAATCGCGTTGTATTTTTCCGTTACAAATTCGCTGCAAAAGAGAACTATAGAGTCGCAAATGTCACATATTTGTTGCGTCAATGGTGATTGTTTTGCTACTATATTTATACGCCGTGAAACATTTTACGTTCATATCATTATGGTCACAAATAGCTAATTTGATCGCAGCAAATAGCTATTTTTTTGGTTGTGAATAGGAGGTACATTCGCAGCAAATTCTGTTGGAGTGGTCGCAATTTGTATTGTATTTTTACGTCCATAATTATTTTATTCCAACTGGAGATATCAAGGTCGCAAACAATATAATTTTTCCACCGTAAATGATTTTAGCGTTCATCTAATTATTTTCATCACAATATAATTGTCGGTAGTTTCGCAGCATAAAAGTAGTGGTTGCTCGCCAATAGTTATTAATTTGCAGCAAAAGTTAATAATAGTATCACGACTGAATTAGCATGGGTCACAAATATTATGATTGCTAACCCCAATAATTTGGCAAAACTACCTTCCAAACCCCAATGTGTTGATGCTCTAGATCAGTAACAGTATGTATAGAATTTAACCAGTGCAGTAAATTAAACTAAAATGTCACCTCAAATTGATCATGATCATCAATATCAACTTGTGTAAAAAACAGTCAATTATTTTCACACTTAGATATACCTAAATCATAGTATATATGCAATATAAATTTGAGTTAGAAATAGGTGATGAGCCATGGCCTAAATATAAACAAGCCTTATCTGGGTCTCAAATCAGATCATACATAAACCTGCAATATGGTAGAAATAAATAGATAGCTACTTAAAGCTGCAACTCACAACATGATTAACATGTTTTCCAACCTATTCATGGTCTCAAACAGAAATATGCAATTTCCAACTATGAACATTAGTATCATTTATATTCCAACTAGTTCATTCATATGCACTGAAAGCTGTCATAGTTTGGTGTACCATAGATTTCAGACCTCTTCATCCACTACCAGTAGTGATTTACCAATCACCCTATTACATATAATAGCAACAAGGAAACAACATATATACCTAAATTAACAACTTCCTACTGTGTAGTCACTCTTGAGGCAATACTTTTTGGACATTTACTACAAGGCAACTATAATTATCATATATATTCAGACAGTGTACCCTAGCAGACAACATTTGAGTCCTTTCAATCATAGTAACAAGTCAGTATCCCTGTTGTACCAGAACCATAAGTGCTCCCATCTTCATACTAGTTTCACCAATCACGCATGATCAGCCCCATCTTGCCCAACATATTTTCCTGCATTCAAATGTAATAGCAGCCCACTAGTTAAATATTTCAAGTAATATAAATTTCCCACAAACTACAGCCATCAGATTACATTGCTTTTTAACTAAACTTGTACATGAGGTGAACAGATTTAGAAGTGCAGAACCTAAACCAGAAACAAGTGAGTTTACCCTGCTCATACCACTTAGAAAGAATTTTAAGTTAACCTTGCTATTAAGTCCCCCCAATCTAAATGTTAGACCATTTAAATTTACCCATTCTAATCATAAGTGTATGTAGTAACTAAAATTATTTCATAACTAACATATATATAATTATCAACTTAACCCATAGTTCAAATGGATTATATAACAGAAATTACCCTTTCAAATGAAACAGCCATTTAAATGCTACATAATTAATGCAACTCGTACTCTGTACGAAACTAGATGCTAGTCTTTCGATAAATACATGTTTATAAGGGTTGTCGCCCCCACATGTATTAGCGATGTCGCATGTATCAAACTTCACTACCATTAACTTATCAACCCACACTCCCAATTTGGTTGGGATTTCATTACCACCCTTAAAGTTCAACTTAAAAGCAGTACTTATAAAACCCCTCTTTGTTGTCCACACAAAAATACACCATATTTTTTTTTTACACCCATCCAGGTTAACTCCAAAAAGCCACTCAACAAATATCTCAAAAGAGTCAGCCAACGTCCATGTATGTACATTATAACTCCCGTTGCCTCTCAAAATAGTCCAAAAGTCCCAAAAAATTCCCAAAAAACCTGCCTCAAAAAATTAATCAACAATAATTTATGTCTATAATTTCTTAGTTCCATAAATAATAACAGTCTGTCCTTTTACAGTACTCCAATTATGAAACACTAATGTGAAAGTCACGAACAGATCAATCCCTGATGACTTCCCCACTTAATATGTAGTCCACATACATGATAGGATTGCTCAGTCCTTCGAACTAAATATATATACACAAATATTTATACGGCCTGAGAGAGAGAGAGAGAGAGAGAGAGAGAGAGAGAGAGAGAGAGAGAGAGAGAGAACACATGAAAATATGGCATCTAATTCTCATAAGCAAGCTACAAACGTTATAAAATTTATTCTTCATCTTAAATTTTGTTATATTCAATCATACATGTTGATTGTTGATGCGACTTAATCTAAGTAACTATGATCTATATATCTAAGTAGTAAATATTTGAAGCCATTTAAAACATGTCACATTGGTAAGTGTGACAAAAGATTAAAGATTCCAGATTCCAGATCATAAAAACTAGCATTAATCTTCTTTAATTATATACTTGTAATTTTTTGCCATCACTAATATCATAATTATCCTTATTATAGTTTTGTGAAGAAAGTTAGAACAATAGATATAAATTAAATTTAGATTCTGAAAAAATAAAACACCTAATTATAAGCAGCTTCTTGCAAATAGCATGCATCATGCTTAGCGCTTCTCAAAGTTTTCAACATGCCTATCTCCACTCCTTGTACGCTCTCCATCCTCCAGTACTGTGCGCTGCACATCCAGCTCACAAGCGCCCCCAAAAAATCAAGATCGACCTCCAAAGTCCAAAACCTCAGATCAGTACTAAATCTCTCAAAATTATCTTCCCCTCCTTCTTGTTTCCCTAGAAAAAAAATTAAGGTTATGATATAGATCAGCTTGGGTAGTACTGAAATTAAGTGCTACATACACGTTGGAAATTCTTTAGTTGATTTAATTTACACCCCCCCCCCCCCCCCCACAAAAAAAAACAACTAAAAATCTCGTTTTTGCCTAAGTTTTTTAGTCATGTTTTACTTAAATTTTAGATACCCATTAGAATTGTATTCGCCCCCTTCCCCTAATAGGAAATGATCTGGCTTCCTCACTAATGTACCCAAGCTTTCATTCCTGATTTCTTTATATCTATCTTAGCTTCTATGAGCCGGACGTGAACTTGCGATGACATGCAAAGGCTTGCAAAGCACAGACTTTACTCGATTGGCAAAATTATTCGTTATATATGATTGTACATTAGGTGAAACTCATCATGAATACACAGAAGCTGATAATTGAAAATATGAATAAAATAATATTACAGAAGATCATAATAAGAATAATAATAGAAGTGACGAAACTGGCGGCCGGCCGGTGATCAAATCAAATCATGATGATCTGCATTCATTTTCTCCGGCTGTCTTCAATAAATTAGTACGTACGTGCGTGTAAATTTCCTCATGTGTCATGCATTGAAACAGATCTTGAATTTCAATAATAATATACAAACTCGACAAACAGTACTAATTATACTACTGTCTTCAAATATATACGGCGGAGACATTAATTAATTTGTTCCATCATTTAAGAAAATTGAGTGCAAGCGAAGGTTGTTTTTGAGTGTCAAGACTTTTGGGGTTTTGCAGTTTTACCATGAAGAAGCATGCATTATTATTATTTAAGCCGCTAGTTGTTGTCCCCAAAACGAGGGGCAACGTAAAAGTTTAGCATTCGAGACAATCGTACGGATAATGGTCAATGAAAACTGCATGCATGGTGACTTTTTCTCAAGACATGACCATCTTCGACCTGCTGGTTTGAGTGTTAATTTCATTCACTGTGGAACCGAGATTCCGCTAAATAATTGAAGTAAAACAACAGTATTCGTTTACTCACGTTGGGATCGACCCTTTAAATGGCACTGTTTTGGTTCACCGCTTTAAATTTATTCACACGACCGAAATAATCCATCAATTCCTCGTCACAAACTTAGGAAAAATAATGTTTCAGTCTGTCAAAAGCAGAGCTCAGCTAGCTTATGTTTTGCACATATTGTCTCAAATTTCAGAAGAATTGGGACGTCAACATGATCATATCCCTATATATGCTATGGCTTTGCTTTTCTCGATCGTCGCCGAGTAAAAGAGTCGATTATTAAAGGCAAGCAATATTATGCGGGTAGGCTAGCTTAATTTGCCTCTTTGTTGTTCATGCAGTACTACTACCCGGATCTTGTTCTTGCATATCTTGCGGTAAAAACTGATCATATTGTTATATATTGCTAAGCCCTTTGATTAAAGGAGTACTAAATCGAATATTAAGAAAATGATTAGGGTATTTGTTAGCGTGTAATCAAAGATATTCCACTGTGATTTTCTTTATTTTTGGGGGAGCAAAAAGAAGAGAGAATAATTAAGCTTGCCTGGACTTCATAATTTCATGACCTCGCGCGCATTTTGATAAATGTGATTGTGTAATGATCCATGTCATTTTTAAGTTTTTTTTTTTTTTTTAAAGAAAAAAAACTAGATATTCCACGCAAAATAAAGTTTACGCACGCTTTTGGGGCATGATTATGTTCGTTGGGCGCTTGTGAATTGTTCAGACAAGAATTTAATTAAGCTTGAGTAGCATGTTTAGCACCAAAAATGTTGTCCCGTACGCAAGTGTCATAGATCCGGCATTGCCTTTTTTCCATTTTTTATATTTTGTATATTTGTATTTTCATTAATTATATTGAAAAATATAGTCCAATTAGTCACGAAAATATTTTATAAAAATAAATTTACAAAACAACTTTATCTGATCATGTAGTACGTCACATTATAAAATAAATCGATCTAACGTATTAGATGATGAAGTTATGTTAACTTCTTATATATATAAAATCTTTTTATAGATATATACTAATTCGATCTCTGCGTAGACCACATTTCCATCTTACATGTTCTGTTAGCAATGGCTAATAAATTAGGCTTGTTTCTGTTACTAATAATCTAGTCGATCGTCAGTTTTCGTGTATTGAATTACATAGCATGAGCAAACTTACAGAATTAGGCCAACTTGCATGATGTTGACTTGACCTGCAGGTTGATCATATGGTTAGTAAGTTTTGTAGAAAGTAATGTTAGGTACAAATTTTAAATGTAAAAGTATTTTATAAAAATATAGACTTCATTAAGAAAAAATGAGTTTTTCACACTTTTTTTATAGTGAGACCCACTTTTTTATAAAAGACTTGTCATAAACTTGTGCATTTGAAACTTGTTTATATAATTTCTATTTTGTAAATAATAGCTCCCATTTCTCTAGATCAAGGAAAAAGTCCTTATCTCTCTAAAAGCCAAAGTCCCTCGCAATTTCTATCCTCTTGTTCTACTGGAGATCCTATTCTCCATTCTACTTCTCCAACCATCCTGTTTATAAATTTTTTTTCTCCTAGATTTTTCACTTTTCCTATCCACCGATTCGGTTTGGGCCTGGTCCACTACTTTTTGGTGACCGATAGTCTATACGCATCCCACCACGCAACTCCTCAACCACCAATCTATTAGGACAATGCAATGCTGCAACTAAAATCTCGATATGTGGCTCTCACGCGCAGCTTGGTCCACGTCGTTGTTACACGTTGTTGTTTCAGTAGTTTCATCATTCTAATGTCTATTCGATCTTACCCACCCTATCTCACTAAGAACGGCACGTGATATACACACGCTGTTACAAGCAGGTACAAAGAAATTTGGCCACCGAAAATTCCAGCCAATCAATGTTGTTTATCTCATTATATTTTCGCTTTCCCTAATCAAAGAAATTTGGTCACCGATAATTTGAGACTGAGGACATCGATTTCTTTCACAAACATCTAAGGCCAAAAGCTATGATGCACCACCAACAAGCACCACAACCTATGGGTGTACAAGAACTGCAAAAACCAAATCAGACCTGCCCCCAGAGCAAGGAACCGGTCGGCAGGCGATAGGAATTGATGAAAACCAATATCAGTCGATTCGGCACCAGTTTGAATCCTTGGAAAATTGCTGAACCGACCGAACTTATATATATATTTTTTAAAATATATAAATATATATATAACAGTGCCATTTCCCTTAAACGAAATAGCGTCATTTTTTCCCTGAAAGTTTAAAAAAAAAAAAAAACATATGAAACGGCATCATTTGGCTTTAATAAACCAAACGACGCTATTTCAAAATGGATTAATAACCTTCCTTCTTCTTCTTTTTCTTCTTCCTCAGTATTCCGTTTTCTTGTCTGCAACCAACTTCTACTCTCTCATGGTAGATGATGCCACTCCTCTCATCCTTCACAGAAGACGCCGATTGCAAATTAAAAATTGCACTGACGCACGCCAAAATCGATATGATCAGTTTTATCTCCCCAATCGACCGGTTTTGACTGGTTCTGAGCTCTCATGACAAACGTTGGTGGGGTCTCGATTTGGTACCTAAACTGACACTGAACCTATCAGTGGACAACCCTATTTCTACCAACAAACTGTAAAAATCCTGATTTAAGACAGCACCACCAATTTTTTTACACTTTTATCGTAGCTACTTAATTATTTCGTCCCCACCACTTTCGTCCCCCCCCCCCCACCCCCATATGTATCTTGATCTATTTATATTAATAAAATGCTTGCTTGATTAGAAAGAAAGAAAGAAAGAAAAATTGTAAAGAACATCTTCTACTTTTAATTTGATTTATTAATATAAAGAGAGTAAAGAAAAATCTCCCTTCGTGTAACATGACCCGAAACTAATTGTCATGAAATATTACAGGGTACTGTTTCCTTCTATAATAGAATATAAATAACGTGGATGTTAGTTTTGATTCTTTTCAAGAAAAATGAGAGAGACTTGACTTGGGTCGACCTTAGTACCGTAAGTTTTTTATTTTTTGGATTGGATAAACATTATTACCTTTGTTTTTTTTCGTAAAAGGGGTGGGGATGTTTCAAACCCAAATTTTCTATATGAAATCAAATCATATATCATTAGTCCATTAGACTCTCGCCGAATAAACATTATTACTTTGAATTGTTAAAGAAAATTGTAATTTAGTAGCGTGCAAACAAATTGGCCATTCTAGAAAAATAAAATAAGTGCAGCACCTCTTCTTTTTCTATCTCTAGAGGCCATTTTGATTTCTAACCAAACGGCCCAAACATCTCATCCTCTCAGCACCTCCAACCCTCCTCCCCTCTAGCTTGTTCAAAAATTATTCAGGTTGTTTTCTATCAGTTTTTTTTTCTAGTTTTTCGTCCATAGCAAAGAAAAGTGTCAATCTATTGCCTTTTGACCCCCTAAGACTACCACGCGCCCCACCACAGGACTCCCCAGCCGTTGATTTTTTAGACAACCGAATCGGAATGTAAAAAGGAACAGCGCGTGAGCCACATGTGCAGCTCAAATTGAGGAGTGCTTGTTGCCACCATGAGCAGCATTTTTGGGGCCAGCAACCTCAAATCCTCTAGACCTTACATCTTCCACTCTCTTATTGTACTTGCGCGTGCACATTCCCAGGCGGCATCCCTTGGTGATTCGGTGCATCTTCAGTTTACTATTTTTCTATGTTCTCCCCCCCCTAACCAAGGATAGTGGGAAAGAGGTAGTGGAAGCCTCCAGCAGCTAAACTAGACTAGCGAAATACAGCACACATTACTTCACTGCGACTTCCAATCCTAGTATTACAATTGGTCTGTTTCAAAATTGCTTCAAGCGGCTTACCGTTGTGTGAAATGGGTGGGGTCAAGTTATTGATCCCAAATCCTTATTTATTTATTTATGTCTTGTGTTGTATGTGTTTTATGGTTTGGGATGAATATTGGGGCTATTGTATTTTATAATTGTTAAATATCTATAATATGCTTGCTCGCCGGGTGCCCGGGGGGGTTGAGAATTGGCCATTCTAGCGCATGATGTCTAATCACATAAATCGCTTTCAACCTTTCTCATACTAAGAGCACTCCCAGTGGATGCTCTATAATATAATTTTTTAAAAAATATAAAGAAATTATCTCAAAAGTGCCATCCAATAAATCTTGTATTCCATCTTTTATTTTACATTTTGTTATAGAAACTCACCAGATGTGGAGGGAATTTTTTATCATTGTAAATATTTTAAACTAATTTCTCTCTCTTGCTAATGATCTTCTATTGAAGGAAAAATATTTAGAAGTATAATATTTAAATGATTGGAGAAAAAATAAATAAATTAATGTATGGTCTACTATAAAAATTAATATGTAAAATTAAAAAAAAAAATTAATGATATATTTTAAAAAATAAAATGAAGAGAGTGCTGTCACTGCTGTGAAAGGAGGACTAGGAAATTAATGTAGTACTACTAGCTGGTAGCATTTTCCAACGCAAAACGATTGAGTTTGAATAAAGCTAGTGTGCCATCCGGGCGGTACCGCTCAAGTGTACCGCTCGGGAAAAAAAATTTGTTTTTATTTTTATTTAATGATTAAGAAAGTAATTTTAAATGTGTTGGTATATTTTTTTTTTACTTCATGATTAAGAAAGTGATTAAAAAAATGTAAAATAAAAAATGAAAAAAAAAAAAAAAGGCTGCCCAGCTTTACAACGCAGGCGGCATAGTAGCCGCACTTAGTTTTGTTTTTACTATTTTACTTCGTCATGCTCACGTACAGTCTAGGGTAAAGAAAATTCTGGAACTTATTTGGCTAGCCGGCCAATTCATGTGTAGATCTTCAATTATTATTTGATTAATTAAGTATTTTTTAAACAGAATTATAAATATATATTCACATAGATTTTTATATTTTATAAAGTGGGGAGTGCATGCCATGTCTTGTGTGTATCAAAGTTACATATATACGTGATTAATTTGATTGGTATTAGAGATATTGAATTTATATTTTATGTATCCAGATTCTAGTGATCACCACCTGACCTAATTGCTAATTGTTTACCTCTCGTACACACAAATTTTTATACAGCTATATTCATCTACAAATGAATATAATAAAAATAAATTTATAAATAGACATAACTAATTGACGTGATATCTCATCAAATTACGTCAATTTATTAAAAAAAAAATTTGTCAACTTCTTTTATGGACATGACAGATCTCAAAATTTTTTGGGACAATATCAAGATCATCAATAATACTCCTTGTATTCTATTGCATTATCAAAAGGTTGTTTTGTTTTGGTTTTTCAACTATGAACTGTACTGCGTGCGTTGAACAGTAAAAATTTGACGCCATTTCTTTATCTGTTTCTAGCAATATTAATTATATAGACAGCAAAATCTCTAAATTACAATAAATATAATCTATTTTGCATACGAAGAAAATCTGTGCATACAAGTCTTTACATTTGAGGGGACGCCTAATATATCATATCAGGTTTAGTAGAGTAATGATATATACAATCGTGAAGTGTGTAAATATTGTGTAGTTATTTTAAAAAAGTTGAAAAAGAGTTAGGTTTATTATTAAAAAATTAATTTGATTTCAAATAAATTTTATATTTATTTAATTTTTTTAAGAATAATTATATGACACTTATGCACTCACAACCATAACAATCATTTCTCGGTTTAGAATTACGCATAGATTTGGGATGGGAACAAACCTTTAAATGCTGATCAAAGTCGACCCCAAACTCAAGTGAACTATTAAATGATCCCTTGGCCGTCCGTTTTTCTTTCACCCAAGATTTGGGATTTATATATATATATATATATATATATATATATATTTTTAAAGAATGGAAAAAAATTAAAATAAATGAGTACTTATGCTATAATTTATAATTAAGTCTGATACTGATCATTTGTAACACGTTAATATTTACTGCGAGATCTATTATATATGTGTATATATATATACTAGTAGTTGGGCAACGTCCAAGGGATGTTCGTCCAGTGTATAGAAATATTATTTTTAAGAATTAATATTTTTTTTATTAAGAAAAAAATTTTGATTAATAATGTAATGCTTTTAGAAAAAAAATATAATTTCTAATATCAAATAGTAAGATAGACTTAAATCAGTTTTAAAGCATTTAGAAAAAAAAAATTGAACTAAAATTGTGCAGCGCAAGAGATAAACCGTTAACAGTAAAGTAACTTGCAGAGCACGTTTTATTAGTTTAATAAAAAAATTATTTTTAAAAAGTTATATAATTTTTATAAAGAAATAAAATACTAAGGTTTTTATAAGAAATTATTATTTGATTTTAATGTTTCATAATGAATTTAAATTAATAAATAAATAATATTTTATTGAAATAATTGTATTCGTAAATGTAGTTAGTAAATAGATTTAAACTTAATTGTTTTACATTTCTCTTTGTTTATATAATGAATTAATAGAAATTTTAAATCACATTTATAAATTTATATATAAATTATAATTTATATAAAATATCATATATGTATAATAGAATATAGAATATATATTTATATAATTTATATAGATATATATAATAGAATATATATATATATCTAATATTCCTCATAAATAAATTATCATCAATGCATGAGTTACAGGATCGATGCATACTGCATGAACTTTAATAACTATAAATTTATTTATAAGTGATTGGAAAGAGAGAGAGAGAGATTAAAAAAGTAAGAACTTTTAAGAAAAAAGAGCCACTTTAATTTATTCATGCAACTAACGGCATTAATTTTAACGGAAAAATAATAAAAATTATTAAACCAACAAAATTTCGTTAGATAGATACTTTATATATATAAAGATAAAGATATATATACATTCAAAAGTTAAATTACCGAAACGGGCATTTCCATGTAAACTAATGTAACATGATTACACATCAACAATGCATTTGGTATGTTACAAAAAAAATTTGAAAAATGATTTAAGTTATAAAGATGTTTTATTGAAATTTGAGAAATAAAACAGAAAAAATTGAATAAAAATATTATAAAGTTAAAATATTATTATAATATAATTTTTTAATATTATTATTATTTTAAATTTTGGGGAAATAGTGTTGTTTTTTGTGTTTTATTTTAAAATTTGATAAAGTTGTAATGATTAGCTAATTATTAGATGAAAAAAAAATTTGAAATTGAGAAAGTATTTATGTTTTATTAATATTTAAGAAGAAAATTATGAGAAAATTTGAGAAAAGATATTGAGATAGTCTCACCTTTCAAACAAGCCATAAATTGATTTATGTTGAAAAAAATTACATTGAAAGAATGTTATTATACAAGCTTATTTACATGACGGGTTTATTAATCTTCAAGCAAGTAATGATATACATACAAGATTTTTATAATTATTTTTTAAATGAAGGCCGACGGTTATATAAATTTCAAGATTTAATTAATAAAAATACTAATTTAGTAATTTGTATGAAATGACATTGTCAATTTATCACATCACTTCGTCCTTTCTATATAAATATTATTATTCCCTTATAAGGATGATTGCATCCCTCTACCAAAGAGGTCCCAAGAAAACAAAGATAAATAAATAAATAAATATGAATCATGAATGCATAGGTCATATACCACACAAGTAATTTATCTTATGATATACACACATCACCCATCTTTACAAGTCAACATTCACATCATGAATAAAAAATATTAATAAGAACTTGCAATGAACAGTATTACAATTTTTCCTTGTGGAGTACCACCAGTATTCTAACTTGTTTCATTTTTTTCTATGTGAAACACTATTACCCATCATGTGATCTTTCTAGTTCGATCTACAGAGGAAAAACATCATTTTCTGTTACTGGAGATTCTAAAATACATGATCACCACCATATATTTACAATTAGAGTAATGATATAGTCGTAAAGTGTATAAACGACGCGCAATCGTTTTAAAAAAGAGTGAGGTTTATATTAAAAAGTTAATTTTTTTTCATATAGATCTCGTATTAATTCACTTTTTTTTTAAAAATTGTACGACGTTTATACAACCACAATCATAAATATAATTTCTCTTACAATTAATGGGCATCCTCTCTTTTATCTTCAGAGTTGAGAGCTTGAGATGCACCATGAATCAGCAACTGTAGCCAAGACATCCTACCTTCATGTTGGGAAAGAGTAGCTATGTATATAGTTTTAAAGTGTGAAAGTTTTATTTATATATATATACATATATATATATATATATATATATATGTGTGTGTTTAATAAAGGAATAAATTTAAGATTTTCAGGATAAATTTTATTTGTTTACTTGAAATATCACTTTTTTATAAAAAATATTTTGCGAGTTTATACATTTCGGAACTGTATCTATAATCTCTAATATTTGTTTGAGTAATTTTATATATAGTAATAAAATATATAAATACTGCATAATTATTATAATAAATAATAAAATTTATTATTAAAAAACTAATCTTTTATTATAAATCTCCTACTCATTATCTTTTTATTAAATATTGCGTAACACTTACGCATAGTAAATATCATTTCTCCTCTTCTCTTCTTGTTTGGTGTGAAATATCATAGGCAAGTTAGTCCCGAGAGTAAATGGGTGAAGGGTAGATGGGTCATTGGAAAAAAAGGTGTTGTCAATCAACGCAAAAAGAGTGAAGAAACAAAATCATGTTATTCCCTCATTTTTAAAAACAATAACTTTGTCTTGTCCCCATCCATCAACTCTCTCTCTCTCTCTCTCTATCAAACTCTTTTAAATTCCACAAATGCCCTAACGAGCTTCCTTCCACTTCCTAATTACGATTTAAGACTTCCTAATTCCACAAGTACCCTCCCTGCCTTTCTTCCTCTCTCCCGCTTGGTAGGCCCAGTAGAGACTCCCTTGCTTCCGTTTTAAATCGGAAAAAAAAAAATAAAGGGAAAATCGTCTGTCATTTCTCTAAAACATTTTCAGAAATTTAAGGTACGTTCGGAATTTAGATTGAACTAAAATTAATTTGATTTATTCTAATTTTAAGTTAAATATAATATTTAAATTCTTAAATTATTAAATTTATATTAATTTAAAACCTTTTTATATATAGATTTATAATTTTTTTCAATTCAATATTTCTTTATACACAGAATTTATAATCTTTTTTAATTTTTTATAAATACATTTAAACTTATTTTTACATTTAAATACATCTAAACTGATTTTAAATAAATTCCATAAAATTTATTCTATCATCTCAACTCATTATTATTCATAAAAAAAAATTTAATTCATCTTAACTCAACTTAATTTAACTTCAAGTACAAACGGGACCGTGAAAAACAAAACAAAAAAACAAAAAACAAACAAAAAAGGACCCAACATTATAAGCCTTTCAAGATTTATAGGATTGATAAGAAAAGATTCAAAGAACCTCAAACTAAACAAAGATTAAAAAAATACCAAAATTAATGAGACTAATACATATAAAAAACGTAGTGTTGCTAGCCCTACTGTTATTTGCTTCTCCCTATATATCAATCCCGTCATCATGATCTTTCCCCTACTCTGAGATCGTCCTTTCTTACTCCATGCTCTCTCTCTCTTATTCTGTCTGGTGGCCTGCCCGTCTCTCTTTCCCTCGGCCATGAATGATTGATATCCAATCCTGCTGAAAATTTACTTAGTGATCAAAGACGACGTTTTTTTAGATGTTCCATTTCTTCAGGAGCGGTGCTGACACCCAAAACTTGTAGTAAGACAGTCTCGTTATCCCAGATCTTAGATCTTTACCACCATAAACGCACATCCTCTTATCAACTCCATCATCCCCTTCTGCTTTATCTCACTCTTTCTATTTTAAACTTCTTTCCTAAGAACTTGTTTGACCCCAAGAAATCTACCTCTCTTAATCAAAAAGAAAAAAAAAGGAAACCCTTGTCGACCCGGAATATTAGGAAAAGTAAAACCTAATCTCACTACCAGAGCTTGAAAGATCCAAGAAAACAGAAACACTTCCATATGGATTCACTTCACGAATTTGGCACCTCGAACACAGACGACGGCCCGAGCATCAACTTCAGCACCAATACCATCATCACAAACCCAACTACCCCCACAAGCAACACCGTAGGATCATCCTCGTCTTCCTCTCCATCCTCAACCCTCAGCCGCTATGAGAACCAGAAGCGCCGTGACTGGAACACCTTCGGCCAGTACCTCCGGAACCATCGCCCACCGCTCTCTCTCTCCCGCTGCAGCGGGGCTCATGTGCTTGAATTCCTCAGGTACTTGGACCAGTTCGGGAAGACCAAGGTCCACACCCAGCTCTGTCCCTTCTTTGGCCACCCAAACCCACCTGCGCCTTGTCCATGCCCACTCCGCCAAGCCTGGGGGTCCCTCGACGCCCTCATCGGCCGCCTCCGGGCAGCCTTTGAAGAGCACGGTGGCAAGCCCGAGGCAAACCCGTTTGGAGCTCGAGCGGTGAGGCTCTATCTACGTGAGGTTCGTGATTCGCAGTCCAAGGCAAGGGGGATTAGCTACGAGAAGAAGAAGCGCAAGCGCCCCCCGCAGCCGCCAACTGCATTGCCACCTCCTCCGAATGCGAGCCAGTAAGATCAAACAATTCTGCATGACACCATGTTGATGGGAAATCGCGTTATCTCGTAGTAGAGTTCGAGAGCCCTTACCTTGCATTAGTCTTCAATAAGTATTTCTAATCTTTTATATTACATTCCCTATGTAGTACAGTTATCTTTATGTCCTTGTTTCGGAAACTATGCATAAATTGGTGGGTATTGAACTATTGCTACTCTTTGATTCCGTAATGCAAACAGTAATGGTAGTATTAATGGTAGTAGCACTAGTAACTTCACCAAATAGAAGAAATAAAAAAACAAAACTGTTGCAGCAGTAGAAGCAGTAGTTATAGAAGTCCAGTATCTACTAGTTTTAGTTTACAGTCTTAGTGACTTAAACATCCAATTTGTTATAGATGTACTTGACAGGTTATCTATGACAAGTAATAGATTTGCAGATCATGTTGTATGTCTTTATTGAGTGTTTGTTCTTTCTTTTCGTTTGCATTTCTAGTCTTTTAATGGGTATTGGCAAATCATCCATTCAGCTCTTGAAAATAGTGGATATAACTTTGCAAAGATCATGTGTCAGATTTGTCCAGCACTAAACTTCCCCTTTTTTATTTATCGTATCATATATGTGGGGCAGTTTGCATTTCTCCTTTTTCCTCTCCCTATAAACTAGCGCTTTTCCTATGGATATTCAGTGAAGAAATAGAACAAAGCCCTTCAGTACAGCTCAAACTTACAATCGTGTAACAGGTTTTGTAGTACTCTTAAGCAAACGTAATGAGTTTCTGAAACTAAACCATTCGTCTTCTTGTAGTGTACTCTTAATTTTATATATAATGAGTTTCAGAGACTATTCCATGATTTGTATGCTGCTTACTTCAAGAACTAAAAGATCGGCCGGCTAGCTGCTTTTAGGCAGTGTGAGCTCCTAATTGGTCTTCAGGTCTCGGTAACTCTTCACGTCTGATCAGTAACTCTTAAGGAAGGGTCTTTGTCATAAAATAGTCTATGGTCTCATTTATCATGCAAGTCCATACCCATTTTCTTCGTTGTGTCATGTCAGTTTGAAATGATGGATGAGGTATTATTTTACAAGTAGATTTTATGAATCCTACTATATATACAGTGATTTCAAATTGGTTCTCCCTTAATTAATGGATGCATTTCACTTTGATTTAGATTAAGTCTCGCAGATCTTCGCTCGGAAGGCGAACTCCAGAGTCCAAGAAGCCAACAAGTTAATACATTCCATACCTACTAATTAAAAGCACTTCTATGTCGGGTAAGGGACTGATATTCATGGGGTAAGGCCGGAATTGGTATTTTGTGAAGTGGCCTTCCTCTTCTTCTCCTCTTCCTTCTTCTTCCTCCTTTCACGGTGTGACTTTGGGGCACACTTTACAATAGCCGACAACAAATTGAACATGATGAACTATTCCTCCCATGGTTGGGTCTTTTTTTTAGCCATGACACTGATTTCTTCGACTTCATTAATCAAGCTCCATTAGGGAAGCGCTACTCTTCTAAATGAGTTTACAAACCATTGTGCATGTTACTGATACTAATAAGTTCAGATATTGCTGGAGTCTATATCAGATTGTATTATCCATTTAAACTCATTTGATTGGCCTTTTAATTATTGCTTTCCCATTATTCATACATATAGGTCTTATATCGGATTACATCAAGATGCTTTCAGGTGAATCAAGGGACCCATCTATAGGACATTAGCATATCAGAAAAAGAAAAAGAATTATCAAAGCAATAATCTTTATAATGCTATGATATTTTATATTGTTTTTTTTAGCAGTGGGTTTACTTTTCCTACCTATATTAATATTTTAATAATTATCCCAGTAGGCCATAATTAATCAAATTTGGTTGTTATTAAACGTCAAGATATCATGTACACGGTTGTGATGGGACCCCCCGTTGATGATGGAGCTTCCTTTTCATGTATTATTATTCCTGTGTTGCATATATAATTAGAATCAACACAAACATTATGAATAAAATGATTAAAATTCTTTGATGTTAAGAATATATAACACTTGGCCGCCCAGTATATATAGCTAGTGGGTTTTCATGTTATTTGAGTCTTATGCTTAATTATCAATTAATTTGCACATCTGATGTGGAAACACGTGTATATTCCCTTGATTTCTCTTGTGGTATGTATAATCCATTGCATGTACGTGTTATACATCTTTTCGTTATATTAAGGAGTGATTTCCTGTTGGAGATTTGTCCTTTGATGTTTTATTAATTCTTCTTTTGAATTAAGCTCGAGTCTTCTTTTCTGATTTCACAACTGGTCTATTATGTTGACCATCCATTGGTTGGAATTAGAACAGTAAGGTAGCTATCTAACTATAGGAATAATTGGAGCCAATTATAGTTAACCTACAGGTATTGATTAGATCGATCATGCAATTAAGCTAAGTTATCAATTTTTGCCACTTCATTTTAACCGCTTATGCATTGAATTTTTTTTTATTTACTGATTAAGAAAATGATTATTAGTATATTAGTATTTTTTTTTATAGTTTTTAAAAATGTTTAAAGATGTTAAAAAATTATGAATAAGAAAAATAAAAAATATTAGAAAAGTAAATTTGACTCGAGGCACACCCAGCTGTTACTGCTGAGCGACACCCTAGCAGAACTCATATGAAAAACAATGTATACATTATTGTCTTCTTTTTAGAGTTCTCCTCTTTCTTATGGTCGAAATAATCTGATAATTTGATGATTTCTAGTAATGAGTACTGCATTCTCCCATGCATTCAGCTACTGCAAAAAGTTCATCAGAGGAGCTAGTTTTGGACATCAATGATCAAAGAGGATCTTTTGTCCTTCTATTTTGGCCTTCTAGCCTTCTTATTGAGAAACCCCCCACACACACCAATTCCCCCCCCCCCCCCCCCCCCCACAACCCCAGTGGGCGGCGGGCGCCCGGTTGTTTGTTTGTAAACTAGGATGTTTCAGTCGATGATCTTGAAGTTGTTCCGATCCAACATATCAATTTTCAGTCAGCTTTGAGCCATCTTGAAAATCCAAAGGCTTTCTGGATCACTAGATTACCTGAAAGTATTGTCTAGACTATGTCATTGATTATGTTCAAACATATACTTAAAAAGTAGGGAAAAGACATGCATCTTATACTGATCCAAGTCCTTAATACTGGTACCGCAGAAAGTGAATTTCCCCAGATAATATATTTTTTTGGATAAGACAAAAATATTTTGGATTGATAGATAAAAATTACAGATGTACAAGGAAGATCCTGCAAATAATATTTTATATAGCTTAATGTTTTAATTTGTTATGTTTTATCAAATGTGACAATCATCCTACAAGAAAGAAGTGAGTAATTTCGACGCATTAATCGATATTTGTAATTAGTGTCATGATGTTCTACCATAAGTAGGTATTTGATCATTATATGCATGATATGGTGTTTAGATCGATCGCGGATCAATTATGATCAGAATATATTGATCATATTGCAGTTGGCAGTAATCCATAACCATTATTTAAAGACTTTGGCAGGCAATGTGATCGATCACCGACAGGTTGTGGCTATACTTTGAGGATACGGAGTTTAATTTGTCATCAGAATCATTTTTTTAAGTCTGCTTTAGTACTTCAATTTTGGCCATAAATCCTGATGATCTGATCATTTTTTTTCCTCTCTTTGCTTCGAATTATCACTACAAGAAAAACGGGTTTTTGTGGCCAATTTATTGCAATGAAAATAGTAAATTGGTTGCGAATATTATTTTCATTGCAATAAATTGACTACAAAAGTCCATTTTTCTTGTAGTATATTTTGAATGCTGACACAAGCTTGCTAGCTTCCAGTTTCCGACACCGGAGAAAGACACGGGATTCTTTATTTATTTTTTATCATTAATGCCTGCCTAAAGATTTATAAACATATATATATATATATATATATATATATGTTTATATAATGCATGTTTATATATATTTTTTATTTGCCCCTTAAAGTACTACTATGGCGACCAAACTTATCAAAAAATTATTAGAAGGGTTGTGAAAACAAACGAGACAGGCCGGTTTACCTCGCCATCAACTTTCCTTGTCCGATCCCTTTCATGAGTGCGAGTTTGGGCAATAATATCATATAGGCAAAATGAGAAAAAATTGTTAGATACTCCTGGATTTTAGATGGTGTGGTATTTTCAACATTCTATGACAACATGTCATGTAATTAATTAAAATTGTTGACAAAAGCCCTAATTTTAGTAACATGACATATTGTGTTAAGATCATGTGAATATCATCGATCGTCATGTGTCGGCTATATATGCTTCGAAATTATCTAATAATTGCCCTAAGTGAGACGAATTAATAGATTTATATAGCTTAAGAGGTGCCATAGCTTCTCTTTTCCTTGAGATGAGAGCTAGCTTCCGCATTCAAGTGCAAAAATGTGCGATTAATTCTCAATCGTAATACAATACGAAGTACTGAAGCTACGGTAGTGCAAAAATGTATGCATGCAAACACATGCAACTAGTTATAAGGTGATCAACTAGCTTTCATTAATGACGTTTATCTGGGTCATGTCCATTAATATTAGTATTTTGCTTCAAGCAGCAGCTACAGACACTCCCTTACAAAGTTCAAATTTTGGTTGGTATAAATCGTCAGTCAAGTTAATTAATTAATTCTTCATTCTTCCAGCCAAAAAGTAAAGCAGATCATCATATGGTTCTCTCTTCTCAGAAAATTAAAGTTTAGACCTTGTCCCGTCTGAAATTGATCTGCAGCAGGAGATTGCTTCTGTCAGATCGACGGCAGCTTGCTTCTAAATAATAAAACTTTGGAGGAAACCTTTTAGTAGGTTGGATGTATAGTGCGCTCCTTGTGCCTACCATTAATTAGGTTTTGATCAGATCGCACAATACAGGTGAAAATTTTAAATGCGCTAGCTAGATATACAAGTAGTACTACTACTCCAGGCAAAGTTAATTTTAGCAGATGCAGAAACACACATGCGTACATGATTTAGATATCAGATGCTACGTACGTACATGATCCTATTCAAGTGATCAGCACGCATGTGATCCATATGGCATATATGCATGTGATTGGTACTTCAATTATCTGCTTCAATATATATATATATGAAGAAAAAATCTTCAATGATTTTTGCTAAGAAACTGTGGTAATTAATCGATAGCTTTGCCAAGTTGCCATGCACCGTGAATTGTGGTAAATGATAATCTGTGTCTGAACGCAGTCTAATTAGAGAGAATCATCATGCCATCACGATCAAGGCCGGGCGTGTCATGTTTGACGACCGAATTACTTCTTGAAGATAATTACAAGTTGTCACTTGTCTTGAGATATAATCTAAGTTAATATTAAATGAGAAATTTAATCAGTAAGTCAGTATTTTGATTTTTCAAGATAAATTAAATCATGATCGTTATATTTTCGAATAATGCTATTTATCATGCCAATTATTATCATTCTCTCATCATCAATTCTATGATGTGACATTATTAAATGATTAAAGACTATTTATTATATTTTACTTATAAATCTATCATTTAATACCACATCATAAGATGATGAAAAAATAGATTATTAATAAAAAAATTATATTTTAATAGTATTTATTTCTACGAGTCTTGCACAATCTATTAGTTATATGTAAATATATGAGGCTTAATTTTTATTTTTATTTTTATTTTTATTAAAGGAATGTAGTTTTAGTACTCAATTCCTTTAAATCAAGGAAAGAATCTATAGAGGAAAGTTCTCCAAATCAACTTTTACGGAGCACTAGCATTGGCTTATTTATTTTTATCCTTATCTTTAAATTTAAATAATGTATTTAAATTCATCTACATTAGCTTATGCATCTCTAAATTTTTGCGCGCATAGCTATGAATAGTGATTCTTCAAGTTTGAAGTCACTCTCCAAACATTATTTTTAATGTTTTTTCTCTCTCATACCCATTAAAATCAACTTTGAGGAATTTGTATTAAAATTATTTTGATATATGAAATTTGTATTAAGTTGATGATACAAATTGTTTTTTAGTACATATTAATATTTATTGATAAAATTTATCATTTTGATATATGAAATTAGTAATATTTAGATATATGAAATTGATATTTTTGAACACATGGTGCTAATTGTAAAATATATAAAAGATAATAATTTTAAGAAAAAAATAAATAATAATAATATTTTATTATCATTTAGTTCAAATATGCATAATCAAATGTGAAAGTTTTTTTTGACATGGAAAATCAATCTTTAAAATATATAATTTTAAAGATGCATATAGAGAAACAAATGCCAGTGCTCTAATACAATAATGGCAGCTTTAGCTAAGTTGTGAGCAACTAAATTTGCTTCTCTTTTGATATGGTTTGATGACCATCTAACTAATCCCAATTCATGATATCCCCCTTCCTATATGCTGGTTTTTTACGAAAGAAGCGTCATTTGACGCGCATCCCAATTCATGATATCCACCTTGATCCCATTACAATATACCATAAGTTCGATGATGCATAATGAACATCAATGATTCTAGAGACATATTTTACCCATGATCATCACCCATTTCTAAAACCCAATCACGCTGCTTCTTGTTCAAGTTTCTTCTTCTTCTTTTTTCCTACTTTTCAGTAGATCTTCATCTTCAAGCTATCGCTGCAGTTTTTTATCATTAGGAAGTAGAGTTTGGAAATGGACGCAGACTGTTGGGAAGGAAACTACATGTACAAGACCGGAGGATTATGTTCATATTTGGCCAAAGTAAAATACAAAGTACAAAACCAAAAATGGTTTTGAGCAGCTTCCCGGGGGCGAGGGAATCATTTTCGATGACTTTTCACGTACACAAAGAAAGAATCTTATAGAAAATATTAATAGAAATAATAACAACAGCAATAATTTCAAACAATGTAAAGAAAAATATAGGAAAAGAAAAGATAGGGGTACGAGAATTGGGCACAGCAAGGGTCACTTCAGTTCATGGGGGTGGTGGCTTTCTTTTCTTTTAATGGGGCCTACACCACCCGTGCTGGCCCGTCATTCATGTCGGCCTATGAGAGAGAGAGAGAGGGGGAGCAGGAGTGGGTCCAGTCAATGGAGGGATCCCAGGACTATCTGTCACCACGTGGACCCATAGTGGCCGTGAGAGTCATAGTCCTCCTGATTTGGAGCGTACAAAAATCACCTCTCCTGTCTTTCGTCAGTGATTTTCATTTACTTACCCTTTTTATCTGGTAAATATTGCAAGAACCTTTTACTTACTTCCCCTTAAAGTCTCCGATGTGACAGCATCAGATGGTTTTGATCGATGATAGGTTCGTTTTTTAAAGCAAGTTTTGTGTATTAATGTCAAAGGCACGCCAGGTTCGTGTACCCACTAAATATCCTCATCCCATAATCTCGTTTTTCTTGAAAAAAATAAAAAACTAACTAAATAAATGGTTCGGTTTATGTCTTTGCTTTGTCAGGTATCAGATGAGATAAGACTACGAAACTAATCAGAGAAAAGATATATGGTTGATGAGATCATATATATATATATATATATAGTTCATATTATCAGTAATATGCATGGTGTAGTAGTGGAATTTAAACTAGATGATGGATAGTATGTCCAGTACCTCATATTGTAAGGGTAAACTATAAGCTGTAATATTAATGCCACGTCAATAAATTTTTAAAGACTGGGTCAAGGCTATATATCCAATCCCTCCTTGAGTTGGCCTATCATCTCATTCTTTAAACGAGAGTCGACCACAGCATATTCAATCACATGTGTTCGACTGTTGAATTACATTATTATAAGAAAACTGTTAATTTAATAGAGCCTGATTAAACATAAAAGGATGACTTTGATTACGTTTCGATGTTAAAAGAGATCTTAAATAATTTATTAATAGGAATAAAAAAGTAATTAATAAAAATATATATATATAATTTATCAATAATAATAAAATAGTATGAAGTGATTGGACTGACCAAATACAGCCTTACTCTACCCTTTTGGATTGGTCTATTCATCTGCAAGCCACTTCTCAAGAGTTGCTCAGTCCAACCCTGGAGTGCTCGATCCTTACCTAAAGATCAGAGGGGTCGACCACCTTAAAGAGGTGGTTGGGCGTGCCAAACCTAGCCTCAGAATAAAATGACAAATGTGACTTGTCATGTCAATCGGATTGTAAGACATTGTATTATTATTATTTTTACTTATAATATTCGCGTCTCCATCTCAATAATATCTTCTATATATAAAAAATGTGTATATAACAAAAAATTTTATTTTAACGATTTTTTTTATTTTTCCGTTAAAGTTAACCCAGTTTGTTTTAACGGTTTATTATATAAAATGAAAACATAAATATTGAGAGAGATATCATTCAATATTGTTATATGATTTATTAATCACAATAATTATAATACTTAATAGTTTATATAATAATAAGTAATTAAAAATTAGTTATTATATTTTTCTCTTTCTATTTAACATATACACGTGTATTATGTGCATAAGACGTGAATCTCTAAGTATAATATATGTGTATTATACGTTTCATTAATTCAGATTATTGAGTATTCCAAATTTAAAAATCTCATATAATATATAATACAAGTGTGTTTAGTCAAAATGTTTTTTTTTCCCATGATAGTAGGACGTAGCTTCTGTTAAGTCATATTCCACATGTGGGCTTGCTATGGTGGGCACGTGATAAAGGTCGTGATCCTTGAGCTAATCAAGAAAGAGTAAATTCGGCTAACAACTTCAAAATATATTTTAGGATTTATATATATGCTATATATAGAAAATATTATACCACAAATTTTATAAAAAGATTATGTTTTAACTTTATGTTGTCCCTAATCGAATCAACCAACAACAAAATAAGAATTTCAATGTTGTCTCTATTGATCGTCTACAGGATGACATAAATTGATGAATTATAATACAACTATCAAGCGACACATATTTTGAACTACCGTTTGTGTTAGACTTTTATTAAATTTTTCGTATACATCTTTGCTAAAATTATGGATGTTATAAACATGTATTGGATTATATGATATTTTGAACTAATTTTTTTTTATTTTTTTCAATATGCCTTAAATTATTAAGTGACATCAATAATTTTTATAAAATATATATTATTTTTTACAAATAATCATTTCATAAAATTAGACAAACGTGCTTTGCACGTTACTCCCACCTAGTTTATTAAAAATATATAAAAAAAATATTTTAATTATAAAAAAATTATATAAAAATATATTTATAAATTAATGTGATTTGATATAATAAATAAAATTATAAAATTATAAAATAAATCTTACAAATTCTATAAAATTATATCAATTTATGAATTTATTTTTATAATTTTTTTATATATAGATAATAATTCTCTAATAAGATGGTACTAGAGACACCGTTGGTGCCTCCCATTAAATAAATAAAAAAATTGTAATACTTTTAAATATTTTAAAAAATATAAAAAATATTAAATAATTTTTTGTTAATTATTAAGAAAAAAAAAAATGAAAGAAGGCCAACAGTATCCCCTAGCGGGAGCCACAAGCCGTGGCCAAAGCATTATCCTTCTCTAATAATAAGCAACTAGCCATTAATAGCATAGTATAACTCCGGAAATAAATAAATAATGCAAGCTTGGTGAAGGCCCAAAGTTTTTATTTTTATTTTACTTTTTGGGGTTTGAGTAAGATATATTGGAATGTAGGGGTCAGGCTCAGATATTCTAGTAACTGGATAAGATTTGTTGATATTGTGGCAAATATTTGGCATCATATCTTCATTATTTTTGGAAAAAAAAAATATATATATATATATATATATACATATATATGTATATATATGATATAGACATCCATCGAACATGCAGTATAAAATACTTATTCATGTGGCCCATCCATTGATTGAAACTGAAAATATTTTTTAAAAAAATCAAAATAAAAAGAATATAATTCTCTTAGTTCAATAACGTATTGTCTCTTTCAACGAAATATTTCGAATCTAGCTCATGACAAAATCATACACCCATGCCTTCCATTCTTCATGCCTGTATTTTTTGTTTATGACGTTGTACCGTGGCCTAGTTGGCCAGAAGTAGTGCTGCGAATTTTGTTTCTTTCTTTAAATAATATATATATATTTTCAAGTAGATTGAAAGAAACTTTTGTTTTTTAATTAAAAATAATATTTAAAAAAAATGAGTAAATATAGAATGTACATAAAAAATTAATTTTTTAATTATAAATTTTACTCTTTTTAAAAAAAAATATATTATACTTACACAATCCATAACTATACATTACCCTTTTAAAAAAAAAAAAATCATAGTCACGGACTTATTATACAACATTTGACTCTCAGAGTGGGGGCTCACCAGCTCACTTTGTTGGGTTTGGTAATAGAATAGTGGGCTGACTCAACGGCTCACAGACTCAGTAAACTAGGCTACATCCATGTAGAGCCCAATTTGCCAAGTTGTACCTTACTGTTTTTATGAGAAATAATATGCCATATAATTTTTTTAAAAAAATAAATAAATATAGAATTTACGTAAAAAATTAATTTTTTAATAATAAATTCTATACTTTTTTGAAGAAATTACGCATCACTTACACAATCTACAATTGTATTTAACCTTACTCATTTTTTATAATTTTGAGCTTGGCAAAAGCGGAGATTCTGTCATAATATCCAGTTCAATATTAAACATTTATCTCGATATTTTCTTTCTTTCTTTTTATTTCTTTTAGTTTTTTAATTTTTTATTATAAATTATTATGACTTATATGTCAAGTCACTTTAATTGATATATTTTTTTAAAAAAATTTAAGTTTTAAGGTTTTTGTACATGCATATGTTGTTTGTCTATCAAAGAAAAACAAAATACATGGATACAAATGTATGAGCTTTTGCTTCATCTTTTTTTTTTTTTTTCCCCAACTTTTTTTTTTTAATGTCCAATGTAAAATTAACTAGAATGAAATGTGCAATCAGAAGGGGGAGGGAGGGCCCAAACAAACATCCCACAATAATTAATGTTACAGTACGTGAAGTAGAAAAACAGATGGGAAATGAAATCTAGCGAATCCGTCTCATATTTTTGGACGTTTCGAAAAAAAAAAATGATAACTTCAAGTTTTCATTGTTGGAGGAGGATTTTACACTAGAATTGCCCATCCTGAGGCAGTCTATGGGAATCATTTCTCTCCCATCCATATATATGAGAGTTTGCTATTGAAAAAATAGCATCCAGCCTCGCACGTACACAAGTGAGTGAGATTGGAACTCTAGAGGCGAGTACATGCTGAGTGCAGAAAGTGCAGCATGAGGTGGCCACAGTGGAGGGGAGTTGTGGAATGAGGGTGCATGCTCGATGGTTTTGGATAAAATTCAGTGGATCGATCTAGCCTTCTACAACTACGAAGAAAGACAAAAGGAACAAGGCACAAAAAAACTAACGGAGGAAAATAAATGGCAAGGAAATTAAAGCCAATCCTAGAGGAGGTTAGCTTCCAAAACGGCTAAAAGAGGCCAAAAAAATGTGGTGGTGATCAGGGCGGTGCTTGGAAGCCATGAAGTGTTTCAGCCTCGCGTGTCAAAAGAATTCTAGAGTTCACTGTGTAAGGTTTTGTTATGGATCTCGCAAAATATGGTATTAAGTAACAAGCAAGTTATGAAATGGAATGGAAATTATCAAAGGGAAAGTTTCATTTATATATTCAGTCACCCTAGGAATTGATTCGAGGCAATGCCGAACCTCCCAATGGAATACCCCATATACAAGGCCATTCATACCCATTCCCCTCTGCTCCCCTTTCCCTTTATACAGAATTAACAAATCAAAATAACAAACTACTCTAACTGACTCCAACACATTCTGACAGTGCAAAACTACCAGGTGCGTGGACAAAAGGCTACTTCCAATTCCTGCGTACTACACCATCCCAAATGCAATGTTTCAGTTACTAGTAAACGGTACCATATGTGACTGGCCTTGAACACACCGTATGAGGCTTGGTGACTCAACTCTGTCTTCAAGTTTTATTGGACACCGTTGCTCTGACTTAAGCACATAACACTCCCGCCCCCTCCCCCCCTCTTAAATTAACATTGCTCACAACATGTGGGTAAAGCTCTTGAAGCTTCCACAAAATTTTCCAACTGTTGTCGTCTGATGATGCTCTAGGCCACTTCCCCAACACCTTGATCACTGCTCTATTTCCTTGGTGTTTGAAACACGAATCAATCATTGCCTCCGGTTCTGGTTGAAGGGCGTCATGCCATTTTTATCCACTGGTGGCAGCGTCAGTAGAGGTCAAATCTAATCGCCTAACTTTTTCTTAAGGCACAAGACATGAAACACCAGATGGATCTTGGACGAGGGAGGTAAGCTCAGGCAATATGCAACAATCCCAATCTTCTGAAGTATCTAAAATGACCCATAAAACCTAGGAGACAGCTTCATGTTGTGGTGCATCACCACCAATTTCTAACAGTAGGGTTGTAAACGTAGGTACACCCAGTCTCTGATTTCAAATTTTATCTTTGGCGTCTTTTGATCTGCATACAACTTCATACGACTCTGGGCCCATACCAAGTTTTCCTATAATAATTTCCTAATTTGTTCTCTTGATCTCAGTAGACAAGCTACAGCTTCCTTAGATGAAGTTCTTGGTACATAGGCTAGCAGTCTAGGCAGTAGATAGCTGTAGAGGTTTCGAAAAGTGAGAACTTTGTTGAGGTATGATACGAACTTTTATAGTTCCATTCCGCCATGCTCGACTGCTTGCTCCACGCCTTTTATTTTGGCCCTACATAGCAACGTATGTAACCCTCCAAACACTTACTAAGAGCTTCGGTTTGCCCATCCGATTGGAGGTGATAGGCGAACTGAAACTGAGTGTCAAGTCCTGTTGTGTAAACAAGCGTCTCCAAAATGAGCCAAAAAATATGGGATCTCAATCTGAAACAACAGATTTAGAGAGTCCATGTAGTTTTAACACCCCATCCATTAATGTTTGAGCCACACCTTGGGCTGTATAGGGATGTGCTAATGCCATAAAAAAGTCCCTCTATAAAGTCCACTGAGATATCTGCCCACACTTAACTGGGGATGGAGAGGGGGTGCACTGTCTCACCCTTGTTAATTTGGAAAATACCGGACTCTTTAATTGTCTTCTTTATATCCTTTTTCATGCCCTTCCAAAAAAAAAATCCCTCTTAGCCCTCTGACAAGTTTTAAAAATCTTGCATGTGGATTAACATGTATGTATTCCAAAACCTTGTTCTTAAAGGCAGAATCTGGCACCACCACAATCCTCCATTTCTTTAGAATTAATCCATGTTGGAGTGAATAGCCTTTGGGAACCTCTAGATTATTCTGCAGCTTATGGAGTAGCTCGTTCATCTCAATAAAAGTAAAATTAATCCACCTTGTTTTCCCTTCCATTCTTGTACTCAATTGAGAAGTCACAGTCCGTAAGTTTTGTAACCCATTTTTGTTGAGCAATCGTGCCCACCTTTTGTTCTAGCAAGAATTCTAATCCTTGTTGGCCAGTCTTAATAATGAATGACTGCCCTAATAAGTAAGGCCGACAATTCTTTTCCACAGGTAGACAACAACAATGCCTTCCCTTTTAATGCCCTGCTCATAAAAGCAATTGGTAATTGACCATCTTGCATCAACACTGCCCTATCGCAGCACCATTTACATTGTATTCGATAATGAAAACTTTAGAAAAATCTGGCAACCTTAATATTGGGGAATGGGAAACTGCCTCTTTTAGGTTCTGAAAGGCTTGAGTGGCAGCTTCATTCCAACTAAAAGCATTCTTCTTCAAAAGAGTTGTAAGAGGGGCTACAATCACCCCATAGTTCTTGATAAATTTTTGGTAATAATCTGTCAAACAAAGGAAGCCCCTCAATGATTTTGGGTCGACAAGTAATGGTCATTCCATCATGGACTTTACTTTGGAATAATTAGCCTTAAACACTTCGGCTAAGATAATATGCCCCAAGTAATTCACCTCTTTCACTTCAAAACTACATTTTGAGATTTTAGCATAGAGTTGGTTGTCTCTCAGAACCTCTTATACTTGTTCCATTTGAACCAAATGATCTGCCCAATATTTGTTGTAAATCAGGATATCATCGAAAAATACTAACACAAATATCCTCAAGAAAGGCTTGAATACCTTGTTCATTAGCCATTGAAAAGTAGTGGGCGCATTAGTGAGCCTGAAAGGCATTAGTAGGAATTCTTAATGTCTTTCATGTGTACAAATTGCAGTATTTGATGTGTCCTCTGGTACCACTCTAATCTGGTGATACTCAAAACTTAAATCTAATTTGAAGAATACATCATTCTCATTTAACCCATCCAAGAGTTCATCAATTATGGGTATAGGGAATTTAGCTCTAGTTGTTTCTTGATTCAAGGCTCTATAGTCAACTCAAAGCCGCCAACTATCGTTAGCCATGCAGACCAATAATACAAGTGATGAGAAGGGACTGGTGCTTGGTTTAATCACACTAAATTGTAGTAAGTCTCTCACTATTTTTTCAATTTCTAACTTTTAGTAATGATGATACCTATAGGATCTTGTGGAGATTGGAAGTACACATTTTTTTAGTACAATTCTATGATCCTTAGTTCTCAGGGGATCCTTAGTTCTCGGGGGTGGAAGCTCCTTGGGTCCTAAACACTACTATAAACCTTCCTAATAGTTTAGAGATTTCCTCACCCTGGTTTCCCTACTGACCCTTACCCTCATTTAGGTGTCATCTACATAAACAACCATCTTCCACTATTCACAGCAGGTCTTAGCAGCTTAGTATTATCATCAAAAGTCAAACTTATGATATAACCCCTATAGACACTTTCCTACCTTCAATGCAAATTCCATTGACAATTTAGAAAAATTCCACATGATTGGCCCTAATGTTTTGAGCCATCGTACCCCCAATACAATACCACATCCTCCAAGAGTAAGCACTTAAAAGGAAGTAGAAAACCTATTACCTTGTATAGTCAGCCCCACATTACTGTATAGTCCTGTACTCTGGATAATTTCCCCATTAGCCACACGAACTTGAAGCCTAGCAGACTCCTCCACCCCTAACCGAGCACCTTTGGCTGGAAATGGGGCTAAAAAATTGTGAGTGCTCCCTAACTTGACTAAAACCACCACGGGCACTCTTCTTATCCAACCCTCCAATCTCATTATGTTAAGTTTGATGTTCTAGAAATGGCGTGGATTGAGATTTCAAGTCCAAAATCCTCTTAAGGTTTTAAAGACTCCTATGCTTCCTTTGAGTCCTTATAGACTTCAAAGACCCTTGAAATATATAAACTTTAGGATGTTTGCAAGTGTGAGATGGATTTCACTTCTCATCACAATGGTAGCAGAAACACTTTTTCCTTTTTTCATCTATTTGAACCGAGGACACTCTCTTAGCAGGAGTGAAAGACTTTTGACCCTTCGTCATGTCTCCATCTTGTACTAGAGAATTTGGGCCTTCTTGGGTTGTATTTAGTGTTGTCTCACCCACTGTTTTCCATAACTTCCTAGTACTTCATATGTATTCTTCCTGTATTTTTGCCAATCCAAAGGTTGCGTTCTACTTAACGGGATTGAGCATTCGAATGAGGAGTCAAATCTAATCCTTCAACATGCTAAAAAAGCAACTAAGCTTGTTGTGATCTAAGAGGTCTTTTAGTCTATTCAATCTAGGGTTGGAAAACCCCAGACTGAACCAAACTCCCTAAGGATCGGGCTGGTCCGGTCCTGTCGGTTCACCCTATACCATTTTTTTATTTGTTTATTTATTTATTTTTTTATCCAATAGCATTTTGTTTAATACTTATGTAATTATATTGTAATATATTTAATACATATACATATAATATACTATTATATAATTAGTAATATGCTAATACTATTAGTCTATTAATATAAATAAATTAGTAATAGTTATTAACTTATTTACTATAACTAATAATAAACTAATTCTAATACTATAACTAATAATTATATGTAATAATTGTAATACTATATTTAATATACTAGTATTAAATATTTAATATACTAGTATTAAATCACTATAATTACATAGAGTATTAATAATAATAATACTATAATTACATAGAGTATTAATATTAATAATATGAGTATTATTATTATTTAATATAGTATTACATAGAGTATTAATAAATATGTTGAAGAGATATAGTAATATTAACATATTACATATTAAGTTAACTATATTAATACTATTATAAATTTATACATATATGATATATTATAATTTATACTATAACTCTTATAATATGTTAATATATACTAGTATTATATATTATAGATAATAGTTATAATAGTTATACATTAAGGAATATAATAATACATTGATACTAAATATATATATATATAGTTATAGACTTATAATGATTTAGTTATTATGAATTTATGATTAGTATAACTATATAATTGTATTAGTATTAGACTATTAATAATTTAGTAAAGCTAGATTATATTAGTAATATTAGTTAGTTATGTTGAATCAGTTAGTTAGTATAACCATATTCTATATTATTAGTATTAATATAAATATTAGTATTAGTTATAGGTATAGAGCCTATATTAGAATTGAGAGTTTTAGACTATATAATAGACTAATAATATTAGTACAACTGTATAATAATATTGTATAGCTATATATTAGTATTAATTATAGTGATTAGTATAACTATATACTAGTATTAATAATAGACTATTAGTATAGTTATATATTAGTATTAGTTACTGTTATAGTAATTTAGTATATAATAATTTCTATATTATAATTTATATTATAACTCTTATAATATATTAATATATACTAGTACTATATATTATAGTTATACAATAAAGAATATAATAATACATTCATACTAAATATATATAGTTATATTTATAGTAATTTAGTATTAACTTATTATGATTAATATAACTATATAAATTATAAAAGTATTAGACCATTAATATAGCTATATATTAGTAATATTAGTTATGGTAAATTAATGATTTAGTATAACTATATAAGTATTAATTATAGTGATTAGAATAACTATATAAATTATAGTATAGTGATAATTAAATGATCGTGATAAGTATACTATATAGCTATTGTATAGCTATATATAGTATTAATTATAGTGATTAGTATAACTATATAAATTATATAATAGTATATTAGTATTAATAGTAGACTATTAGTATAGCTATTGTTCAAGTCTATGTCTTATACAGTGAAAGTAGGCATACTATTATTAGTACTGGAGTATTTTTGTAATTTTTTTTAAATACATCCGTACGTTTCACTATAGCTATGTATTAGTACTAGTTATAATGATTTAGTATAACTATATTAGTATAAAAATAAATACAGTCTATATTATATTATTAGTATTTTTTTGATACCATATATGCTTATATAATTAATTATATACAATTATTATATAAATAATAAAAAAAATTTTAATTTCCATTCGGTCCAGTCCGATCCAGTTTGGGGTGAAAAACCTCTGGATTGGGACCGGACCGGACCGAATACACTTGATCCTATAAAATCTGGATCGAGACCGACCGTACCTAGCCCCGTTTCGGTCCGGAAATGGCAAGTCCGGTCGGTTTATCCGATCCGGACTGGCCGATTCTCAAACCTAATTCACATGGTATGGAATCATCAAAAGACAGTGGGCAAGTGTAATCGAAGTATTGATTTACTTTGAAAACCCATGCCGCAGGGTTGTCTCCTTCAAACTGGGAAAACTCTAGCGTTACCCCCTTGTGTAGACCTCTCCTGGCGTCATGGACCTATATCTCCTGGTCATTGTGGTGCTCTCTATATATTAGCCATGGTAGTTTGATTGCCTACAAGAGTTCGCATCATATATGCCAATTGATCAAGACGTTCCCTGATTTTCTGGATATTTTTTTCATGAGATTCAGCTTGTCGTTGAAGAACTTCCCATTGTTGCTTAAATCTCTTCCGTCAGCCATGAGGATCGTTGGGCTCTGGTACCAACTTCTTATGGATCTCGGAGAACATGGTGTCTTTAACAAGCAAATAATGGAATGCAATGGAAATTGTCTAAGTGAAAGTTTCATTCATAGATTCATTCACTGTGGGAATTGATTCGAGGCAATTCTGAACCTCCCAATGGGATACTACTCCATATACAAGACAATTCATACCCATTCCCCTCTGCTCCCTTTCCTTTTATACAGAATTAACAAATCAAAAATAACAAACTACTCTATAAACTCTAGAACATTTTGACAGTGCAACGTTACTAGGCGCGTGGACAAAAGGCTACTCCTGTTTCTCGCGTACTACACCATTCCAAACTGTTTCAGTTGTTGGTAAACGGTACCGTATGAGACCGGCCTGGCCTTGAAGGACGCCGTATGAGGCTTGATGACTCAACTGTGTCTTCGAGTTTTATCAGACACTACTGCTCTGGCTTAAGCACATGACATAATAGGTTTTCTTTATTACGACGAGCACTGTGTAAGGTTTTCTTGAGGGATGAGGTTAGGGCGTCTGAGTCAAGAGAATTCCAAGGTTGACTTGCTTCAAAACCTGGTAATGGGAAGAAAATGAGTAGAATCTTTATGATTACAGAAATGTGCAACTGCCTAATGCAATAAAAATGAGTCTAAGCTTATCTTACTGCCTACCTCACTAACTCTCTTTCCCATTTTATTTTCTTCAATAAGAATTTACTTTTCATTCCACTCACATGACTTTTGTTCCAAGAATCCTCAAGATAATAGTTGAAAAAGGAGGACCATGAAAATCTTTAATGCTATAATAATAATAATAATAATAATAATAATAATCCTGGTTATATAACAAACTACAAGTGATCCATATTCAAAAGAGATTTATTTTTTAAAGAATAGAATTCCTTAAATTTTTTTTTTTTTTTAAAAATGACATAAAAAGAACGGTAGAAATTAAGCTCCAACAATGTTGTTTGGATTGGGAGGTGGTTTTAACTCATCTCGACTCATCTCATCTTATCTTATCTCATCATTATAACTTTTTCAAATTCTCACACAAAAATATAATAAATAATTTAACTTTTTCAAATCCTAATTCAACTTTTTCAAATCTTAAAACAATAATAATAATATTTTATTTAATTTTTACCATTCAAATGTCTCGTTGACTATGCAGGGTCAATCTTTGCCAACCAACTTGTGAGACCATTCACATTGGATGAACAAATTTTTTTCTTTTTCCAAATTTGAGCTAAAAATCATTTTAAAAATTTTTTTTTAAAATTTTTTTCATCTTTACAAACCCTTCTACATCTCACTCCCTATTCTTTTTCTATTCTATTAAAATAATATTTCTCTATTCTTTCTTTATTATTTTTTCTACTAATTTATTTATATATCTTTAACTACTATTTTTTTTTCTTTAGGGGAAAGAGCGTAAGAAATTTTTTAAAATTATTTTTTCACGTTTTCGTAATTATTTAATTATTTGTTGTGTTCATATTTTCAATATTTCATCTGTAACGATTTTTTTTAAACTACTTATCTTTCTAAAAGATAATATTTTTAAAAATCAGTACTTTTGTAATAATAATATTTTTAAAAAAATCATGTTTTCACAAATGATCAAAAAAAAATTTTTTTGGTTAAAATGATAATCTCAATAATGAATTTTTTTTTTCAAATTTTAACTATAACAAATATGAGTATGAGAAAAAATATAGATGATTAAAAGAATAATTTATTTTATGGATTAGAATAAAATAATATTTGTAAAAATTGATTTAGGGATATTGGACAGTGGCTTCCCATATTCAAATCCTAAAATATTTGTAAAATATTTATAGAGCAACTATTCAAATCCTAAACTTTTTTCCTAAAATAGGCAATCCGATGGAGAGGGATTTTTTGTTAAAAAGTTAAAATATTTTATTAAAATTTAAAAAATTTGATGGTATAGGCATCCTTATGTCTGTGCTTTGAGTGATTTATCCATGTTATTACAGCTCGCCGGAAAAGTTTAAAACACATTCAATCAATTGCAATTTTTAATATAGTACTCGTTTTAATATTTTCAGATATTAAAGTTTTTAGATATTTTTAAATTATTTTTGTTTTCTAATTTTATTTTCATTTTATCATCTTTATGTGGAGAGGGTAGATTATAATTATTTCTTCTTTATATTGTTTGAGGGCTGATCCTAGAGACTGATAGTTTTGAAGTGACTGTAAATTAATTAGGTGATAAATTGAGAAGTGTTTGGTGTTTTTTTTTTTTCCCCCAAAAAAATAGAAAACAAAATGGAAATCCAGGTGGATTTTGAATTAAAAATTAAAATTGGGATCACCAAAGTTAACCATATAATATTTGTTTACTTTGTAACTAGCTTTAATGTCATAATATCATGATTTCTTACATCTTATATTAAATACATATATATATATATAATTAAAATGGATATTTTCACACTTAAAAGACCAAAAACAGGAAATATAGCATCAGAAGTTTATTGTTGATACACATATAATTTTTTTTTACAATTATTTTACAACTCGTTTTAAACCAACTAACATAATTATAACATTTCATTAAAATATAATTAATCTTCATTTTAAATAGAGTGATAAAATAGTTGTAAACTAATTATATGTTTATTATTTTTATATTTAGTTCTTATTTCAAACTTAAAGATGGAAAATCCTTTTTTGGTGTTTAAATTATACTCGAACTGAATGTGAAAATTATTTATTTATAGAATCTCAACATTTTTCCCATCCAAACATAACATTGATTGAATATAGCAAATAAATATTTATAGTTTTATAAATAGTTTTCAGAAAATTTACCTGAAACCATCTGGCTAAGTTAATAATTAGCAATAAATGAATTATTGTCGGTGCAATCTCATTTGCGTTAATCTGACAACTAGCTAGCTCAGGATTAAAGTGTTCGTTGACAACTTGGCGTTCATGGATATTTAACAACATTTGACATAACTGTGAAACGCGCATACACACTCACGAACAGTCCCACAATACAAAGGCAAAACTCTGAGGTCTGATCTCTCCCCCTGGCCCCCTCTTTGTTTCCTGTTATTGAAGTGGAGTAAGCACAAAGGAGCTTCTATTGACCCAGATCTCCGCTTACGATTCCGGGGGCTCTTTAACGTACCACAATCAGACCCACTTCGTCATTCGGTTCAAACCCAGTAAGCCTTTTGCCTTCTGTCCTTGTTTCTTGGCAGTTGAGTTTCTGGGTTGTGGGTAGAGTTTTCGTTTCGTGGCTGGATCTGATTGAATTGGCGTTTCTGGGTGCGGTTTATTTTTCTGTTTTGATATCGAATGATTTAATCTGTTGTTTCTATGTGGTTTTTGTTGTGGTAAGTTGGTTGCTTGTTCTTGTTTGAGAAAAGGGTGATTTTGATAAGTTAATGGAGCTTTCCAAATGGGAAGCGTGGTGTTGCATTGGTCTTTGTCCCAGATCTGAGTTCCGCTTCAATTCGTGGCTTAGAGAAAGTGTCATTTTTTTCATTGCTCGGATTTCAATTAACTGAAGGGACATGAAGATTGGAATAGATAGATTATATTGCTAAATCTTCGTTTTTATTTCTGTTCAATATCATATTTTCTTTTCTTCTAGGGCCAGCCCATCATTTCGTTGCTTGGTTGTCAATTCACTGAATACAATCGTGGCTGGTTAACTTCAACTTGGTTTCGTGCTTATTATTGTTTGTAATTTTTTATCTGGCATTTTTCATCCGTATTTTTTGAATGGAAACACGCGTTGAAATCTTGGGAGACAAATTTGCAACGTTCCATGGAACTACGTTGATAAAATACTTTATTTACAGTCTGTTTCGTACCACGGTAATGTTAGGGTGCTTCTTCTCACAGGACTTCTTAATCAATATTTATTTTATGTGGTTCCCTAACTAACGATATTTGACTATTGGTTTCCTTGGTTATTTGATGTCCTTTTGAACTGGCCAGGTTTGATATAGATTGTATTAGGTTTATCAGATTTTCTCATCTACTGATGGTTGTTTGTTTTTAATTTTTACAGGTCTATTGGTCAATCTCTATGATTCTTGACTGCTAAGTCTTTAGGGATCTCATTTGTGTGTTTGACACAAGGTGTCTTCATGAAATGAGATCTGTATGGTGATCTATTAAAACATAAGTGGAAGTGAAAAGTTGTGATTGAAGAGCTTGAAAACTAAATAAATGATGAGGGGAAGATCTGATGGAACACAAAAGAAGCGTTTAATCACTTCTGTGTGTGTTGTGGCAATCTTTCTTGGTTTTCTGTATGTATACTCTGGATCCATTTTTGGCTCTACAAACCATGGTACATCTGCTCTAGAATATGGGAGCAGATCTTTGAGAAGACTTGGTACATCGTATTTGGGTGGGGATGAAGATGCTGATGGCAAGCAAGATGAATCTTCAACGAGATTTGGCCTAGAAAATGGAGAGGATGTTATCACACCAAAGAGTTTCCCAGTAAGTTCTGTCGGGATATGCTTGGTGTTCAGCCCATCTGTTCGGTTTAATTATTTTCTTAATGCATCCATTGAGTCCATTTGTCTACTGATTTTTGAAGGTTTGTGATGATCGACATTCGGAACTAATTCCCTGCCTAGACAGACACCTCATATACCAAATGAGGTTGAAGCTGGACTTATCTTTAATGGAGCACTATGAGAGACATTGCCCTCTTCCAGAAAGGCGGTACAACTGCTTGATTCCTCCTCCACGAGGATACAAGGTGGGGAGATGCTAAGTTTAAGTGAGATAACGATGTGGAATATTTGTTATTTTCAAGAGTTTTGCATCCTCATCTGTTCTACTAAATATTAATTGTTCTGTTGCATGTGGTTTTTCAGGTCCCAATCAAGTGGCCGGAAAGCAGAGATCAAGTATGGAAAGCAAACATACCTCATACTCACCTTGCACATGAGAAGTCTGACCAGAACTGGATGGTTGTGAAAGGTGAAAAGATTGTATTTCCGGGTGGAGGTACTCATTTTCACTATGGAGCAGATAAGTATATTGCTTCAATTGCAAATGTAAGATGATTGCTGGCCTTTACTGAATACCTTTTGCAAAGTACTTTTTTGAGTTAGTAGGCCATATAGAATTTTGCTTACTTCCTGTGCTCTGCATTGCCCTATGGCTCACTTTCTCTTTTATTCGGATCTTGCTGTTTCTCTGGTTTATTTTTTAGTAAATATATTTTTACTTCATGGATGAAGAAATAATCTTATATGTGGCTTAATTTTGCAGATGCTGAACTTTTCACACAATAATATAAACAATGAAGGAAGGTTAAGAACAGTTCTTGATGTTGGCTGTGGTGTTGCGAGTTTTGGAGCTTATCTCCTCTCATCTGATGTTATAACGATGTCCTTAGCACCGAATGATGTGCATCAAAACCAAATTCAGTTTGCCCTAGAAAGAGGAATTCCTGCATATCTTGGTGTTCTAGGAACCAAGAGGCTTCCTTACCCTAGCAGATCCTTTGAACTTGCTCACTGTTCTCGTTGTAGGATTGATTGGCTTCAAAGAGACGGAATTCTTCTTCTTGAGCTAGATAGATTACTCAGACCAGGTGGCTATTTTGCCTACTCATCTCCCGAGGCATATGCTCAGGATGAAGAGGATCTCAGAATATGGAGAGAGATGAGTGCCCTTGTGGAACGTATGTGTTGGACAATAGCTTCAAAGAGGAATCAAACTGTTATTTGGCAAAAGCCTCTGACAAATGACTGTTATATGGAAAGAAAACCTGGTACCCTACCTCCTCTCTGCCAGTCTGATGATAATCCAGATAAAGTTTGGGGTGTGTCAATGGAAGCATGCATCACACCATACTCTGACCGTGAGTGTCTTCTCCTATTTTCTTTAGCATAATTACTTGTTTTCTTCTCTGTTATAAATTGTTAACAGAAGGTTAATATGTTTTGAGTCGCTAATGCAAAACTTGTTCTTGCCTTCATGAATCATGATGCCTACATACCACTAAATTAAAAAGTTTGTTTAAGTTTTCTTTGACTTTGGATCTATTTAGTCAAAGCTTTAAAGTACCTTCACTCTTATTTATGTCATAAGCAATAAACAAATGCTAAGGTTTTGTTTGTTTTGGCATAAAATATATTCTGGAAAATGTTTTTTGTGCTTTTCTGTGTTTGGTGCTAGTGCTACCAAAAATGATTAGTGAAAAAATGTATTTCATAGTCAACTGAAAATTAGCCAAAGGAACAGAAAATGACATGTGCTTTGATGAAGTGCAAGCTATTTTTTAGACAGCTTACAACCCCTCCCCTCCACCTGCAGACCATCAAGCTGCAGTGACCTACCAAATAAAGAAACTTATTATTTTGTATTAGAAGATAAAATCTTGATGAGGTACTGCATTTAAAATTTTGCTTGGTCTTATCAGATGATCATAGGGTTAAGGGCAGTGGATTGGCTCCTTGGCCATCTAGGCTGACTTCTCCTCCTCCTCGACTTGCTGATTTTGGCTATTCAAATGACATGTTTGAAAAGGACACGGTAATAATTGGCAGCACTCGATCTACTTTTTTTCATTGTTACTTATTCAGTACTGCTTAAGAAATATGGGTGTGTCGGCTTATGTGTTGCTGGTAAGTGGTGTAGGAAGCTTGGAAAGAGAGGGTTGTGAGCTATTGGAATCTCTTGAGCCCAAAGATTTCATCGAACACATTGAGGAATGTGATGGACATGAAGACAAACATGGGTTCGTTTGCAGCTGCTCTGAAGGACAAGGATGTTTGGGTCATGAATGTTGTCCCTGAAGATGGACCAAACACGCTTAAGCTGATATACGACAGAGGCCTCATAGGCACTGTTCATGACTGGTATGAATATTGATTTCTGACATATAATCTTGTGATTTAATGTTTAGTTAGGAATACCTTGTTCTGTCTCTTATGGTAGACTGTTATTTATGGAAATAATTACACCCAGATAAGTGACAGTAATTGGTACTTGACTTCTATCATATGAATGGTACTTGTCTTTTTTTTTTTAAAAAAAAAATGGTAATTGACTTCAACTTTACCTGCTCTGTTGCTACGAGTTTCTAAAATGCTAGGTGGAGATATGGCTGATATGTTTTGCATTTTCTATCGTTTTACATTCTAGAAGTCAAGGTCCATAGATTCTTGGAGAAGTTGTCAGATGAAGTTGGAGGTGGTTGATTTTAACTTGTGATGAAATCTATTTTGATAGGTGCCAAGCATTTTCAACATACCCTCGAACATATGATCTACTCCATGCTTGGACTGTCTTTTCTGACATTGAGAAGAAAGATTGCAGTCCTGAAGATTTGCTGATTGAGATGGATCGGATAGTTCGGCCTACTGGTTTCATAATCATCCGTGACAAGCTAGCAGTGATAAATTTCATAAAGAAGTATTTAGTGCCATTGCACTGGGAAGCAGTGGCGACATCTGATTCCAGTTCAGATTCAGATCAGGATGGAGACGACATTGTGTTTATTATTCAGAAGAAAATGTGGCTGACAAGTGAAAGCCTGAGGGATTCGGAATAGAACGATGGTTGCTTCTTTGTTCCCTGTTCCCTGTTTCTCATCTAAGTCTCTGCTCCCCACGTCCCAAGTATTTATTCAGAAAACAATTATATTTTGTAGCATTGAATGATTTTTACTATATTGTTTTTTATTTTCTTTTTCTACAAGGAGTTAGTCGATAAGCCATAGACTACCAGCATCTATAGACTATTCTTCATCTTTTTCTCTTCTTTTTTAAATCTGGGCAATTGTGTAAACTCTTTCAGCAGTTGATCAATAACTAAAGCAAATATGTGCTTCCGAAGTATACAGAATTGTTCATGTTATTAGTCGCATATTGAGTTCTACTGTATATAGTTACTTTTGCATATTTTTTATACATTCTACTAATATGATTAGTTAAAGCAGTTATTTTATATTAAAAAATGTGATGCAATCAATCACATTAATGAAGTACATAAGAAATACACAAAAGTGACTACACATAAAATTTGTACCGAAAAAATATCATTGTAACTGTCCAATTGGTCCATTTGGGAAAATACATTTCCCAACTGCAAATAAAATTCCGGACCTATTTATGCAAGTACCTCTCCCTTATCTGGAAAGTTTAGGTTCGGTTTGGCTTAAAGAAATTCTCATCTCAAATTCAAAATTCTCATTTTATCATTATAACTTTTTTAAATTTCTATATAAAATATAATAAATAATTTAATTTTTTTAAATTTTAAAATAATAATAATATTAAAATATTAAAATATAATATTTTAATATTTTATCTCAAAATTCTCGCTTACGAGACTATTAAGTCGGTAAAAAGAAATAGATTTAATTATTTCTGCTATATTCTTTAACACTTCATCTTAGGCGTGTGTTACACGCCGACACAGCTGTGAAGAGAAGAGGAGGAACTCGGCACTTGGGTTGTTCCAGAAGACATGATGTTGAGATAAGGGTACCGTGCGTGGGCTGGACTGGAAGAGGTGGGTTGTGGCAACATCAGAGAGAAGGATATAGACGGGCCAGCCAGGAGCATGATCCATTTAATTTCCTGCTTTGTTTTCCTTTAAATCTGTAACCAACAACCTAAGGGCAATCTTGTCTTTTTTCATTACTAGTATATCTAGCATAACATCAGCGTGAGGAATCATCTAGAATCTGAACAAGAAAATTGTATTCTATTTTCTCATCCACGGAGGAGCTCCCCTCGAAGAGAGCCTTATCATTTCCCTGTTTGTACTCAATACATATGAATTCCACTACAGATTATTCATTTTCCTTCTATTTATAATTGGATCTATTACAGCGTGTTTGGGTTCAAACGTTTAATTATATGGAATGGATTACATAGTCCAGATTCAAACAACAGACGTACAAAACTAGTGTAAATTGGAATTGCTAGCTTGTCAGTAGCCCGAGAAATGCCAAAACTAGGCGTGGAAAGGTTGTCTTAAGAGTAGAAAATCATGGTAGCATGCATTCCATCATCACTGGGTAATCCTACTTCACCATGTCATAGATGTTAAGCTTGTCGCAGCCTTTGCAAAATCTCTCCGTAACAAAAGGTTAATGGTAGTCATAAAAACGTAAAAAGGGCAACATGCCTCGCCGCAACAAAACCGAAAAGCCGCTACAACTATCTTTCAGGGCGACTTCTTTTTAACTTCTTGTTTAATAAAGTTGACAACCAAATCGAAGCCTCGGGATTCCACCAACTAAAGTAAGGGACACCGAAGTCTTCCATGTCTTTATAGAGCTCTAGATTCTCAAGAGCACTTTCTTTAATTTATGGTTGATTTATGTTTCATTTGGATTTATAAAGCATTTCATACGGATGATTTATTATTACAATTTTTTTAAATTTTCACACAAAATATAATAAATCGTTCAATTTTTTCAAATCATAATTTAACTTTTTTAAATCTTAAAATAATAATAATATTAAAAAATAATATTTTAATAATATTTTATTTAATTTTAATTTTTTATCTAAAACCATCTCATCTTATCTATGAATTCAAACCAGCCCTAAAGTTTCTTCACGAATGAATTCAGACTTTCTTTTATGCATCCTTTTCAGAATTTTAACAAAATCTGACCATCAACCAATTTTATCCTTTCTACTCTTTTAAAAAACCTTCATGTTTCCATTAATAATAGTTAAAAATCATTCATTTTAGAACAAGATGGAACTTCTTCGAAAAATACCGTAAGTCTTATATTATATGGATGCTTAAAAGTAAGAAAAGAAAAGGTAGGGAAGGAGGGAAACTCAGATAAATACAAGCACTTCCAAACATATTCTGAAACCAAATTAAACCACTCCATGGCGAACTCACATGATTCTCACGTACACATGCATCTTGTCTTCAATAATGTACGGAGACAAGACAGTACCAGCGGCCCATGCATGGGACCCAAGGTTTTTTGTTTTGTTTTGTTATTTTCTTCTCGCTACTTTGTTCTGTTTTATAACCCAGCTGTTAGGATTTGCTAGCTAGTTGTTGTCTGCTTTACTTCATGTGGCTGCCAGTAATGATGTTAACCAGCATATGCAATATGCATGCTGCATGGCATGATACAGCTGTTTAAGAACTTCAAATCTTCTTCTATCTGATCTTAAACATGACCAATATTAATTGTAATTTGTCAAAAAGGACATTACTTCCTTTCCATAAAGCACATTAAGTTACAAAATGGACTCTTTTTTCTCTGTTAATTAAGTTCCTCGTGCGTCGGTTCCTTAGCATCCACACACATCCGCCTCTGCTGCCGACATCTATGATGCTGTTGGCTTTCTTTTCCTTCAGTGGGACAAGCATTTGAGTCAATTGCTCGCAACACGTAAACAGATATCCTATACTTTTTCTATGTTCTTCTTTGCTTGTTTTCTTGTGCAATAATAAACTGATTTCTCCCAGAAGAACATGTGTATGTGTCGTCTTTTTGTCCTTCAAGAGTTAGCGTTACACGTATTATAAGGAATGCCACGTTAGATGCCCTTGAACTCTAGCCACTTGGAGTATGAATTTGGAACATGGTACTGAAGTTTTTTTACGTTATAATTAAGAATTTAAGTGCATTCCACGTACGTCCTAATACCAAACACAGAGTACTACTGCACTTTTTATACTTTATATGTATATTCCATCGATCAAAGGTCATGTGTATCGTCTAGGTATAAATAAAAAGGTCTACGTCAAAAGCTCTCTCTCTCTCTCTCTCTCACACACACACACACACACAACCCTTTGCTTAACTAACTATGATGTGTTTATCAGTAACCTGGAAAACGAGCAAACTAGAAAGGGTTCAGAACTAGTGAACAGAATCTTTTGAAGGCATCGATCTTGTCATTTTTTATTTTATTTCATTGATTGAAAAATTTAAATTTCCTTGTTATGTGCATAATTTTTTCTCTCTCCATTCAAGGATGATCTCATAGAAGTTTGAACAAGGTTAATCCGAGATATATAGTCCTAGCTATGCGGTCATCATGAACAACTTCGCATGGAGATCTTAACTTCTTAATTAGGTCGGGATTAACTATATATTTAAGCCTTTTTTTCTCGTATCCCACCCAAATTTAGATTTCTTAGAGTTCAATAAAAAAACCTCTAAAAGAATCTCTATATATCCATCCCATCTGCATATCCAAGTGCAAATATTGCAAGGCTAAGTTATTTGCTTTTTCCAAATCTCATCCTTTCCGGAAGCGTACTTATCCCGAGTACTCGTCGTAAACTCATCCCCACTGTGAGGACCCCACAGAATTAAGGACAATATTTAAAAGTAACTCTATATATATTATAGTTTGACAAAATGAATGCAACAACTACCCTGGTGAAACTTAAGGTCTTGTTTGGATTTAAAAACATTCTCAACCAATCTTATCATGTTTTATCTAATCATCATTATAATTTTTTCAAATTTTTAAATAATATATAATAAATAATTCAATTTTCTTAAATCTCAAAACAAAAAAGTATATTAAAAAATTCTATTCTAACAAAATCTTATTTAATATCTTCAATTTTTATCTCTTTTTATCTCAACTCAATTCACAATCCAAACCTTCCCTTAATTGTATGGGGCTAGAGTGAAGTGAAACAACTAATTAATGCTTGGGTATTTATGGCATCAATTGATCAAGGAGGAAATGGTTGCCTAAATCATCTGACCAGGGACAGGCTAATAAAGAATAGTTTTTTTTACATGTTTATAAAATATGGTTTACTTTTTACAAAAATTTGCAACATATTTACCTATTTGAAACTTATACAAATCATTTATATATATATATGCATCTAATAGATCTATTTTCATTTTTCTATAGAGAGTAATGGAACGCATGCATGTGGCTTATGAAAGCTCTATATGATTATATAATGCGGAATTAAACACTTAAAACGAATCAAAACTGAAAATAAACAAGAAATTATACCTCCAACCATTGAAGCTTGTTCACTATTTCACACTATTTCTCTCTCTCGGTTTTGGCACTTCCAAGCTCTACTCACTCTATTTAGATGGTGTAAGACTGAAGGGATTGAGTTGAGCGAGTTTGGGGACCAAACCACACTATTTATAGCCAAAGCTTCCATCAAGCTTTATTGGCTACGTGTCCCACGTGTTCAGTTTATCATGGGCAGTTCCAACGTTCTACAAACGTGATGAAGAATCTGTTGTGGACCATTTCAAGAGTTCCTAAGATAAGGGAAGCTGGAGACCCGTTCCTACGAACGGTCTCCCGTGAGAAACGGTCAACATTCTCCCACTTGGTCCACACTTTAATCCAATATCTCATCTTAAACCCATCGGTAATAAGTAATAAGTACATGAATCATGGTGATAAGTCCTCTATTGACGAGTATTACCTTTCCATGTATTACTATGTATTTATTTCTTAAATATCATAATTTATGTGGCAACAATTTCTTAATGAATAAACCCTATGTTTATTCTTGGTCCAACACTGATGAATTTTCTCAAAATTAAATTAAGGTGCACATCAATATGAGAAAAACATCAGCATACTTAATATTTTTATTAAAATAATATTGTTCATAAAATGAAAAATCATATAATGGAACCAAGTCCCATATTCACTACATGATCCTTGAATTTCAACGGTGGCATGCCCTTAGTCAAAGGATCAGCTATCATTAACTCAATGCTTACATGCTCAATGACCACTTTCTTTTCCTTAACATGTTCCCTTATGGCTAAATACTTAATGTCGATATGTTTACTTCGACTCCCAGTATTGTTGTTCTTGGCCATAAAAATAGCAGCTGAATTGTCGCAATATATTCTCAATGGCTTAGTGATAGAGTCTATAACTCTAAGTTTAGAGATGAAACTCTTAAGCCATACACCATGTGAAGTAGCCTCAAAACAGGAGACGAACTCAGCTTCCATAGTGGAAGTGGTAATCAAGGTCTACTTGGCACTCCTCCATGATACAGCTCCACCGGCCATCAAAAAAATGTATCCTGATGTTGATTTGCGTGAATCAATACAGCCAGCAAAGTCAGAATCTGAGTAGCCAATTACTTCCAGATTGTCGGTCCGTCTATACATAAGCATGTAGTCTTTGGTTCCTTGAAGGTACCTCATTACTTTCTTTGCAGCTCTCCAGTGGTCTAAACCTGGATTACTCTGATATCGTCCCAACATTCCTACAGCAAATACAATGTCAGGTCTTGTACAGACCTAAACATACATTAGGCTTTCGACAGCAGAAGCATATGGAATGTTCTTCATTTGTTCTCTTTCAAGGTTGTTCTTTGGACATTGGTTCAAATTGAACCTATCACCCTTCACAATGGGTGCTACACTTGGTGAACAATCTTACATTCGAAATCTCTCTAAAACTTTATTAATGAAGGTTTCTTGAGACAAACCCAAGATACCTTGAAATCTGTCTCTATAGATCTTAATGCCAATGACATAAGATGCCTCACCCATATCCTTCATATCGAAATTTTTAGAGAGAAATTATTTCACCTCATGTAGCATACCTTTGTTATTGGTTGCTAGTAAAATGTCATCCACATATAAAACAAGAAAACAGATTTTACTCCCACTGACCTTCTGGTATATACATTGATCCATAATGTTTTCTACAAAACCGAATGAAGAAATTACATTATGGAATTTCAAATACCATTGGCGGGATGCCTGTTTTAAACCGTATATGGACTTCTTAAGTTTGCAAACCAATTGCTCACCATCACTAGAGGGGAATCCTTCAGGTTGTTTCATATAAACCTCCTCCTCTAGATCTCCATTGAGAAATGCCGTTTTCACATCCATTTGTTGCAACTCTAAGTCAAAATGGGCTACTAATGCCAAAATAACGCGCAAGGAATCTTTCTTAGATACAGGAGAGAAAGTCTCTGTGTAATCAATTCCTTCTTTCTGAGTGAATCCCTTAGCAACTAATCTTGCCTTGTATCTCTCAATATTGCCCAATGAGTCTTTCTTTGTCTTAAAAACCCATTTACATCCAATGGTTTTTACCCCATTAGGCAACTCAACAAGATCCCAGACTGCGTTACTCTTCATAGAATTCATCTCTTCCTTCATGGCATTGTACCATAATTCTGATTCTTTGCAACTCATGGCTTGTAAATATGACTCGGGATCATTTTCGACTCCAGTGTTGTAGTCAGGCTCTTGTAGATATACAACATAATCATCAGGAATTGCTGATCTCCTGGGCCTAATAGATCTTCTTAATGTTGTACCATCATATTCTTGAGAAGTATGTGGTTCAACTTCTTGTTCAAAAGTTCTTGGCAACTCTTGAAGCACTTGATCTACTGGAATGTTGTCAGCAGCTTGTGGAACTTCAACGATTGATTGTTCAACACCAGTTCGTACTTGAGGGGTGCTGTGAACAATAACCAATCTATCACTTGAGGTGGAAGGTTGAGATTCTAAATGATCATTCTCAGAAACTATGTTCCTGGTTTGATCCCTCCCACTGATCAAGTCATTTTCAAGAAATTTTGCATTTCTTGATTCCACAATCTTAGTGCTGTGAGATGGACAATAAAATCTGTAACCTTTAGACCTTTCAGCATATCCAATGAAATACCCACTAATGGTCCTTGGGTCTAGTTTCTTCTCTTGTGGATTATAAATTCTCACTTCAGACGGACATCCCCAAACGCGCATATGTCGCAAACTCGGTTTCCAACCTTTCCATAATTCAAATGGCGTTTTAGAAACGGCCTTGGTTGGAACTCGGTTTAATATATACACTGCTGTCTTAAGTGCTTCAGCCCACAAGGATTTATGAAGATTGGAGCTGCTAAGCATACTCTGCACCATATCCAATAATGTTCGGTTTCTTCTTTCTGCTACACTATTTTGGTCCGGTGAACCAGGCATGGTGTATTGGGCAACAATCCCATGCTCTTGAAGAAATTTTGCGAATGGCCCAGGTGCTTGTCCATCCTCTGTGTATCTACCATAATATTCTCCACCTCTATCTGATCTCATGATCTTAATTTGCTTACCGCATTGTTTCTCTACTTCGGCCTTAAAGATCTTAAAGGCGTCTAATGCTTCATTCTTATTATAAAGCATGTAGAGATACATATATCGTGAGTAATCATCTATAAAAGAGATGAAATATTTTTGACCATGGGAGTCCATGTCTGGGCTACATATATCAGTATGTATGATTTCTAATATGTCCGAACTCCTATTGGCACCTTTCTTTGACTTGTTGGTCTGCTTTCCCTTTATACAGTCCACACAAGTCTCAAAATCAGTAAAATCCAGAATATTTAGTACTCCTTCATTTACTAATCTTTTAACTCTTTCTATGGAGATATGACCTAATCTCCGGTGCCACAATTTTGAGGAACTCTTATTGATAACACATCTTTTAGTACAAGTGTGAACATACATTGAATCATAAGTGGTATTGTTTTGTAAATGAATGTAGTAAAGACCATCAGACAATGTTCCATTTCCAACACAATCAGATTTATAAAATAAACTAAAGGATGAATTTGAAAAATTAAAGGAATATTCAAAAATAACAAGCCTTGAAACTGAAATAATATTTCTTGAAAAACTTGGAACATAAAAGGTCTTTTCTAACTTCAAAACAAATCCACTACTCAAAATTAAATAGCAAGTTCCGATAGCTTCCACATGCGAGCCAATCTTGTTTTCTGATAAGATGCTTTGCTCACTTCTCACTGGCTTCCTTAGGTTTTGCAAACCCTACACGGAATTTGAAATATGGATTGTTGATCCAGAGTCAATCCACCATGTGTTAATATTGACATTAACCATATTAGATTCATAACAAACAAATGAGGTTGGATTACCTTTGTTCACACAATCAGATTTATAAAATAAACTAAAGGATGAATTTGAAAAATTAAAGGAATATTCAAAAATAACAGGCCTTGAAACTGAAATAATATTTCTTGAAAAACTTGGAACATAAAAGGTCTTTTCTAACTTCAAAACAAATCCACTACTCAAAATTAAATAGCAAGTTCCGATAGCTTCCACATGCGAGCCAATCTTGTTTTCTGATAAGATGCTTTGCTCACTTCTCACTGGCTTCCTTAGGTTTTGCAAACCCTACACGGAATTTGAAATATGGATTGTTGATCCAGAGTCAATCCACCATGTGTTAATATTGACATTAACCATATTAGATTCATAACAAACAAATGAGGTTGGATTACCTTTGTTCACAAGCCATTTCTGAAATTTGGCGCATTCCTTCTTCATGTGTCCCTTCTTTTTACAGAAAAAACACTTAGAATCTTTCTTGATTCCAGCACCAGGTTAGATAGGTATTTTACCTTTCCCTTTCTTGTTGACTTGAGATTTTCCCTTTCCATGCATTGTCAGCATTACACTTTCTCCTTGTTCCATCACCAATCTCCCTTCCTCTTGAACACACATGGTCATTAGTTCATTGATTGACCAGTTATCTTTATGTGTGTTGTATGAGATTTTGAAGGGTGTATATTGGTGCGGAAGGGTGTTCAGGATGTAGTGCACCAGGAAGGATTCTGACATTTCAACATCGAGTTTCTTCAATTGAGCCACAATGTCCCTTATGTGCATGATGTACTCACGCACACCTTTCACATTAGTGAGCCTTAGGGATGAGAACTTCATAATTAGGGCGCTTGCTAATGCCTTGTCTGAAGTGACAAATTGGTCATCAATGGCTTTCAACAAGTCTCGGACATTTTCATGTTGATCAACAGAACCACGAATACCAGCAGAAATTCTAGTCTTAATGAACATCATGCTGAGGCGATTAGATCGCTCCCATTGTTCATAAAGCGTGATGTCCGCTGCAGTGCTGGTATCAGTGAGTGCTGGTGGTTCGTCTTTCCTAATAGCATAATCTATGTCCATCCACCCTAAATGAAGAAGAATTCTCTCCTTCCAGACCTTATAATTATCTCCCTTAAGTTCAGGGATATCATAACGAATATCAGAGAGACTTGCAGGTTGTACAACTGTAAAAATTACATATTACATGCTTATATTAATACTGAGGCCTAAATAAAATTTCATGGTTTACCAATGTAAATCATACTTTAAAAAAAAAAATTGAATCTAATGACATAAAAATTGCCTGTGAGCTAAATTTTTAATTCAAGCAGATTCAATTATTCTTTATAATAGAATTTATCAAATTATTTACTCAATAATCATGTGTAAGGCCTATTTTACTGCAGAAAGAAATATAATACTACTAAGTAAGTTCTCAGGAAAGATTTTTCTTTCCTAGACAGAACTTCAAGATTCCCAGGAAAAATTGGAGGGGTTACAATAGTCCCGCTTAAAATCCAGTCTCCTAGACAGAACCTCCTTAGATGTACACATTCATACTTCCACAGCATATAGTCCATTAATGATTATAATTTGATATATATTCTATCAATATTAAACGTTATGATAAAACTATCAAACTATTAATTCATAATTCCTGTGGGTAAGTTATGAACAAATTGATATTTTATCCTAATTAATCATATAATAAAAATTTCTGTGGGATAAAATTTATTATACTAAGTATGATTAATTACAATTAATGTCTAAATATTATTTATGTGATCCTAGTAAATCATAATATATGATTTTTATTTAACTAAAGATGCTATGGCTATTCTTTAATTAAGCAAAAATTATATTGATCACTAGATATTATAGCTCTAACGCATAATGATTAAATAAATATGAGAATAGTCATAAATTGCATAATTTTAACTAAAATCAACATGTTATTATTATGTACAGAATATTATCATGATTTAAGCATAAACAATATTGCATAATCACATAATATTCTCATGATTTAAGCATAAACAATATTGTATAATTAAAAAAGTAATATTATGCATAACATTTAATTTCATGCTTTTAATTATAATTATTAATTTTGCACAACAATCATCTAAATTGCACAGAATTAAAATAAATAATACAGTTTTTTTTTTAACTGACTAAACTACATGTCGTTTTTCCAAAAAATAAAAACGACATGTTGTTTTTTCTTTCACGGATTCTAAGCTGCTAATAAACGACGTGTCGTTTAGACACGTAGTTAAACACATGAAACCCAACCTAAACGACGTGTCGTTTAGAAATCCCCACTAAACTACATGTCATTTAGCTCTAGAGAAAACCACCAGCAGCCACTAAACTACATGTCGTTTTTGTTCAAATACAAAACTACATGTCATTTTTGGTCGTCTTCAACCTCATAATTGAACAGTAACTATGAAAAATGAATTCCGAAAAACACATTTTTGACGCCAAAATTAAATATTTTCTTCTCAAAAAACATAAAACAAGTGTTTTGAATATGATTTTTGATGTTGTTTTGAATCAAAAACAACCCAAAAATAAATAAAAAAATTTCTTCAAAAACTCACGGCCAAAAACAGAGTAGGTGAAACAAGCTTCAAGACAGAGATAAAACCTGGCTCTGATACCAAATGAAAGCTCTATATGATTCTATAATGTGGAATTAAACACTTAAAACGAATCAAAACTGAAAATAAACAAGAAATTATACTTCCAGCCATTGAAGCTTGTTCACTATTTCACACTGTTTCTCTCTCTCGGTTTTGGCACTTCCAAGCTCTACTCACTCTATTTAGATGGTGTAAGACTGAAGGGATTGAGTTGAGCGAGTTTGGGGACCAAACCGCACTATTTATAGCCAAAGCTTCCATCAAGCTTTATTGGCTACGTGTCCCACGTGTTCAGTTTATCATGGGCAGTTCCAACATTCTACAAACGTTATGAAGAATCTGTTGTGGACCATTTCAAGAGTTCTTAAGATGAAGGGAAGCTGGAGACCCGTTCCTACCGTGAGAAACGGTCAACATCTTAAATATTGGCTAAATCAAAATCGCATCTTTTTGCACACTAATTTCGTGATAATCTTGTATGCATGCATGTATCTAATTGCGGGATAACATGTGTGTATATAAACTGAAAAAGTGTAGGTCATAATTCAGACTAATATTTTCTTTTAAGAAAATAGTGTTATTTGTCATGGGCGGCATAAACTCACACTAGTCGTTGACATTGACAATGTGATGATGATCAGTAGATAGTAATCTTAGTGGAGTTCCCTTGTTTTAAGTGGCTACATTTGTGGAATTCTACCAAACTATGAAAATTAAACCAAGAAAAGTCAAAATAATAAAAAAGGAAATGAATTTAATTACGTTGTTGACATCGATATAATTATTAGCTTTAAGTTAGCCAAATTAGAAGCAAACAAGAGATAGACACGTCAACTATCATAAGGGAAAAAAAAAATGAATGATAAGAATATTGTAATTTCTTGATATCAACATGAGATTTACGTCTCATAAGAGGAGAGTGAGATTAAGTGAAACTTATAATATTTATTATTGTTTATATAAATATTTTAGATAATATTAGAGTAATAAATACTATAGAGGTTACGAACTGGATGTGGTTTAAAGATAGAATTTACACCATCTAATAACCGAACGACATATTACCATTCTAAGAAGATGTGCTGTATTTGGATGTTGAGTTGAAATAAGTTTTTTATTAATAGCAGTGAGTTGAGTTGGTAGAAAGAGTTATGTGGGATTTATCTAAAATGAGTTTAAATGTATTTAGATGTTAAGGTGAGTTGAGTTGGTAGAGATAGTTACGTGGGATCCATCTAAAATTAGTTTAAATGTATTTGAATGTTAAGATGAGTTTATTACTATTTATGAAAAATTAAAAAAGATTGTGGCCCCACCTATAAAGATGTGTTGAGTTGAAAAATGTTGTAAGTCGACTAACGTGTAAATAAGTTTTGAGTTGAGATGAATTTAGTAATTTAAGAGTTAGGTGTTTGGATGTTAGAATCAACTTAAAATTAGATTGAACTGAGTTGAACTCAACAACCAAACAAGGCAGAATCGAACTCAACTGATTATCCCAAATAATCCTCCCCTCTTTCTCAAGCTTTTTGTGCGCTCTCTCCCACTCTATCTCTCTCCTCAACAAATTATATATACGATTTACATTGATCAATATAANTCAGTAACCTGGAAAACAAGAGCAAACTAGAATTGAAGGGTTCAGAACTAGTGAACAGAATCTTTTGAAGGCATCGATCTTGTCATTTTTTATTTTATTTTATTGATTGAAAAATTCAAATTTCCTTGTTATGTGCATAATTTTTTTTCTCTCCATTCAAGGATGATCTCATAGAAGTTTGAACAAGGTTAATCCGCGATATATAGTCCTAGCTATGCGGTCATCATGAACAACTTAGCATGGAGATCTTAACTTCTTAATTAGGTCGGGATTAACTATATATTTAAGCCTTTTTTTCTCGTATCCCACCCAAATTTAGTTTTCTTAGGGTTCAATAAAAAAAAGAAAAATATAGTTACAAGCACAATTGTACACTAATCTGTGCACCAATATGATGTGATTGGTCAAAAAGTAGATTTTATTGAAAACAGTGTTAATTTAAATTTTAAGTATAAATAAATCAATATTGATATACAGATTAGTGCGCAACTGTACTTATATATAACAAAACTCATAAAAAAAACCTATAAAAGAATCTCTATATATCCATCCCATCTGCATACCAAATATTGCAAGGCTAAGTTATTTGCTTTTTCCAAATCTCATCCTTTCCGGAAGGGTACTTTTCCCGAGTACTCGTCGTAAACTCATCCCCACTGTGAGGACCCCACAGAATTAAGGACAATATTTAAAAGTAACTCTATATATGTTATAGTTTGACAAAATGAATGCAACAACGACCCTGGTGAAACTTAGCTCTTGTTTGGATTTAAAAACACTCTCAACCCATCTTATTATGTTTTATTTAATGATAATTATAATTTTCTTAAATTTTTAAATAATATATAATAAACAATTTAATTTTTTCAAATCTCAAAATAAATAATTATATTAAAAAATTATATTTTAACAAAATCTTATTTAATATTTTTAATTTTTATCTCATTTCATATCAACTCAATTCACTATCCAAACCTTCCCTAATTGTATGGGGCTAGAGTGAAGTGAAACAACTAATTGATGCTTGGGTATTTATGGCATCAATTGATCAAGAAGGAAATGGTTGCCTAAATCATCTTACCAGGGACAGGCTAATAAAGAATAGTTTTTTTAACATTTTTATAAAATATGGTTTACTTTTTACAAAAATTTGCACCAGATTTACCTATTTGAAACTTATACAAATCATTTATATATATATATATATGTGCATCTAATAGATCTATTTCATTTTTCTATATATAGAGAGTAATGGAACGCATGCATGTGGCTTAAATATTGGCTGAATCAAAATCGCATCTTTTTGCACACTAATTTGGTGATAATCATGTATGCATGCATGTATCTAATTGCGGGATAACATGTGTGTATATAAACTGAAAAGGTGTAGGTCATAATTCAGACTAATATTTTCTTTTAAGAAAATAGTGTTATTTGTCATGGGCGGCATAAACTCACACTAGTCGTTGACATTGACAATGTGATGATGATCAGTAGATAGTAATCTTAGTGGAGTTCCCTTGTTTTAAGTGGCTACATTTGTGGAATTCTACCAAACTATGAAAATTAAACCAAGAAAAGTCAAAATAATAAAAAAGGAAATGAATTTAATTACGTTGTTGACATCGATATAATTATTAGCTTTAAGTTAGCCAAATTAGAAGCAAACAAGAGATAGACACGTCAACTATCATAAGGGAAAAAAAAAATGAATGATAAGAATATTGTAATTTCTTGATATCAACATGAGATTTACGTCTCATAAGAGGAGAGTGAGATTAAGTGAAACTTATAATATTTATTATTGTTTATATAAATATTTTAGATAATATTAGAGTAATAAATACTAGAGAGGTTACGAACTGGATGTGGTTTAAAGATAGAATTTACACCATCTAATAACCGAACGACATATTACCATTCTAAGAAGATGTGCTGTATTTGGATGTTGAGTTGAAATAAGTTTTTTATTAATAGCAGTGAGTTGAGTTGGTAGAAAGAGTTATGTGGGATTTATCTAAAATGAGTTTAAATGTATTTAGATGTTAAGGTGAGTTGAGTTGGTAGAGATAGTTACGTGGGATCCATCTAAAATTAGTTTAAATGTATTTGAATGTTAAGATGAGTTTATTACTATTTATGAAAAATTAAAAAAGATTGTGGCCCCACCTATAAAGATGTGTTGAGTTGAAAAATGTTGTAAGTCGACTAACGTGTAAATAAGTTTTGAGTTGAGATGAATTTAGTAATTTAAGAGTTAGGTGTTTGGATGTTAGAATCAACTTAAAATTAGATTGAACTGAGTTGAACTCAACAACCAAACAAGGCAGAATCGAACTCAACTGATTATCCCAAATAATCCTCCCCTCTTTCTCAAGCTTTTTGTGCGCTCTCTCCCACTCTATCTCTCTCCTCAACAAATTATATATACGATTTACATTGATCAATATAAGGACTCGATTTTAGAGTCACTCTCAAACTGTGCGAATGAGAAAGAGGAATCTGGGTCTATAACCAATGATTCGAAGAACAAAATGAAGAAACTTACGACAGTGAGGTGCCCGGAAATGGATAATGTGGCCATGGATGAAGTGGGTTTTGGTTTTGTGCGAACTGGTGGGTTTCAAAAGTTTGTGGGGGAGGACCCATTTGCATAATTATTTGTTTATGGCTGCGATGGATTGAGGGGAGGGAGAAGGGTGGTTGGGAGAGTCACGTCAGATTATGAGAATTTTGTGATCTGACAATTTTGTAAATATTAGTAAGATAATTTGTGAATAATAGTGAAATAATTTAAGTTGAATATTTTTTGAATTTTATAAAATGAAAGAGAAAAAATTGAATAAAAAATATTATAAAGTTAAAATATTGTAAGAATATTATAAGTTTATAATTTAATTTTTATTTAGAAATTTTAAAAAGTTATGATATTTTTTATTTTTTATTTGAAAGTTTGAAAAAGTTATAAAGATTGGTTTGAAAAAGTTGTAATAATTAGTTTAAAAATTTGTATTTAAATTATATTTGAGAATAAGATGAGATTAAATGAAATGAGATCAGATAAAAATTTTATATTTTATCTAAGGCCGCAAACCTGCCTTGAGGGCTGCAACTTGAGGAGAGAAGATAGAGATAGAGATCAGAGAGAGGGCTGCAACTTGAGGAGAGAAGATAGAGATAGAGATCAGAGAGAGAGAGATGGGATTGTATGGGAAAATCACTAACTAGGACCAATTTTATTGTAATGGTGGAACCTTTGGCCAACTTTTCTATTGAGAGATATTTATGTAAAACATCGAAAAGCATAACTATATATAAAATTAAATCTTGATAATTTGTTATATATGCATAAAAAGAAAATTTAGAAAACAAAACTTAATGTCCTTTTCAAATTTTTGACGATAATATTTCATAGAATAATATTCATCTATTATTATTTTTGTAATGAAATATTTAGAAATTGTTTTCTTCATAGAAGTTATCAAACGATCTTTTAGAATGCCACTTTTCATTCTAGTATTTAAATTAGTTATAAAATCTAAATATTTTGGTATCATATTAAACATAGAATGTTACAATTGATACCTCAAATAAATTTTTTCTTCCTCAATGAAGTCTAAAGGATAAGACCTGTCGACTATTCTTCATATAAATAATCAATTTTAAATGTTTTTTCTTATATTCTCACTTTGGATTTCATATTAAGAAACCTAAATTTAGTTTGGGATCCATGCTAATGGTATATTATTTCTCCTTAATTTAGTTTTAATTTAATTTTTGTAGGACCACATTCTTGAAATTAGATAATATATAGAAATTATATAAAATTCAAGGGCTATAAGAAAAAAATTGGAGGGACATTTTTATGTATATTGAAATTTTAAAACTTTATAAAGAGCATATAGAAATTATAGTTTTTTTGTATGGGCCAATTTCTATATACATTGAATTGTGTATAAATTTTAGGGCCTATTTTGAATTTTCAAAAAAAAAAAAAAGATTGGCGGGTGGGGCCTAACCCCCCAAGCTCTATATAGATCGGCCACTTATTGTAATATTCTTAGAATGGTAATGTGCCGTCCGGCCATTGGAGGGTTTAAACTCTCTCTTTATACCACATTCGATTTGAAGTTATTCTCTAAATACTATAAGACTTATTTTACATATCTATCTCTTTTGTACTTGAAGTCTCATGTCCAAACTTTGTGAGTATCTTTTTCATATTCACATATTTTTGTTTGGAGTGACATGCGCGGAGATAAATTAACAACCGACTGTTATTCTTATAATACTTAATAAAATGATATTATACCACTTAAGTTTATTTATTTTATTTTATTTAAAATTATTTTTTTACTTAATAATTAAGGAAATGACTTTTAGTATATTGATTTTTTTTTTTAACAAATGTTTAAAGATGTTTAAAAAATATTTAAAAGAAAAAGTAAAAGAAAAAAAGAAGAAGTGCAATTTGATTAGGGGGCACACCAAGTGGGCAAACTTGGATGGCATAGTAGCACTACCCTTTTAAGGGATCCATATCTTTCTATCAAAGAACAATAAGATCTAGTTTAGATGTTGAGAAGAGATGAAAAATTTGTGAATAATATTGAAATGGTTTGTGAATAGTAATGAAACAATTAAAATTACGATATTTTATAGAGTTTTAAAAAATGAGAGAGAAAATATTGAATAAAAATATTATAAAATTAAAATATTATTAGAATAATTTTTTTTAATATTATTTTTATTCTAAGATCTAAAAAAGTTTAATTATTTTTTGTATTGTTTTGAAAGTTTGTGAAAGTTGTAATAATTAGATAATTGAAAAGTTACAGATTTGAAATTAAAAAATGTTTGTATTTGTGATGTTTGGATGTTGAGATGAGATAAATAAAATGAAATTAGATGAGACTATCTTGCAATCCAAACGGAGCCCACCATGACTTCATTGGCACTTATAAACACGATCACTAAAGGGTTGTTTGGGAATAGAGCTTTCATCTCATATAAGAATTTTTCATAGTTTTTTTCTCAGACATTACTTAAATGCGCAGACTTTTCAAATTTAAATCCTTAAATTTTTCATCTCATCATCACTATTACAATTGAAAATATTCAAATCTCAAAATATAAATAATATTAAAAATATATATTTTAACAATATTTTAATTTTATAATATTTTTATTCAATTTTTTCACTCTCATTTTTTAAAACCCAATAATATCATAATTCAGACTCTTTCACTACTATTTACAAACAATTTTATTATTTTTTATAAAATTGTCATCTCATCTCATTTCTCAAGCATCTCTTAAGTTTCACTGGTCGCCATAAGCAGAAAAAAAAAAGTTTCTCTGGTTTATACTTCTAGATTACCATTAAATTTCGTATATGGACCGGGCTACTGTGCCACTCATGTCTTACCGTTGGGCGTACTGCTCAGTTCAACTTTTTTTTTTCATTTTTTTAATATATTTAAATATTTTTAAAAAATAAAAAATACACCAATATACTTAAAATCACTTTTTTTAATTTCTAAATAAAAAAATTAAAAGGAAATTTTTTTTTTCCCGAACGATACCCCGGGGCGGCAAGTAGCATTATGCTTTCGTATATATACCGTTGTCACTTTGTCATCGCCATTTTGAATATCCGACCTCTAGTGCCAGTCATAAAAACCGCCATTATAGTTTGTTGTAGCGGCGGTTCTCGTGATGAATTGGCTCTCTCCCACAGGGCATTTAAGAAAAAAGGGGAAAAGGGAAATTGACGTAAATAAAAAAAAGGGGACATTTGTTATTTGCTTCCTTCCTTCCTAAGTGTTCGACTCTACATTTATTTTCGTAGTTCTGCCATCTGTCATGTGGCATTAATTTATATATTTCCCACAACAACTTCTATTCTATAGTATTGGTCATGTTTTTAATATTTGGGCAATTCAATGGGCCAGCCAGCTATTTAGCCGTGAAAGATATTTATTGTTTTGATTTCACTTTTTCTTAGCTAAAAGAAATAATTATTTTAGGTTTTGCTTGGACATTAATAGTATTTCAAATCATATTGTATGGAGATTTTTCTCTTCGTGTCGAAGACCCATAAGACGATCTCAAACATGGGAGGTCCGACCTGACTGGATGGCCTTTCGACCTATTAAGTGTCCATGGTCTAAAAGCTAAGGTTGACCCCTAGCCATAATCATGCAGGAAGTCTCAAAATACAAGAAAGGAGGGGACAAATCACCCAGCATTCCCCTACGACGTTTAACCTCAAATAGCATTGTATAGGTAGATAGGTGGGAAATGCGGTGAGCTTTTGATCTTCTGAAGACAAGGGAGAAGGAGCCTAACGGCATGCACTTGTAGAATAAAATGAACAGGAAGTTACATCACATTAATTATACCACCTCCACAAATCACGCCGCATTAAAATAATCAAACTAGAGAGACTGTTGGGGGAGAATATATCTTTTACACAGTAACACAAGGTATGGGTGGCCCATTCTATAAACCTAATATAAAAACTGATCTCTAAGTACAAGAAACGCTCTCTGATCTCTTTACTTTCTCGCATGAACTATTAAGGCGATACTAACTTAAGTATCAGAGACTCCATTGTTTGCACCCATACCCTCAATTCTTTATGTGTTTTCTCTAAGTGTGCAAGTCCAAACTCGAAGACCCGAGTCACGAGAATCTGACTCAAAAGCATACGAAACATAATATTAACATATTTATAAAACAATAGTAAATAGTTTTATTATTGTTTATGAATAATAATAAATTATTTGTAAATGATAGTTACCTATTTATAAGTAATAGTGAAATAATTTAAAAATATTCAAGAACATATATGTTCCCAGACACAATCTTAGAGGGATCAGATCTTAAATATTGGGTATATCATTAATTTTCTTTGAATATATGCATTTCTGTATTGAAGTATTATTTTAAGAGAATACAAAAGCTTGAGCATCATGTAGCCCTAAAATGATATTTAGGCATTTTCATCATGTGCAGTATCGATCTAAGTTCTGCACATAATTTATTTATCTAAATTTAAAAAGAAGTATGCTTATCTTCGAATCAGTATCAATAGAGTAGAGCATCGCAGTAAAAAGATGTGAATTACAAATCGTGATTGTATGTCATGATCTAAGATCTAAGTATTCGATTTCATTTTTAAACGCATACTTTATTAGCCATGTCAATATACTCTTAAATATTATTTACCTTTACTCGTGGATCAATGAGTCCTAAAAATCAAAATACAATAATTACTAAAGAAAAATAAAGGAAAGCCATACTGCCAACAGTAAAGAAGCACATTAAATAAATAAATAAATAAAAGTCTTTCGTAAAGCAAAAGAGCACAAAAAGGCTGTGCAGGGAACCGGGATCATCATCAACCCCATAGACCATACTGCTCCTCTTCACAGTTACTTTGTCACCGTAATTCGCGGAATCTCCCGTTCCCGTCACTCTTACTCTAGCGTTTCGCTCCGCTGCTCTGTTCTAGCTCCTTCAGCTCCCATGGTACGCTTCCCCCCTCTCTCAGGAACCGTCTGATTCCGTTTCATGTAAGCTTAAAGTATCTGCAATCTAGGGTTTTCGGAGATTCTCGTTTGGAATTGAGTTTGTTCGTTGTTTAATTTGAGTTTTGTAGCTCTGCTTGGTGGCAGATAAAATGTGGGAAAATTAAAGGGAAACGAAACCTTGATAAGCCATCTAAGGATGATGAATTAGACTAAATTACTGGTGTTTGAGCATGCATCTTTTAATGATCTTATTTTACTTTTCTCTAGGCCAACAATTCCTAGAATATTTTTCTTCTTGTTTCTCGGAAGCAAACGGTGCATTCGCTATATCTGTTCTAGAATCTAAGATCTTCAAGTTGGGGGCGTCTTTTTTCTTACAATTACTTGGAAATGGTATTGTTCAATGTTCAGGAATCGAGTTCGGGTTTCATGCCGTAAGTGAAGTTTGTTGCTTTCTTCGTCAGTTACAGAGCACATGCATCGGATACTTAGTGATCGATGCTGCATCGCCTTATAGGATGAAATGTTTACTTCATAATTGTTGGTGAGATGAGGTAATATCTGCACTTGAAAGTGTGGATTTACTAAGTGGGAGGAATAACTTGAGTGTAAAAGATGGAAAAGGCGAGAGGTTGGTTCAATAAATTTAGGTCGAAAGACAAGTCAAAAGCTTCTAAGAAGAATGAAGCTACGGGGAATGGGAAGGAGGTCTTGAAAGTGCCGACGAGTGAGGACGCTCCTTCAAATGTGACTAAGCAGAAGGTTGCAGCCGCAAAACAATATATAGAAGACCACTACAAGAAGCAAATGAAGAGCCTGGAGGAGAGGAAGGAGCGGTATGTTTTCAATGCTTCTTTTTTAATAATGCGCTGGTCATGTTGGAAACTATGAGTCTACACTTTAAACTGGCCAGGCTGATAGTTTCCTTTTCTCACTTGTTAGAAAAAAGGATTAATATTACATTCTGGCGGATTGAAGATGTTTATTACTATGAGTACCTTCCCCATTAGTTTCTATGGTTACCTGCATAGATCACTGATAAGTAGTAAGGCTTTGCGTGTAGTCCTTGCTGATTTGACTGCATGAACACCTGATTTGACTGCATGAACACCAGAAAGACCCAAATTGTTTAAACTCCCTCGCTACATTTATACCGGGATGAGTAGGGCAATTTATACAGCTTTTTTTTTATTCTCCATGATCAATTATTTCCACTAATGCTGGTTTTGTTATTCAACAGAAATAATATTGCACCATCTTCCCCAGCCATTTATTGGCTCTTAGAAGTACCTAATTTTATGGTTAATTATTTTATTACATCAAAGAGGTTTTGAAGCAAACTAGTTTTTAGAGCCCTGAGTGATGATATTAAACTACTTATATTTGATTCAGACGCAATATACTTGAAAAGAAGTTGGCTGATGCTGAGGTCTCTGAGGAAGAGCAGAACAACTTGCTAAAGAATTTGGAGAAGAAGGAAACCGAATACATGCGCCTTCAAAGGCATAAGATGGGCGCTGATGATTTTGAGCCATTGACGATGATAGGGAAGGGTGCATTTGGAGAAGTATACCATTTTGCTTTGAAATATTTATATATTAGTTCTAATTATTTGCATGTGATTGAACCCCTAAGGGTTGGCTCAAGTGGTAAAGGTCTTGGGCTTGGGGGTATGCTCCCCCTAGGTCTAAGGTTCAAATCCCCTTGGGTGCAAACAATCTCTAGGGGCCATCGGACTAGGGGATTTTCCTCTTGAATTACCCAAGGTGCACTTGGAAAATTCCTTGCCAAGGGCATGTGCACCCTCGGGATTAGTTGGGATGCTGTTTTTGGACACCCGGTGCCGATCAAAAAAGTTATTTGCATGTGATTTCTGCGTGTAATTATAGCACAATTTTATTAATCTGTTCCTGCAAGTAGTTTAGAGAAAACAAGAAACAAAATTAGTATAATGCATTTAGTTAGTATTTTGCAGCTAGTACAAATGACAGTTGCTAGTATTTTTTATCATTATTATGTTTTCCTAAATGTTTTACATTATCTCATGCATCTCCCTCTCTCTCTCTCTCTCTCTCTCACTCACACACACACACACACACACACACACACACGGTGGGGTTATGTTCTGGAAGAACGCTTGTAAGTAGGGATTCTTTATGTTTAATAATGTTATGGTGCTGGAGTTATGACTCGTAACTAGTGGGTTTAGGTGTCCTGAAGGGGCTTTGTTAACTTTTAGAAAGGAGAGGAGAAGTATCCTGGGGGAGAGTGAATTGAAAATTATGAACAGAAGAATCCAATAACTACAGCAATTGGCACATCTTTAATTTTATTATGCATAAATTTGTCACTTGATTTATGTCCATCAAAATATCTTCTGCATAGGCTACTTTCTGCCCCCAAAGGTTACATAACTCTGAATAGAAAAACTTTAGGACCTAAATTTTGTTTTGGTCACAATGTGGGTTGCTTATTTCTTCTGAAGAACTTCTGTTTAGGCAATGAATAAGAAGGATGTGCTGTTGGATATAACATACTTGAATTTTTTGGAAGTTGGTGTTTTTAGTTAAAGATGCTCTTGACCTATTATGGGCATGTAATTAACCTGTTCTGTGAGGTTCATCCATGGTGTCTGTTTCTTTTCAATGTTCTTGGATCAATTGGTTTTCCATTACTAATCTTCTTTTATGGTGCAGGTTAGAATCTGCAGGGAGAAGGCAACTGGACATGTATATGCCATGAAGAAGCTTAAGAAATCAGAGATGCTTCGCAGAGGCCAAGTATATATTTAACTGGGCCCAAGAGAATTTTAGTATATATTTAACTGGGCCCGAGAGAATTTTCTAAGTGTATTGTCATAATTGAATTTGCTAAGTTGCAGTTGAATTTGTTCAGGTTGAACATGTGAAGGCTGAGAGGAATCTACTTGCTGAGGTTGATAGCAATTGCATCGTCAAGCTCTATTGTTCATTCCAAGATGAGGAGTATTTATATCTCATTATGGAATATCTACCCGGTGGAGATATGATGACTTTATTGATGCGCAAGGATACACTGACAGAAGATGAGGCCAGGTTTTATGTTGCGGAAACAGTTCTAGCTATTGAGTCCATACATAAACATAATTACATTCATAGGTACTTTGACATTTGTCTATATTGTATGATGGGAGGCTATCAAGATGTTTTTCCTTTAAAGTCTTGTTCTTTCATATGATGAATTCCACGTTTACGTATCGCAGAGATATAAAGCCAGATAACCTGCTTCTTGATAGAAATGGTCACATGAAATTATCAGATTTTGGATTATGTAAACCACTAGACTGCACTAATCTTCAAGAGAAGGATTTTTCTGCTGGAAACAACCTTAGTGGGGCTCTTCAAAGTGATGGGCGCCCCGTGGCACCAAAACGCACACAACAGGAGCAACTTCAGCATTGGCAGAGGAACAGGAGGATGCTTGTAAGTTTCATGAGATCACATGTCTTCAAGATGCCTCTTCCTCATAGTTTAGAGGGTTCATTTTCATGTTTTTGCTATGCCATAGTTGTAAATCCCATCTATCTACCCAAAATAGTTGAAAAATCCTATCTACAAAGAGGTTCCAAATTCAACCTTTTCCCAGTGAAATTTGTTTTTGCATGTTTTTTTTTTCCCAGTATCTTATGGTAACATGCAGGGTTATGTTGTTAAAATTTCAAAACGTTTCACAAGTTTTAATTTCATAGGCTTATTCTACTGTTGGAACGCCTGATTACATTGCCCCAGAAGTTTTGCTGAAGAAAGGATATGGAATGGAATGTGATTGGTTGGTATTGCAATGTTTTTTTTTCTAATCCGTATTTTATATGATATAAGCTAGTGAAATCCTGTTTTTACTTATCCAGGTGGTCTCTTGGCGCCATCATGTATGAAATGCTTGTAGGATATCCACCCTTTTACTCAGATGAACCTATGTCAACCTGCAGGAAGGTAACTTCAAGAATACTGGCTCTTTACTTTTCTTGATATGATTTCTTATAACATATGTCAACCAGGGCATGCTTATCTTTATTTCCTTTTCCTTTTTTCTTAATACTCCCGTGTCTTCTCTCTTGGAGTTGGACCACAGTACCAAGTTCCAACAACTATAATAGGATGCACGTTCTTCAATCACAGAAGCATGCTGAAGTTTGCTAGAGATTGAAATATGGGTGTTAGCTTTAATTGAAAGTTGTGAGATAGAAAATGGAAAACAAGGCACTGGAGAGACTGAAAATACTTCCTTGATTTGTGTGTGGTACGGTTGTTGATGCTTTTCTTTAAATATGAATCTCTATGGTTAATTAACATTTTAAAATAGTTTTTGGAGGTTTCTTGCTCATTTAATCTTTCTAGATAATATACTTATATATAAAAAAAATTAATCTTTCTAGATAATATAGTATAATGGGATCTTTTCTTATATTTAAGGATCTAGAGCTCAGTGTTCGTAAAGGGTTTATGCTGGAAACCAATTGAACTCAGCAAAATTTGTATCATTAGAATATACTTGAGATTGTGCTTATGATCCTCTTCACGTTAAGTGTGTTAGGGTTGCCTGGCATGATCATAACTCTTTACCATTTTCTTTTTGTATATTCTGCAACTCTGATGCAAACATATCATGTAATGCAGTGGCACCCTTATAAAATTAATTTTTTATCTTTTTTAAATTTGGCAATCTGTATGAAGGAGGCACCATAATGAATAAAAGTTAGTTGGAAGGGATTATTTTACCCTGCTTATTAATTTTCCATACTGTTTAGAAAGGTCTGGAAATAAATTTCTTGGTGCATGTTTATAAATCAACACATTGGCATTTTCTCAGTTTAATTTTAAATTATGTGAATGGAATGGATCCAATTATGAACTGTCCTTGTTTAGCACTTTTACAGTAATCTGTTCTATGCTTTTTTTCTATAAGAATTTTATTAATATGAATAGAAGACTAGGCGAAGCTCGAGTACAATCTGCTCTCTGTTTTGAAATGTTTGTTTTCCAATCAAGACATACATCTAGCCATTCGCTCTGGCTTAAAAATATTAACCAACGTAGTTTAGATCTCTCTTTTGTATCTCAAGTTTGTGCCTCTTTTGGTTAATCTAAACTTGCTTACTCATGGGGGCTAGGATGCATTTTCCTTTCTGCCTCTTGTTACCTCATCGCTATGATGAGTTCTGACTGTTGTGGAATTTTCTCTCAAGTTTCTTTTTTTCTTTTTTTTTGTGGTGGTTGTTTTTTGTTTTTTTTTTTTGGGGGGGGGGGGGGGGGGGGNGGGGGGGGTGGGGGGAGTTTTATGTGATTGCTTTTAGTTCCTTACCTTGCATTTCTTGTCTCTGTTATTCATGATGAACATGGCTCATCTAAATTATGCAGATAGTTAATTGGAGAACTCATTTGAAATTTCCCGAAGAAGCAAAACTATCCCCAGAAGCGAAGGATCTTATTAGTAAAATGTTATGTAATGTTGACCATAGGCTTGGAACAAAAGGCGCCGATGAAATAAAGGTGTCTTGTGGTGTATTCTGATCTATTGGTTTGCTTTTAAACATTGAAATTCTAATTAATGAATTTACTTGTTGGCTGGTTATTTTTAGGCTCATCCATGGTTCAAAGGCATTGACTGGGACAAATTGTATGGAATGAAAGCTGCATTTATTCCTGAGGTCAATGATGAATTGGATACTCAAAACTTTGAGAAGTTTGAAGAGGTGAATTTGTTGTTTTTAATCATTTCTGAAGTGTGTGAAAATACACTGATCTGTGTATATTTGAGGCATTTTGTTGCTAACCTTTATGTTCTTTCTCATGATTTATTGATAATGCTATAGGCTGACAAGCAAATCCAAACTTCGTCAAAAGCTGGTCCATGGAGAAAGGTTAGTATATACAATTTAAATTGAAGTGAGACTAAGGAGGTGTTATAGTTGTAATACCCTGGATGAAGTCTAGGAGGGTAGTGAATGAGATCCCACATTACTTGGAAAAGAGACATTTTTGCCTTTTATAATGATTCCAAGGGGCTTCAATTGTTACCAGCTAGTCATTTTGGAGCAGAACTCAAGATGTGGCTTGGGTTTTCTTTGGTTTGTTATGATATAAGTGTCTTCATGGCTAGTCAGGGTCCGATTTATCCTCAATTTGGCTTGTATCTCATAATGTTGACCATTGTTTGGCAATAAAGTGCCATTTACCACAGTTTGAGCAGCTGATATCACTCCATTGTTTATGGAACCACTGTTCTATTCACTACTGTTATTTCAATCTTTTTTAATGTACTGTATTTGGTGTGACTCTGTTGTTTGGCATGATCATAAATCATTTGGTGTTCTCCTCCTTTTGGTCTGAAAACTGCAATTGTTTAGTATTCAATTATTCCTAAATATGACGAGAGCTTCCCTTTTTGTTTAGTTGGTTGATTCTTCTTGAGGTGTCTTTAATCGATAGTATGTTAGCACTACGTATTTGCTATGTACCATGTGATCTTTTAATCACAGTTTAAATTCTTTACTGAAAGAGGGTGTATGTGTTTCCAAAGTTCTTATTGCTGTTTTCTCCACTGCTGCAGATGCTGTCATCTAAGGATATCAACTTCGTTGGTTATACATACAAGAACTTTGATATTGTAAATGATGATCAATTACCTGGGATTGGTATGTACTTGCTCTTTTACTGGATGCATACATCTTTTTGATAAGTAATAAGAAGATTTTATTCACGTGAATGAAATAGGCATAGCCCATGTACACAGGAAGTATGCAAAAGAACTCCTAATTACATTCTAGCTAAGGAAATAAAGTCATGGACATTGTTTCCATCAAGTACAATGATACTGGATGCATACATCTGTTTGTCCTTTTGGTTTAGCTTCCTTTTTTGTTGATTGTTTCAACAGTTTCAAGAGTTCTTAAGGCTTTCTTTCTTGTTTCTAGGTTTAGCCCTTTTTGTTGTTTCTATACTTTTTAATGTGTACCTAGGTACCTATAAAAAAATTGCTTTCCTAGTTTTGGGGATCTGACCAAGATTTTTATGTGCTGCGGGTCATTAACATGTCATAACTCATTTCAGGGTTGGAATTTATGCAACTGACCCAATGTAGTTAGGATTGGGTTATATGGCTATATTGAGGTTATTAAATTGTACAGAGTTTTCGGACTAAATGTGGGGAAAGGGAGAGCTGATTATGAAAGTTCTTAACCTGCCTCTTCTATCCATTGTTATCTTTATTCAAGCAATGGTCTACTTTTTCAACCCTTTTTGCAAGACCATTTCTCAAGTGGTGGCCATATCTGTCGTGGACTATGGCCGAACTGGAGTTATTATTTATGTACTTACCACGCCTGGCACAGGTGCAGATCTACAAAAAAATTTCTAAATTTTATAGTTTATATAAATTGGCCCCCCCAAAAAAATTTATAATTTCCTTATTCCCATATGCTTTCTAAAATTTTGTAAAATTTCAATATACATAGAAATGTCTCTCTAATTTTTTTCCTATAACCCCTAGATTTTGTATAATTTCTATGTATTATCTATTTTCAAGGATGTGACCACACTAAAATTAAATTAAAACTAAAATTAGGAGAAATAAGAAACTATTAACATTGATCCCAAAGTTTTTTTTATTATACAATTTTAAGTTTCTTAATATAGAATCCAAAGTGAAAATACCATAAAAACCATTTAAGATTGATGATTTATATGAAAAGTAGTGAAGATGATTTATCCTCTAAACTTCATTGAGCAAGGAAAAGTTTATTTGAGGTCTCAATTGTAGTATTCTATGCTTAATGTGACACCAAAATGGATAGATTTTACATGAAATTTGATAAACTAGCTTAGAGCACTAGCAATGGTCTATGCATCTTCATATTCATCTTTATATTTGCATAAAATCTCTTTAAATTGGTCTACATTGGATTATGCATCTTCAAAATTTTGAATAACTATAAATAGTGTTTATTCAAGTTTGAAGAAGCACAATTCACTCTTCAAACATTATTTTACTATTTTTTCTCTCTCCTACCCATTAAAATCAATTTTGTGAAATTTATATTAAGATGATTTTGATATATTAAATTTATATTAAATTGATGATACAAAGTATTTTTTTAGTATATATTAATATTTATTGATAAAAGTGGTCATTTTGATATATAAAATTGATAATATTTAAGTATATGGAATTTGTATTTTTAAGCACATTGTGTTAATTGTAAAATATATAAAAATAATAATTTTAAGAAAAAAATAAAAAAATAAAAATATTTTATTATTATTTGATTAAAAAATGCATAATCCAATGTGGGAGTTTCTCTTTATATACAAAATTAATCTTCAAAAGTTGTGATTTTAAAGATGCATATAGAGAAATCAATGCTAGTGCTCTTAGATATTAGAATGAAAGATGACATTCTAAAAGATCACTTGATTGTTTCTACAAAGAAAAAAATTTCTACATGTTTCATATTTACAAAAATAATAATGAATGAATATTATTCTATAAAATATTGTTGTAAAAAATCTGAAACAGACATTAAATTGTGTTTTTAAAATTTTATTTCTACTTATTTGGCAAAGTATCGAGATTTAATTTTATATATGCTTTATGGTTTTGTAATATTTTTTCATTTTACATAAACATGTCGTGCGATAGAAAAGTTGGCCTCCCAAAGAAAAATTGTTGGTTCCGCCAATGGCCTGGCATGTCTTAAGTTGTAGTAAATTGAAGTTTTAGAAATTTATACAATGATGTGCCCATTGTAACCAATAAAGCATAGCTTGCAATTAACATATAAAAAAAAAAAAGGCATAGCTTGCAATTATTGTTCAGGTTATGTCTACTCTATCTGTACACACTTTTTTATTGTTCTTTTTTTAAATGAGAAACATAACTTCATCTACTGAGATAAATGATCTGGAAATGATGTTTTTTTGGGATTCATATGTACAGCTGAATTAAAGAAGAAGAGCACTAAAACTAAGAGGCCCTCCATCAAGTCCCTTTTTGGTAAGAATTTTTCAGCACCTCTTATCTTGAGGTTTTTTTTTTTTTTTTTCCTATTTATTATTATCCCGTTAAGTTTAGGATTTAGTATGAGTATTTCTTTCGTGATACTCACAAATCATAGAACTTTTAGATGTAGAGCCATATATATATTACTTCAACTGAAAAGGCTACCAGGCCCCATGTTTCTTTAATTTCAAAGACTTTTTTATTCATATTTTTGTGTACGGCAATGAGAAGACTGAATTTTTGAGGAATATCTCGGTGAAGTTGCCTAACTTTTAAGCAGAATCACAATATCCCTTGCCTTTCCTTATCTACAATATCCAAATTTGTGAGAGTCCAGTATTTTGGATTGGATGGTATCAGCGTGCAGCTTATTTCAAGTTTTCAGATTAATGCTTGGAGTAAGTAAAGCTGATGTAGTTCTGTTTTTCCTTGGAAAATCGGTTCATCTATTATACAGATGATGAGTCGGCCAAGGGTGGCAGTCAACCTGTTCATGGGAGCTTTCTGAACCTCTTGCCTCCCCAACTAGAAGTCCCTGAGAAAGAGAGACAATCCTAATGATCTACACTTTATTTTTGTCATAACATCAGATGGCCACGAAAGAGTGATTTGTTCTTCGGTAAATGTCTTTCATTTCACTGCTTCCTGAATTTCATCGTTTTAGAGTGAACGTTTTTGGGGCGAAGGCCCAAAACGAGTTGTTTGGTCTCTGTAAAATAGCTTCTGGAAATATTTATTCTTTGAAAATATTCATTTTTCTTCCCTATGTAATGCAAAAGAAAGCCAAAAAAAAAAAAAACCCTTGTATAATACGAGCATGATTGTTTATGTAACCAACTTACTGTTAGTGTTGATGATAGTGTACTACTTAAATACGGAAAAGAATATTTTATTAATATTGTAAAATAATGTTTCTGATTTCTATTTCCATCCCCACCCTTCTCTCTGGTTGTTTTTTATTTTTATTTTTCACTTGGAGATTTGAATGAGTTGGTGATTACCCTTTCAATGCTGTCTGGTTTGGGTTGGCATTCCATCCGTTGAAGTCAGTATGTGTGTATTTTCTTGTTGATCGTAAGAATGGAACTGTCGACCTCATTCCACCCTTTGAATACACACACAAACACATACATGTATGGTAGGATACTGAATTTCAAGTGTTGAGAATAAGCAAAGTATGAAACTCGAAGTCCTGTAGAATTTAGTTAAAATTATGTATGCAAGTATCAATTTTAATTGACGTGATATATTATAAAGGATGGAAGTATCATGTGTCAGTAATCCGAGAGTACCTAATAATTAGGAATATAATTGGTCCGGTTCGGTTCGGTTCGGTTTTGAGCATATTTTAGAACCAAACCAATAGATATTAGTTTTGAGAATTGAAGAGTTAATATTGGACTGATTCACTCCCAAAACAGGATCCGGTTTAGTTCGGTTTTACTGGTTTTCTTAATGAACTAACAACGTCGGGTGCTTAGGAAGTCGAGTTTGGAACAATAAACCGATAAATTTTTTAAAAAAAAAATTGTCTAAAAATAAAAATGATATGGAACAAAAATAAGAATTATAGTAAAACTGTTAAGAGTATACGTATGTTATTTATAATAATCATATTATTATATATGTTAGTGATAATATGATGGTTACATAAAATTAAAATTAAAAGATTTTATGTTATATTAATTAGAAATTTAGTATATAATATATATAATATAAATAAATCAAATAGCAAATTATTTTTTCTTAATTATAGAGAACCTGACTCAACTCTCTGGATGACCCATTTTTTGGACGTGAGTATCCAAAATCGTACTTGTGATTTCATGTTAGAGAACGTGATGTTGGAATGTTTCTGAACTTAACAATGCCTTTTGATAATGTTACAGTTAAGTCTGTATTGGATATTCCCTCTTCCACAAAACTTTTTTATTTTTTTATAGTAAAGATAACTTCATTAATCATCTGGAAAACAATTACAGACAATTATCAAGCCATAAGACTTGAGAAATACAATCCCACCATAAATTAATACTTTTAACATTGAAAGCATTCCTAACCAATTTATGAGCTACCATATTCCCCTCCTTATATACATGTGAAAAGCTACAAGAACCAAAACAAGAAGACAATTTTTTAGTTTCCTGGTATAACACTTCCAGCATAGAGTTATTCATACTGTCATCATGTTGGGCTTCCACAACGATCAAGTTATCACTTTCCACCACAAGTTTTGAAATTCCCAGTGTAGCACATAATTGCATACCTCGGAATATGGCCAAAAGTTCTATAGCCTCTGTGTCTTCAACCTCATTCTCAGTTTTGCTTGCTGCCATTAGAAACTTACCTGATGCATCCCGTAGAACAGCACCAACACCACTCCACCCCAGCTCAGTAAATACTGCACCATCAACATTTAGTTTCAGTCAATCCATAGGAGGATGTTGCCATTTATCATTGTTTGAAGTTGGGAGCAATTTTTCTGCCCTACTTTATCAAAACTGTTTAGCAAAGTCAAAGCATTGCCTGCAACCTGCTTTGGATTTAGGACTACTTGCTCATGCACAAACTTATTTCTGCGAAACCAGAAACTCCACAGCAGAACAAAGAAAAGTGTCAACTTATCATGTAGTTTCTAGCACATAACTGCAAGGCCATATCCAGAACTGACTTATGAGGATCAATAGAAATTTCAGGTAAATACATCCCCCACATATGTTGAATGGAGCTGCAACTCATCACAGCATGTCTAAGTGTTTCAACTTCTAAGAGACAAAGACTACATGTGTCATCAGATAAAACATGTTTTTGCACTAACTTCTGTCCAGTAGGTAACCCATCCTTACAGGTATGCCAAGCAAAATTATTAACCTTATTGGGAACTCTCATCTTCCACAAATGCTTCCAAAAAGCATGTTGAGTCTGCCCATTAGAAGCTTCTGCAATCTGGGTACCAAGCCGAGAGTAAATATATCTATAACAACTTCTTACACTAAACTGACAATTCATTTCATGAGATCAAACCATTCTATCTTCCATGTCAGTAGGGCACAAGAACATTTTTAGAATGTCAACTACTATACTTGGATTGAAGAAAGATCTACTGATTCTACTGTTTGGCTTCCAAATAAAGTGAAAAAACCCCCATCTGTTGGTTAATTTTTGGCAAGTGTAATTTATATAAAGGCTTTTAAAATCTACTAGTAGAATGAAACGTCCAATCGACGTTTGCCTAGTGGAGGCAAAATATATATGGTAATTATACACACACACACACATATATTATATTTATGAAGTTATGTAGATGAAAATATAAATAATACAACTACCTTATTAAAAACATGGTATTTTCTTGCAAATCTATAAATCATATAGTCCAACAAAGTTATAAGCTAATTAGGAAAAACAAAAATTATATGCAAGAACTATAGTAATATCTTTGATAAAGAAGTCTAATATAAGTTTACAAAACGTAGGTTGTTTCATGCTTTAAGAACAAACTGAAGTTAAAAAGATCATGCCATATTAATGGCTAATCATCTTTTTTTTTTTTTTTTTTTTGCAGGATTAATTGATAAGATATTAAATTTCTTATGGCGTTGTTGGTTCATTTGGTCTATATATGCACCAAGCTCAATTATCTATTCTTTTTGTGAAATTTCTTTAGCCATGCTTTCCAAAAATGGTAGATGATCCTGTAAATAACAAAAAAATCTATTATAATAATTTATGCTTTGATTTATAATTTTGTTATTTGAATTGAAAAGGTTAAAAAAATATAATATTATATTACCTTGCCAGTATGATTTATAAAATGAATTGCTGAATAACCCAATAATTTTTCAGCAATTTCACCAAATGCTACTCCAGCTAGTTGTGCTGTACCATCATCAATCTCAACATATGCTCGATATCTATTATCAACAAAAATATAGTTGTTTGTTAAAATTTGTATAAAATATATGTCAAATTTTTTAATTGAATTATGTAAACTGAAGGTCTAGAAAAAAGTTACATACCGTGGTTGTGCAATACTAATATGTTTATAATGATAACATGAAAATTTTTTATTGTAATCATATCTTATTCCTTTATCACATCCGATGCAAGACATATAAAAGAAGATTTGCTAGAGGTCAACCACATTTATCTTGGCTTTCACCCAAAATATAGGCTTCTGCACAATATTTATAATTTGTATTAGAATAATTATAGTTTAATGTTTAATAATTAGGAAAGTATCGTTAAGAATATAATTTTACTATTGTAGGTTGTGAAGCCTTGAGTAGTTCTGTAACATCAGAAAGCTTGGTTAATGAGCGGACAATATGAGTAGAGGTAGATGTGTGTGTTGGATCCAAACATCTTATAATCACATCTTCAAGCAAAAAATCATTGACCGTTGCCCCGGGAAAAGTTAAATAAAATTAAAAATAAAGATGGTTTTTAAAAATGTAACAACTATATTTTGAAAAAAAAAATTATTTTAAAATTAAAGGAAAAAATGAAGATATATATTACCACTCTTGCAATGATGTTGCGCCAGGAATCATAAGATTCATTGTAAACACACTTGTTGGTTGAGATGACAAAGAAAGTCCTAAATTAAAAGCATCTGTTAGATTTGGTATGAGCATATTATACAAAATAAAAATATAAAATTCTTTTTCTTAATAATACAATTGTATGAATTGACTTTTAATCGCCTAGCAAGAATGATTGGTTTAGTTTCAATAACTTTTGAAATTTGTTGACATTCACTATCAACAAATCGACCCCACATAATCAAATATACAAAGTTTAAGCTACAAAATTGAAATAAAAATAAAAAATAATTTAATGTCAATAAATGGAATTAGAAATAAATTATTATTAAAAATGCAATAGAATAAATATATAATTAAAAAAACAAGTTTACCTTTGATCAATTAGATATATTTCTTGCAAGACTTTGGAACTATTTGCTGTCTTCACTTCTCGAATTGGCTTAATATATAATGCGATTACCAATAAATCTAGTAAATTATGTTTATAATTTTTAGCTTGTTAATAAACATAGTTATGAAAGTATTTGAAAATTTTCAATAAATATTTACCTATTTCTGCAGTTGATCTTTATACTGATGAAGTTCACTGAACAGTACGATATCATAATCCGATGGTTGTAATGCTTCTTCATCATCTGCAATTTCTTCAACTATTGCCTTTGAATTTAAGATCCATTGATATTCATGAGCCTCAGTTTTATATTTAGGATCTAACAGCTTTATGTAAGCATTACTGATGTAGTATGATCTGTATACATGCAAACTGTTATCACGTGAATCAATATCTTTATCAAACATGGTTGCTTGTACTCGATTCTCCTGGAAAATATTAAAATAAAATATTTTTAGTAGAAATTAAGTTATGGTTATTATTGTTAAGATAATATTTAATATCACAAAACATAGTTAAAATTTTTTGTAAATTTACCAAATAAAAAGTATTATACCTCAGCATCAATCAAAATTAAGTCTTGATATTTTAACGGTGAATGCTGTGCTGTCCGTTTTGGAGATTTTTCTACTACAAGCATTTTAATTCTCCAATTTCTTATACTTGGTGTAATATCCTCGATCGATGTATAAAGCTTTCTCATCTTGGACACTATATATGAAAAAAGAAAAAAGAAAATATTAATATTTAAATTTGAAGGTTTATAAAATAATAACAATACGAATATAAATTATTAAATTAACTTGTATACGAATGGAATGTATAAGAACATTCCTCTCTTGCATAGAAAAATGTTTATCATATACTCAAAGAGAAAGAGATTAATGACAAAGATAAGAAATAATAAATAAGAAACATTCTAAGCATGGTTTGAATTTTTTTATACTTATTTAGAATAAGTATAAAAAGATTGTTCAAATATGTTTTTTTGCAAACATTTTGGAATGATGCAAAAAAATTTAAACCACTCTTAAAACTTGTTTATAGTATTTTATTCAAAACTTTCTCATTAATCCCAAACTCAATGGGACATAAGAAATTTTTTTACATTTCTCCTGTTTTGTCACAATAATATATTATATAAACTTCAAATTTCTAATAATATTTTATATTATTATTGGCTCTTTAATTTCAATTTATTTTTATTATTATTACAATGGTTTTCATTATTTTATTTTATTATTGTAAAAGTTGTTGTGTATTTTGTGTTAAGGTGTTTTTTTATATTTTATTTTGACTTTTTGGATTGAGCCTTTTGTGTTGGTGGGTTGTGTGTAGTGTTTGGGTGAGTTTTATTATTGTTGGGCCGAGGGTGTGTGTGGGAAGGGCCCAGCCCGTGTGCCAAAGGGGAACTTAGCCCCTCTCCCTAAATGATGCCGTTTTGATTTAAGGGTAAAAACCAATATTTTGAATACCGTACCGGATGACGTATCAGTCAAAGCACTGAAATAAAATATTTCGGTACCGGTACCGTTTCGGGATAGTCAATATATAAATAAATTATATATATAAATTATATTTCAAAATAATAGTCTATATATGAAGAAATTATACATGAATACATATATGTGTAAATTATAAATAATCTGGTATGAATTGAGAGTCAAAAAATGAGCTTACACTATGATGATATGAAAAAAAAAATAGAGGTCGAAATACCGGCCGGTACAGGCCGAAATATTGGCCGGTACGGCTGGTATTTCGACCGGTACAAAACAGACCCAATATCTGTACCAGCCCAGTGGCCGGTACGGTATGTATTGACCGTACCGGCCGGTACGGTACGGTATTCAAAAGCATGGTAAAAACCCTATCTTTTTCTTCTCCTCCCCCCCCACCCCCCGCACGCATGCAACGTACGGTACGGTATTCAAAAGCATGGTAAAAATCCTATCTTTTTCTTCTCCTCCCCCCCACCCCCCGCACGCATGCGTTGCACAACCCTTTCTCTCATTTCACTCCCTTCTTCACATCTTTCGGATTCATGAACCCTAACACCATCACCCGAAAGCCATCATCTCCTTTCTTCTTCATCTCCTTCATGAACGCCCTCCCTCTCTCTCTCTCTCTCACACACACACACATCAAAACAGACAATCCAATCCCTAACCCTCTCTCTGTTGAAAATGGCCTCGTTGATCTCAATTTGGACCCATTGGAATGCAACACTCAGATCTCTCTTTCGATAGTCCTTCGCCCACCATATTTTGCCTATTTTATACCTTTTTTTTTACCAATGTCCCCGTGTTCTATTTTATCTCTATGGAATGTGAGTTTGCAGCGTAGTTTGAGATTTTTTTTGCTGTTTCGTTAGTTCTAGAATCAAAAGCTTGTGTAGATTTATTCTTTTTATTTAATCTTTTGTTTGTTGGATTTTTTATCTCAGCTTTTTTTTTTTTTGTTGGGTGTGCATTTGCTTGTTGGATTTCCGTTTGTTGGTATGGACCATTTTTTGTTGGGTTTGCCATTTGCTTAGATGTGAAAATTGTTGTTTTTTCTTTCAGATATGCAACATTTATGAGCAATTTTTTTCTTCTGGTAGATCTTTCTAATGATTTGCTAATGATAGGTTGTCGTGTTATAAGGAACTTAGGTATGATTTGCTACATCTAGATTGATTTTTCACTTAGCAAATTTGTGTTTCCTTGTGTTATTCTGGGATGAGCTTCTTGCTATTTTTTTTTTATGGCACAAAGAGATAGAAATTTAATTTTTGTAAGTAAATTTTTTATGGCACAAAGAGATAGGTTGTCTCCAACACTAAATTATAGAGATTAATTTAGTGTTGCTTGAGATTTGATTTTTGTTGTCTTTAATAGGATGAGCTTAGTGCTGCTCAATCTAAGCAGGTTTAAATAATTATTGAATTATATTGGTTTGGTTTTTTTTTTTAATGTTTTGAAGGATATATGGAGAAAGGAAATTAATAATTGGCTTAACAAAATATTTATGTTTTGTCAACACACATTGTTATATAGTGTTTTATTCCCTCTATTTTTTAACCTCTGTGAATATTTAGGTCTATTTCTATATTTTTGAATCTGTAATTGTTTGTATTTTTTTTTTTTTTGGTCTTTCGGCATTTGTTAATGATTTCTTCTTAATCATCTATGCTCATATGTATTTTTTTGAAAACAATGGATGGCTTTCAGACTTTTTCTTTTGCATATTGCGGTAGATGGCTTTTACCTTTTTTATTTTTACTTTTTTCCTTCCATTAATAAAAGTTGTTTTGTTTTGTTTTTTAAATTCATGGTCTTTTGGTGTTTGTTTTGAAACTTGTTGGTTTGTTTTTTGTAGGAAATCTGCTTTGTTTGGCTTGAAGTTTATGCTACTTCAAGGTTTGTATTTGTCTGATTTACTCATTTGTTTTGCATTAATCAATTGGGTTTCTTGGTTTAGTTTGTCTTTTTTTTTTTTTTTTATTAGGATGTTGGATGTGTCTTGACCTATTGAGTCCTACTTTTTTTTGGTTGTTTGATGTGATTATTTTGATTTCCACATTTCTTAAAAACATGTCTTTCAGTTTTTTCTTTGGTATGTTATGGTAGATATTTCTTTCAGAAAGTGAAACTGTATTGTAATTCCCCTTGTGGTTTTTTTTTTTAAAAAAAACTAAATATTTTCGTTTTAAAACCTTTTGCATTAAAACTTTTTTTTAGAGTTTTGGGTTTGAAGTTCATGATGGTTTGCAGTTTGTATACGGATAGATGTATATTTTAGCTGATTAATGTTGAGTGATCAGTAGATCATAAGCTATTTATTTTATTTTAAGCACATATATATATAGTTAGATGCATGGGAATTAAGAAAGGTTGTTTCTTTACTATTTGGTTGGTGCTAACAGTGTGTTTTTCTCCCATTTTTTCCATTTTTTTTTTAGAGTTTTGGGTTTGAAGTTCATGATGGTTTGCAGTTTGTATATGGATAGATGTATAATTTAGCTGATTAATGTTGATGTGATCAATAGATCATAAGCTATTTATTTTATTTTAAGCATATATATATATTTAGATGCATGGGAATTAAGAAAGGTTGTTTTTTTTACTTTCTGGTTGGTGTTAACAGTGTGTTTCTCTCCCATTTTTTTTTCAGTTTTTTTATTTATTTATTTTTAATTTTGGGTTTGAAGTTCATGATGGTTTGCATTTTGTATATGGATATATGTATAATATAGATTGGTTAATATTGAAGTGATCAATAGATCATAAGCTATTTATTTTAGATTTAGATGTGATCAATATATATATACATTTAGATGCATGGAAATTAAGAAACATATATTATAATACTTCTCATGACTTGTCATCCTAAAAAACTTATGGGTTTTATTATTTTGGCTAGCATGTATTCGTTTTATTCTCTCTCATTTTTTGATTTAATTGATCTAATTTATTTTTTTGGTGGCATGTCATTTAACTGTTGTTCCATTTGTTTATAGTTTTTTAAAAAGTTTTTATACATTTAGATGCATAGGAATTAAGAAATATATATTATAATACTTCTCATGACTTGTCATCCAAAAAACATTATGGGTTTTATTTTACTTTTTTGGTTTGCTTGTCATTGTTTTAAAAAAACAAATACAATAGAACACATAAGTAGAAATAAAATACTGTAAAAGTTAATTATAATAGTCTTAGTGTAAAGTTTTTTATCTTCTTATAACATAAGATCATAACTAAGCACAACATTGAACATAACCAAGCCAGGAAGATAGCATGGAACATAACAAAAAGAATCAAAAGAATTAAGAAAACAAATACAACAAAACACAGAAGTAGAAATAAGACACTGTAAGAGTTAATAATAATAACCTTAGTGTAGAGTTTCTTATCTTTTTAAAACATAACAACATAACCAAGCATAGCATAGAACACAACCAAGCAGAAAACAGAACCCATTATCTTTTTAGATTTTTTCATATATTGCACCTTCTTATATACAACATGAACCATCACGAACCAAATCAAAAAATAGTATAAATCTGAACAACAGCAAATGAAAGATAACAAAGTAAACCACACTATACACTTACAAAGATAAAAATTAGAAATGTGTGGAACTCTGAATGTCCCCAACCAACAAGACCTGAAAAGAAACCACAAGAAAAAATCAATAGAAAACAATAAGCACTGCAATAAACAATGAAAAAAAGAAGAAAGAAAAGCTAGTAGGGTAAGGAAAATAACCCACATAAAAACAATAAGCACTACAGAGAAGAAAGAAAAGCTAGCAGGAATCGAAAATAACCCATAAAGAAGGAAGAAGAAAAAAGAAATAACCCACTAAGAAAATATGTACCTTTGAAAAAAATCATCAAATTAGCTCTCACAACCAGCTAGCAGTAAACCAAAAACGAGCCATAAAGACCCTTTTAAGGTGCACTGTTCTATAAAGAAGAAAGAAGAACAAAGAAATAACGCACTAAGGAAATATGTACCTTTGAAAGAAAACACCAAATCAGCTCTCACGAAACAAGCTAGCAGTTAACCACAAATAAGCCATAAAGACCCATTTAAGGTGTACTGTTCTCCTCAATCCTCCCAGGACGTCCTATCACCCTGCAAAACCACTACTGAAACCAATTAAACTGCTGCAAAACCAATCATACAGATATAGGAAAAGGGAAAACATCATTTCTCTCTTTATTTAAATCTCCCAGGACGTTTGTCACTCTGCTAAACTAATTAAACTGCTGAAACCAATTAAATTGCTGCAAAACTAATCAAAGAGATATGGGAAAAGAAACATGGATTTATCTCTTTATTTAAATCTCTGAGATAGATTTAATTTTACTTGTACATGGAAGTGCTGAAAGAATGTCATGACTCATGACTATGATTAACTGGTGAAATCATGCATGGTTTTTTTTTTTTTGTTCAGTAATGAAAGTATCATTTTATTTCTTTTTCATCTTTTAATTTTATTTCTTTAGTAATGACTACAGTTTTTTTAATCCACTGACATGCATTCTTCTTTAAAAAACTCTGATATGTATTTAATTTTATTTTGTAGGAAAGCACAATATGGATGACACAAAAACAAGATCAGAATGTGTAGAAAGAAATGCATGGATTTTATTTTATTGGCTAGACAAGACATTCATGGTTTTTTAGTAGTGAGCCTGTTTGATTTATTTAATATTTTTTTTATGATTTTCCCTTATTTTAGTGGGTTTTGATTTTTTTATTGGCTATAAGCATGACTGACAAATTTACATCACTTATACACATTACCTATACGCATGCACTGACCATGGAAACAAGGGTGTACTGACATAACTGGTAAAACATGCACTGGACAGGGACAAGAGTGTACTGACACAGCTAGGAAACTGGCGAAGTCATACATGTTTTTTTTTTTTTGTTCAGTAATACATGCTTTTTTTTGGTTCAATAATGAAAGTGCCCTTTTATTTCTTTTTCATCTTTTCATTTTTTTTTCTCCAGTAATGACTACAGTTTTTTTAATCCACTGATATGCATTCTTCTTTAAAAAACTCTGATATGTATTTAATTTAATTTTGTAGGAAATCACAATATGGATAATACAAAAACAGGACCAGAATGTATAGAAATAGATGCATGGATTTTATTTTATTTTTTTAAGCAATGAGATCAATTTTTTTACCCAATTAAGAATATTTTTTTAAGGTCATTTGTGATTTTTTATTTGTTTTCTAGGTTTTGATTTATTTATTGGTTAGATGAGACATGCATGTCTTTTTTTTTTTTCCTTATTCAATAGTGAACACGTTTTATTTTTCTAATCATCAAGGATAATTTTTTAATGTTTTTAATGATTTTTTAGTGGGTTTTGATTTTTTTATTGGCTAGACAAGACATTCATGGTTTTTTAGCAGTGAGCCTATTTGATTTATGAGTTTTGCTACATACAAGCAAAGTCGCGTACTAATCTGCGTACTAATACTAATTCCTTCATATTCAAAATTTAAATTAGCACTGTTTTCAATAAAATCTATTTTTTGACCAATCACATTAGATTAGTACACAAATTAGTGCACAATTATGCTTGCAACTAGATTTTTTCTTGATTTATTTAATATTTTTTTTATGATTTTTCTCTTTTTTTTAGTGGGTTTTGATTTTTTTTTATTGGCTATAAGCATGACTGACAAATTTACCACATTACCTATACGCATGCACTGACTAGGGACACAAGGGTGTACTGACATAACTGGAAAAACATGCACTAGGCAGGGACAAGGGTGTACTGACACAGCTAGGAAATCATTTATTGTCACAGACAGATTTGGACTGCAACCGACAAAAATATTTATATGACAAACAAAGGATTCTTGCACGGACAACCTGCGCAAAAATTGAAGGAAAAAGTAAACACGGAAATAGAATGAGAATTTACTGTTAATTCATGTAGCAGTGGGATAGATGCTTATTATTATAGAAAGATTAGGTCTATATTTATTTTACAAAAGTAAAGTTTCACGACGTATATCGAATCTATTTTGTGATAAAAAAAATGCTTTATAATCTAATTTATCATATCATATCACATTAATTTGTATATATATATTTTTATAAGATTCACTTGTCAAGCATTTCCCTCTTAGAAGATTACTTAGAATAAAATTAAAATTGTCATGAGAATGGATGTTTTTGTTTTGAGTTTTGCCATCTAGCTATATACGTCGCACAATATATACATTTTAATTCTTTTTAAACTAATTGAGTTTTTATACTTATCATTCATACATTATATATTAAGGAAAAAAAATAAAAAGATAAAAAATAAAAAATATATATGTTAAGTAGAAATGATGAGTAAAATTTTTCTTTTATTTTTATTTATTTTTATTTCTCGAGTTCTTTTTTCTTTTTTGTTTATTTATTCGAGCGCAAGGAAACGGTGCGTTTTGGCAAAGAGAAAATTGCAATGCATCAGCCATCCGTTATCCAAGGGCGGACAAAAATATCTCTTGCTTCTGGTTGAATAACTTCGCTCGTTCTCGTCGTTGCAGTTCCGTTGGTTTCCTCCTGACGTCAATATGCAGGTATCTCTCTCTCTCTCTCTCTCTCTCTAGTAACTTTCCAACTTCCTGAACCCCTCCAAACTCACAACGGTACAGTCAAAACCCTGAACTCCAAACCCTTAATTTCCTATCCCTTCTACTCATTCCCCCTTTGCGCCTCAAAACCCTAATATTCTAGCAGTGCTTCTGAGAAAAATATTAGGGAACATACAATAACGATTCGAGGAGCATGCAATAACGATTCGAAATCTTCTTTTCTTCTTTATTATCTTTCTCATCCTTTTGTTTCGGCGACTGAAAACGGCTCAACCACATTCCCTTTATTTGTTTTGAACCTACATCTTCATGAAATCCACCAAAATTTATAATATATATATATCTCCATAAATTCTAGTGTTTTTTAAATTGGGGAAAAACTATAAAGTAACAAAAATAATGTCCAATATATATTTGGCTGATTTCCCCCCACCCCCCCTCCTTTTCTCCCCCCTTTTCTCTTTCTCTCAGCTTTTAGGAAGTATCATTCTTTGAAAATATATGGTGTTCAATGTAACTTGACTTTTATCTTTATTTAATGACTTAAAAAAACTGATGAGCTTGGTACTTGTAATTGTGCAGGCCAGTGATAGGTTTAATATCAATTCCCAGCTTGAACATCTCCAAGCTAAATATGTCGGTACTGGGCATGCAGATATGAATAGATTGTGAGGCTGCGTATTCTCTGAAAACCAATATTTTTTTTTCCAGTTATAGTATTTACTCGCTAATTTGTTGTTATTAATTCGTAAATATACACGCTTTGTATGTGTAGTGAATGGGCCGTGAACATTCAACGGGATAGCTATGCATCATACGTTGGCCACAACCCCATACTAGCGTACTTTGCTATTGCAGAAAATGAATCAATTGGAAGAGAGCATTACAACTTCATGCAGGTTTTTTTCTCTCTCATTTTTCTGTGTTATCTATGCTTGATATTGCCTGTAAGAGCATTTCTACTCACAATTTTCTGTTTCTTCAAGCTTTTGGTTGGAGGGTATCTTCTTGGGTGTTACCATTTGTGTTTTTTATACCGTTGGGAAGAAAATGGTATAAGAATGGCAGCAAGAATCTATTGCCCTCATTCCATACATCTCTAGTTACAGAAGTCTGGAGCTAATAGAGAAAGGGAACGATAACTGATAATGACCTCACCTCATACTTCTAGAAACAACCTCCTAGAAGAAATACATAATAGAACATTCTATTATTCTAACACCCCCCCCCCCCCCCTCTCTCTCTAAACTGGAGCATATATGTCAAATAGGCCCAACTTGGAAGAAATGAACTAATTGGTTCGTAAAGATTTTGTGAACAGGCCAGCAGGCTGATCTTCACACAAACAGTATAGATATATCTTCACTTAGTATTTTGTCCCAAATGAAATGACAGTCTACTTCAATGTGCTTGATTCTCTCCTGGAACACAATGTTGGGAGCAATGTGCAAAACAGCTTGATTATCACAGGCAATTGGAATAAAAGTAGATGTTATGAAACCAATGTTCTGGAGAATGTGTTGTGACCAAGTCAACTTGCCAGCTGTACGAGCTATTGCTTTGCTTCTTCACTTGATTGTGCAACCGCATTTTTTTCATTTGCAAATGAGCTTGAACTCAAAGGAATCCGGTTGCAGTAACTTCCTGTGGTGGCTAAATTTGAGGCTTTGGGGTTGGTTTGATTGGTTAAAAGATGACTGGAGCTAGGGGAAAACTTCAAATTGTATGAAAGAAGGGTTTCTGGTTCCGAGGAGGCTGAGAAAGGGAAGCTCTGTGGGCCATGCCTTCAGCAATAAAAATGAGATTTTCTTTCCCCCC
>QGSO01000401.1:188523-277868 GCA_011037825.1 Carya cathayensis | reverse complement strand
GGGGGGGGGGGGGGGGGGGGACTTCAAGTTTACAATGCTACTTCTGAACAATATATTGAGACGATGTGGTTTCCATTAGCTTCTCACATGATCTTCGCATATAAATTCTCAATCCAAAGCCTTATGTCTGAATCATAGCCACCCACCATATCTTATGTAATAATATTGGATAATGGATTAATGATTCCTGATAAATCACTTAATCCCAATTTTTTCTGTGCAGAAAATGCTTCTGCCTTGTGGTCTCCCACCTGAAAGAGAAGACGATTGAGAATTTTCATGTGGACCAAATCTGGAAAATGTCAAACTCTCGATCTGTGCAGGCTGAGAGTTCCCATATTTATGATATCTATTTGTGTTTCTTGCTTGGAAGAACAATTATTGGTTGTGCGACCAAAGAACGGAGTACTCTCATCAAACTTGTTTATTTGGGCTTTTAAACATCAGTCCTTATTTTGAGGCTTGGACATGTTTAGTATTGATCTGGTTAGTATTATGGCTTTATCTGATCTCTCAGCTTCTTTTAAATTCAATTGGAGGACACATCGTTTCTTCTCTCTTCAATAGAAAGAAGCTTGTGGATGAATCAGCACGTCTTTATGACAGAGACCTTGTTCTTATTCATTCCTTGCAAGAAAAGAGGTGTGGTACCAGAAAGGTTGTAAGTTATAGGATGGTTCAAAATAGGGATATCAACGGGTGATGATAGGAACAATTGGGCTCAGTTCTCAGAAATGGCTCATTAACACCTTGGTGCAAGTATCATTGCGCCACAACAATTGCTGCATAACCAGGTGCGCTCTATAGCCTTTACTACATCATTCCTAGCATTTGCCTGAGAAGGAAGAGCTACATCTTTAGGAGTTCACGCCCAATTGATTTTTAGTTGGACTAGAATATGATACTCATGGACCTCTACCACCAACTCCTTCCCCATCGCCACCACCACTGGCATGATGTCTTTGACAAAAACCCATCTCCAAGACCCTCTCATTCAATGACTTCCACCTAAACCCTGCTCAGAACCCTCTGCAAATACCCCACCACCATCAAAACCAAGTCCCAGGCAGAACAACTCCTCACCTATATCCTCAAAACCAAAGGTCCATATTCCTTTCACTTGTTGACCTTCCTCTCGGTATGCTCAAACATTAACCTCTTAAATGGCTCACTCCTGCTCCTCAACACCATCCGCCCCCTCTGTAATGCCCAAGCCCCAAGCCTAATGCTTCTTAAGCCAATGTAGTCTACTTCAAAAAAAAAAAAAGGGGGCAAGTGGCTTGTGCACGGAACTGAAACGGTGAGTTTCACCTAGGTTTTATTTTTCATCCATTTGAATGAAAAGCCCTTGCATCTTCCTCACTTTGCTGTTTCTCTTCTGTTGCTTCTTCAGCCGATGTCGTTCTCATCTCCAACGTCTAAGCCTCTCTCTCTCTCTCACACATAAATCTCTTAAAAATGATATACCACATGATGCCGAATAACTTCAGAATATTTGAGCGTCACAAACCTTTCGGAATATGTACGTTGCTGCCATTCGTAATGGATCTCTTTAATAAATTTTTGGCCATCTGGTAACCTTGAGGGGTAGCTTGGTTGGTCAGACTTTGGGTTTGCTCTCCAATGATCACTAGTTCGAGTCCCCTCAGGACCATTGGAGGTTTACTTAACTTCAGAGTTTCGTGGTATTAGTCGAGCTCCGCACAAGCTGGCCCGGACACTCACGGATAGATTAAAAAATAAAATAAAATTTGGCCATCTGGTTTTCTCACTTAAGTTATGGTGTTATCCCATTAAACACTTCAAACCCAGAAGCTCTCCGATGCACCCAACACAATTTTTAATTTTATTGGGAGTTGATAAATCTATTCATTTTCTTGGTTACACTTTTATATTTTTTAGTTGTGTTGTTGCTGTTTGTAGTTGAGATGAGCTTGAAAGATGTTTTGTCTTTATACAATTTGTTAGCAGGTTATGTGGTGATTTTTAGCTAATAAATTTTTGGAAGAGCATGTGTTTGATTGTATGAAACGAAGTGGCGTTTCTGTTGAAATTTGGTAGGAAGAACAAGTCAATGGTGGGAGCTTTGAGTGTTTAGATTTTTATAAGTGAAGTGGGTTTCTGATGGATGCTGGATGTTTAAATCTCTAGTTGGCCGAAGTTTATGAAATAAGAAATTGATCATTGAGTGTTTGAGAAATCTGTCTTGATGAAATTTAAGATCGGTGTTAATGGAAATTCTAGAATAAGGAATATGTGGGCTACTGGTTTAAGCTCTTAAGAAATAAATATGGTATATAATTGAGAGATTTTTCTTGAAGTACTTAGGGATCATACTTTTATTAAATATGTTATAAAATGTTATTGCTCAGAAAAGTTATTTGCATTTCATAATAAATATTAGAATATCTCTGCCTTTTTCAATAAAATTAGTATTCACCGATAAAAAAAGAATAAATATTAGAATATCTCATTGCAAATTAGCATTTAGTGAAATGTGTGACTTGAGCTTTTAAGAAAGTAATGTTTCATAGCATGGACTTTTATATAAATTGGTGGCATATTCCTAGAAGATTTAAAAAAAAAAAATTAATGTGATTTATGTTAGGATTATATTTACATGCAAAACATGTACTATATTTTTATGGAATTAAACGCATGATATAATATATGATGGGGGAGGAGAACTACACCAAAAGATACCGAGAATGTGTATATCCTACACATGGAGATTGGAGAATGTACGAGAATAACTACAGTGAAGGACACTAAGAAGATGTAGAACCTATACATAGAGGTTAATGGAGAGAAATTGAGAATGTGTAGATCCCAAATAGAGAGAAATTTATGGGAATGATAGCTACATTTTTATGGAGGATTTTTTAGTAATGTTAGATACAGTGGTTTTGCAAACGTCGCGCATTTTTTTTGAAATAGAAAGATTTATTATTAAAAAATTAAAAATTTTTTTTTTTATATATATTTCATATTTATAAACTGTTTTTTAAATGAGTATGTGATTGCGGAGAATAATATTTTGAGGGAAGTGGATGGTAAAATTTGAAACTATGTTCGGCTTTGGCATCCCCGCATCAACTTTTGCTTGGAAATCCCTCGTCAAATGCTATACTTTCCATGGCCTTTCCCACCTGACTTCTTTCGTTGGAATGAGGGCCGCCGGCCAGCACCCAGACTGCCACGTGCTCCCTTCTGTGTTGACATTTTGCATATTTCTGATGGACTTGAGTCTGGGCGAGTCGCTACTTTCGCGTAGATGGAATTTGAAGACGAGGGAAGGATGCTGAACTTTGACGGGAAAGCAAGGAAAAAAATGGTTGGTGATGAGATTTTGAATAACAATAACGAGAAATGCTTGGGACCCAAAAGTCTACCGAATTATTTTTTTATTTTTATTTTTATTTTTACTTAGTGATTAAGCAAATTTTTTTAAGTGATGTTGTAAAATTTTTTTAAAAAAATTAAGAATGTCAAAAAATGAATGAAAAATAAACAAATAATTTCGATAACAATTCGAGAAAATTGTTCGGTGATCTAGCAGTAATCTAACAATAAAAGGGTAACTCGAGTGAATTGGTGAACAAGCTTGAAAAAGGGTCCATGGGTATTAATTATAATGTCGACTTGAAACAAAGTAATATGAGAATGATCTTTGTTATGATGTCAAAAAGGGATCTTGTTTCTTGGAGTAGTGATTGCAGGAAATGCACGAAATGGAGTGATGAAGAAAGCTTTAAGAATGGTCAGGGAAATTGGGGACGCCAAGCTGAAGCCTGATTCCTTCACTTTGTGAAGTATCCTTCCTATCTTTGCAGGATATGTGGATGTTATCAAGGGAAAAGAAATCCGTGTGTATGCCGTAAGACATGGGTTTGATGTGGATTTGTTCATTGGGAAGTAGCTTAATTGACATGTATGCGAAGTGTACACCTGAGTGGAAGATTGAAGATTCATGTCGGGTTTTCAGTCTCTTATCTTGGCACGAGGGCATCTCACGGAACTCTATAATTGCAGGGTGCGTGCAAAATGGTCTTTTTATGAAGGCTTGAGATTCTTTCGGTAGGTGATGAAGGCTAAAACTAAGCCGAGGCATGTTGTTTCCCTTTCTAGTATCATGCGGGCTTGTGCTCACTTGTCACGCTACATTCGGGGAAAACAGCTACATGGATATATAACAAGGGGTGGATTCGATGATAACGCGTTTCTAGCTAGCTCCCTTGTGGATATGTATGCCAATTGTGGGAACATTAGGATAGATAGCTAGGTGGACTTCTGAAATTATGGGGCTAACATGATATGATGTCATGGGACGGGCACGAATTATATGGTCAATATTGTTGTCTGCTTGCAGAGTTGACAAGAATGTTGAATGGCCAGAAAAGGTGGCTTCTTAGAAATTATTAAGGGTTGATTCCTGTGAACATGGGGAGCACACATTCTATTACCAAGCGTATGTTCTGCTGCCAGGAGATGGAAAAAATGAAGAAAAGTTGAAGATGTCATTAAGAAATAAGGGCATGAAAAAAGGCCCATCTTGCATGTGGATCTAAGTTAAGAACAAGGTGCATGCATGCTTTTGTGTCTGGAGATAAATCCCATCCGTACAGGCATTCGAGTTTCAAGCAATATTCGTGTCTGCATGGACTGCCCACACAGCAACTAAATTATATCAAAGATTAATTTGTGAGGGATAATACTCGATTTCACCATTTCAAGGATGGAAAGTGTTCTTTTGGTCCTTGAGTGCAAATGATTTTTAACAGTCATGACCTTCGAGAGAAAAAAAAAAAAAACCAATGATTTAAAGACAAAAGAGACGGTGAGTATACACGATCTCTTGGATTCCTTGTCATAAAAAAGAAAAAGAAAAAATGGTCTTTTTGGTTGAGAGAAGGAGCGAACAACCGGTTGAAATGTGGGATGACTTGGTTGAGAGAACACTCGTTTTCATTGCAGAGCCTCCAACTACCTGTTTGTTGTCATCTAACGTACCTCATAACTCTGTGCGGTAACTAACATTGCTCCTTTGAAGAACAGCGCCACATGTTGTGTTCGGAGAACTATCCATTGACGACCAAAGAAGGTTTTACAGGAAAAGACATGCTTCCTTTGTACAAATGCATCGCATGTTCTCTTCAGTAAACTGTCTATTGATTAAAAACTTCAAAGAAAGATTTTTCCCACGAGACATAGCTACCAAATGTAATTCCCATTTCTGTCCATGACCAAAGGGGAAAATAACAAAAAAAAAAAAAAAACAAGAATGAAAGAAGACGACAAATCGGTCGACATGCCCCAAGTAACAATGATCAGGTCAAATCGGCCACCAACCATTTTATTCCAACGTATACCGTTGTTATAGCGCTAGCTGCGCTACGCTTCCCGCTGTGAGATGCAAACGTCGCAACTTGCAAACATCTACCCACTTGATAAGGGTAATTGGATTTTTCTTTTGAAAAATTCTTCTTATCATCCTCATACTTCACATATCAATAAAATAAAAAATAATAAAAATAAAAAATAATATTTAAATATATAAAATGTGTGGTGTAGGATGATAAGTAGTATTTTTTATTATTATTTTTTTCTATTTTCTCGGTACTTTCTTTTGTCTCTATTATATGGACTTGGAACTAGCGCCAAGTGGCTAAGGAAAAGAAAAAGGAAAAGAAAAGGATGAAAGAGACTTGGAAACCTCACCCTCATGATCTCTAACCCTTTCGAGAGATGGAAAATAGAGGATGAACGTTTGTAATTGCTTCGAAGTTTTCCGGTCTTGACTTTTACAAGCAATTAAATTGAGATTATACTTGAAAAAATTGACATTAAAATTTATTTTAAATGAAATGTCGTGATTTTATTGATTTTTTTTAAATAAATTATAAAATAATTATAAAAGAGTTAGAAGTTTATCATAATTTGATGGAGAATCGTAGACCTTTATATGTAGATAAACCAAAACCCTTATTCAATGTTTTCTAACTATTAATTAGGTTTCAAATGATTAATATCTCTATTTTAATTACCCAGAATTTTAAATATAAATATAAAACTATTAAAATAAATAAATAAATATAATATATTGAAAGAGTGTGACACTTAAGCCACCTTTTAAGTTTCCTACAGGGAGACGTGTTCTTTCATGAGAGAGATACTACTAATGTGATTTTGTTGGTAAAATTATACATTGTATATATAATACTTATAGTCTTGAGTGCGTAAGTGCAGCGCAGTCACTTAAAAAAAAAAGAATAAATACGAAACATATGAAAAAAACTAATTTTTTAATAATTGATCAAAAAAAGTGAATGCACGACACCTACACACTCTACAACTATACCAAACATTACTCTTGTTTATCACGTCCATGGTATCATAAATAACATTATTCTTTCATTTTCCTTTTATAATTATAGGGCTTGAGAATCCGAACAACCCCCACTCCCCTCTTCCTTTTTAGGCTTTTTCTTTTGAGTCCTTCTACAGCTTCTGATAAGTATATTTTATCTATTGTATTTTTTTTTTCAAGCATTTTATTTTATTATCTTAATTTTTTTTTTTAAAATTCATAATATTATTAAAAAATACTTTTTTAATCATTAAATAATAATAATAAAAAAATCGAAACACACTATGAAGACCCATCTCTCGACAGGTTGAGCAATTTCTCTTTTCTTTTTTGACCCTCGCAGAGCTTTTGAAAGTGGTATAAATTGATCTCAACTGTCTATTTTAATCCTCAAAACTTCAACGAGTAGCCTACTTTCCCCCCCCAAGTTCACGACTGAGTAGATTGTGAGATATTTTCGGGTTCTTTTGGTTTTTCTTCTGAAACAAGAAAATGAATGCGAGCGAGAGAATATGGAATCTGTATTTTAAACGAAAAATTTCAATAGTAAATGTAGAATTAAAATTATAAACAAGAAAAAATGTCTGATTCTTTAATTGGGAGTGACAGGGAAGAAGAGATAATTCCAGCAACAAAAACGCGTGACATTTATCTGTTTAGAATGTGAATGGGAGTTGTTGCAAAAATTAGATTTAAATAACCAAGTTATTATTTTTCAGACATTCCTTAAAAAAAGATGTAAATACGATCAAGTCACGGACCATTAACACATATACTCAATAGCCAGTTATTTAGTGAGTAGATCAAATTATCAAGAAAATAAAATAATTTATAGGAAATCACTATATAAGACTCTATATATATATATTATAATTATATATACATATTTCAGCCAAAAATATATTTTTAGAATATATATATTTATTTGTAATACAATCACATACCTTCCCAGTTAAGCCCTGAAAATAAAAAAGTAGGGTCATGAGTAGCACAGCTGCACAGGGCAGCATAACTATATATATTAAAATAAGAAATATAATATTTGTAATCTAAATATTAAGTAATTGTTTTTTTAAAAATAAATAAACATGAAATTTATATGAAAAAAATTAATTTTTTAATAATAAATTTTAATATTTTTCAAAACCAACGTTTGTATACTTAACAACTCTACGTAATATGATGAGAAAAGAAAAGAAAAAAAAAAAAACAACTCTACGTAATATTACTATTAGAATAATTTTCAATTCTGAGAATTTTTTTTCTTTCTTTCTTTGTCTTAAGCAATTAGATAATATAATAATAATAAAGTCGGGACAACAATAAAACCAAATTCAAGAATAAAATTTTGCTCTTTCTTCATCAATCATCCACTTTCCCATTCATTTTCCTTGCTGTCTCTCTCTCTCCCCAATATCCTTTCGAGAGAATCTCAAGAATTTTCTAAGAAAACCCAATCCCGGTCCCAAACCCAGATCCGAAAGATCCCTTCGGAGACTACCTACGGATCGATTTGGCCTTGAGAATCGTAAGCAGATTAAGATTCCTTTTCCGACTACGAAGACCCAATTTCATTCTTTCCCTCACATCAGTAATCCTTACCCACAATAAATTCCCATTAAAAGATCCCTTTTTTTCTTGCCCTCTCTTATTTCCCATTCTTTTTCTCATCCCGATTTTACCAAGAAAAAACTCCTTTTGGATGACCCTAAAACCCACGTTCAATTCGGTGATTAATGGGTTTTCCTTAGTTTTTTAATTTTTCTTTTATTTAAGTTGTATTCTAGAGCTCTCTATATATATGTTGCGTAGATTTTTTCTTGAGAAAAGTTTTGATTTTGATCTATAGAAAAGATTTTTGTATCGTTGTGTTTGTGTTGGGATTTAATGGATCTGCGAGTGGATTGAAATCAATGATCTGTCTTCGATGAGCTTTTTGGATGAGCAAAACTTTTTGATCATTGTATTGGTGGATTGGATAATAAGCTAAGACGGTGAAGGGGCTGAGCTTACTGCTTTTATCGTCGTTTGATTGGGAACTGGATTATGGATCACGTGATTGGTGGAAAGTTTAAGCTCGGGCGGAAGATCGGTAGCGGCTCGTTTGGAGAGCTATATTTGGGTACGCAAATCACACGTGTAAAGTAGCATTGTTTGAATTTTTGGTTTTTTACTTTTTGTCGAGAATCAGTTGGCTCATAATGCTCTTGTTTGATGTTGTTTTGTTTCAGGTGTTAATGTACAAAGTGGAGAGGAAGTGGCTGTCAAGCTGGTATGTGTTGGGGGGTGGGGGGTTTGGGTTCATTTCTTTGTTCGGTTTAAATTTTGTTCGGGAAGTTTTGACCTTTTCCTCCTTTTGGTATTGGGTGGCGTTGAAGTATAGTGTTAGATACCTGTGAGTGGATCAGTTTTTTTCCTTCTCCTCAATCTAAGAGTTTGAGGTCTCGATTTGTATTTGTAGAGAAACAGTCATGTATTGAACAAGAGAAAAAGGATGGCTCTAGTATCCTTCTACATATTTTTGGTTGCCTCTTTCCAATTAACTCTTTAGAAAGTTGGATTTTTTCAAGGCCTAAAAGGCTAAAACCATCTTATTAACTAGCTTTCATCTTTATTTGTAATCAAAGACTTCATCCTCCAGCATCCTCCATATATTATTATCTACATTTACTTTGATCTTAATATCAATCTTAATCTCTAGGTTAAATGTGCATCTGATTCTGGTTTTATTACAAGTTTTATATTAATCAGTTTTTCCTGTGCTTGAGTGGTGTTTACACAAGGTTGAGCACTTCATTTGAAGTTCTTATCGTTCTCATTTATTTTTGGAAACCATCACCTATAGTGAGTATATAACTTCAATTGCCCACGTATTTTTGTCTGTGTCCCCAGGAGTCTGTGAAGACCAAGCACCCTCAGCTTCACTATGAGTCAAAGTTATACATGCTTCTGCAAGGAGGAAGTGAGTTTCCCTTTGTAGTCATTTATTTATCGTGAGTTGATACAAAAGGCTGTTTCTGTGGGTTGGATCTTTGTATTATTAATTTATCTTTTACTTTTATGAAGCGGGTATCCCCCATCTGAAATGGTTTGGTGTTGAGGGCGAGTATAATGTTATGGTTATTGACCTTCTTGGTCCAAGCCTAGAAGACTTGTTCAACTATTGCAACCGAAAGTTCACTTTAAAAACGGTTTTGATGCTTGCAGATCAGTTGGTAAGTATGCCATTTTTTGAATGGAGGTATCTTTGGTAAATATGTTGTTACGTGTACAGAGAAACTGAAGGTATATTTGGTAAAATGGCTTCCATGCTGATGGATTTTTTTTTCTTCCTGTTATTTAATGTAGATAAACAGAATTGAATACATGCACTCACGGGGTTTTCTTCACCGTGATATAAAGCCAGACAACTTTTTAATGGGTTTAGGGCGCAAAGCTAATCAGGTAATAATTTTTTTATACAGTCATAATTTATGCTTTCAACATGTGTTACTTTAAATGCATGTACATGTTGAAACTTAATTGCTATTATAATATATGTGCACTAGGTCCCCTTTATTTCTGCTTAAATCTTTGTGTGGTTTTCACTTGAAATATTGTATGTCTCAAAAATGTGATTTTTTCGTGCTTTAATTCTCAAAAATTTGTCTTTTATCTCAAACTAGGTGTCTTGGTGCTAATTTTGAGTATAACACACTAGAATCTTATATGGGTTCGGAGATAGGGCTGGTGAGTGGTTTGTTGGCTGTTTTTTGGGATCTTGAGAAATGGTTGTTGGGGTCAAGGGCAATGAGTTTCATCTTAAGTTTTGAATAAATTTGATTGTTGATTGCTTGATGTTTTTGATGATGTGGAACCTCACCTAGGCAGAGCCCTTTAGACCCACCCCTATGGAGTAAACCTCAGATACACGATCTCACCCACCAAAACTCTGTATCAAGTAATCCGAAAGAACTCCTATAGTGGAATTGAAGTCAAGATGTCTCGGTCTACAGCTCTACAGCTCATTCCAAGCCCACCCTTTGACCACTAGACTGTACCTGATGGGTAGTGCTGATTGCTTGATATATCACTTTATGTAGTGAGACTGGAATATATATAGATTGTAGTATATAATGATAAGCCCTAGATCCTGATTTGTTCCTTCATGGATAATGCTCGTTGAGTGGAAACTATTGAAGTAGGGTTGTTTTACGTATAAAAAAAGGATTCTAGTTTTATTTATGAAGAGATTATTTCTAGTTTTTGAAAATTTCAATCGTTGCCAAACATTGATTCCTTACTAGGTAGAATTGACTTTTATAATGATCCCAAGAAGTTCCAATTGTAACCTTGAGTAGTCCTTTTGGGCTAGAAATCTAGAATATTTGACTTGGAGTTTCCTTGGGTCGTCAGAAATGATCTCAAAATCAACCTAGTAACACCATATGGCATTGGGCAAGGGGCACTTGTTGCAACATGAGCCATAAGGAGGATGTCTTGAGTGGGGGAGATTGTGATGCTTGACTAAGTCCCATATTTGATGGGAGAAGTATGTTAGAGGTGAATGCGCATAATAAAAGTCAATTGGATGCCAAGTCCTAGATTGTTTCTTTATTAGATGAAACGTGAGTTTATTTATTTTTTTATAAGATAGAAGATGTTTTATTGATATTGAAATAAGCATAGCCCAAATACACAGGAAGTATACAAGAGGATACCTATCAAAAAAAGAATACACCTAATTAGGAACTAGAAAGCAACTTGAGTTTATTATGATTCCAAAAAGTTTCGATTGTAACCTTTGCTAGTCTTGGGATTTTATGGGTGTTACATAGATAATGTAGAATACATTAAGTTATTAATAATTAGAATACCTAAATTTGTCAGAGTGATGATTAGATGGATCAACCATGGGAACTTAAAAGATCCCTATATGGTTAAAACACATTCCAAGTTGATTTAATCTAGTTCTATTTTTTTCCTTCTTTATCAAAATTATCCCAACTCACATCTAAGGGGGACCGAGGTAGGAATATCAGAGGGTTAGGGATTTTATTTTAGATAAATATAACCTGGCTACTTTTGTCAAACTTTCACAAGACAGTTCAGCTAACCATGTTGTGTAACATATCTTTTTTCCAAATGCCCTTGACCCTTGGCAGCATTGATCTAATTAACTGATACTGACTTAGTCTCTTATACATGACTAAGGTCCTTCAGAAATTAATAGTTTCAGATGTACCGATCAAAAAAGAAATTAATAGTTTCAGATGTGTCCTTACATGCATTGCTTTTGTTTTTCCTTGCTTAACCGAGTTTATTTTGAACCATAGGTTTATGTGATTGATTATGGTCTGGCCAAAAAGTATAGGGATCTTCAAACACACAAGCACATACCTTACAGGTAATCCAGCGTTGTATTTTTCTTGTGGCTCCTGGCTCCTGATTAGGTTGTTGTACCCAGTTTTTTATGTTATCTAAACTATTCCCGCATTACAAGTGCATCCTAATCTGAGTTTTTGTTGCTAGCACTGATCAAGAGAATTCCTGTTAGTTCTGTTCTACCAAATTATGGAGATTTTTATTTCTGGTACAAACAAGCATGCTTCGCCACCATCCCCTTTTACTTTTCCGATTTCATATTATAACTTTGGTTATTTATTTATTTATTTTTGGGGTTTTGGGGGGGGGGGGGGGGGGGGGGGAAGCTGCTCTTGCATGTATAGGCATACTCAGATGTACTTTTTATCTGTCTCCTATTCAACAAATTCTATCATCAGAATGTGACTATATTTCTTACTCCCCAATTGCTCTAGTTATTATATTTGTAGATTGCTCCTTCTTACAAGCTGTCCTCATTGGAACTTCTTGCATGTAGTTGTCATGCAAAAATGTGGACAACCTTGGAGAATTAGTTTTTACCAAATATAAAGGTGGATTTTCAAATTTAATGGGAGCTTAAGCAATATCTGACATGGTTCCATTTGTCTATGTGTGCTTCAACTATCAAGTGTTTCATTATACCCTTGTCTTTGTTATGTTTAATGCATTTGGGTCCCGATCACTAGTGAATTACTCAAAGTTTTTAATTTTGTTTCGTTCCGGCCGGAACAGTAACCGGTACAGTGTAATGGACTATTCTGTATCGGATCAAATTCCGGCCATTCTGGTCTGGATTCCTGTGTTTCGGCTGGAACAAGTATTTCAGTCCGAAATATTTATAAAATGCTGTTTGGGCCATCAGGCGACAGGCAAGTGCATACTCTTTCTAAACTTAGCTCCAAAGTTTCAGGCAATGGTCTCCACTTTTTTTCTTCTCGGAAACTGTTCCCCTTTCTCTCTCTCTCTTTTTTTTTTTTTTTAAACAGCTTTACAGCTTTTTTTTTTTTTTTTTTTAAGAAAATTTGTAAACTTTTCATCTAGTGCTCTTAATATATTTTCATAAAACAACAAGGCATAGTAATTTTGTAGATCATACTAATCAAATTATGATGATTTTTAATGCAAGCAATATTTATCTAGCTATTGTAGTTAGGCTTCAACTTAGTAAAAAATAGGCTCCCTTGGATTGAGACTTGACTGCGAATGACTGACACTACTACCCCAGTAGTAAGTAGTGCTAAGTGCCTATATTCCCTATATGATCCTATTGGTAAAGCATGTTAAGACTTCTATTGATGTTATTTTAGAATATAATATATATACTTCCATGTAACAACAATCCTAAAACGGTACACCGAAACGGATCGGTACCGAAATATTCTGTTCCAGTACCTTAACCGGAACGGAATTCAAAACTTTGGAATTATTGGCTTTCTAATGTATTGATGTGCTACTTGTCTGTCATTTTTTAGTATGTCACCATTTGTCACTTGTCAATACAAAGCCTCCCCCCCTTTCATTCTCCAAGTCCTTCTCTTGTTCATTTCCATTTCTCATGAGATTCTCTTTTGGTACAGGGAAAACAAGAATCTAACAGGAACAGCTCGTTATGCAAGTGTCAATACTCACCTTGGAGTTGGTGAGTGAACTTCCCTTTATGCTGCTAATGTGCTGTGAGATGGTTTTGAGTTCTTGCTGTCGCTTATTTAGTTGTGAATATTATTCTATCTGCAGAACAAAGCAGAAGAGATGATCTGGAGTCTCTTGGTTATGTGCTTATGTATTTTCTGAGGGGCAGGTTGATCACTTATCTGGCATTCTTGCTTCACCTAGTTTATTTAAGCTTATTTATATTTTTAATTTAAGACTTGCAATTCTGTTTCAGCCTTCCTTGGCAAGGCTTAAAAGCAGGAACTAAGAAGCAGAAATATGACAAAATCAGTGAAAAGAAGATGCTTACTCCCATAGAGGTATCATCACTTGCTCCTGCAAGCAACTTATACAAGACACTTAGTCGTTTTACTAAGACTTGTGGTTTTAGTTCATAACTGGAAAAAAAAAGTGGTTAATGCTATAGAATGTCAATAGTCTGATATGCAGTCCACGTTCTGTTTTTAAGTGCCCCAAACATGTTTAAAGTGAAGGTATAAAAAATACTTATATTCTATTCAACAGGCCCTTTGCAAATCGTATTCGTCAGAGTTCACATCATACTTTCATTACTGCCGATCACTACGTTTTGAAGACAAACCGGATTATTCATATCTGAAGAGGCTTTTCCGGGACCTATTTATTCGAGAAGGTTACTTTTAGACTATTAATCCCAGCCCTTCAGACAAATTTCACTTGTATTACAAGAGCTTTCACAAAAACTTGGAATTCAGTGAGTTGTTATTGGTGCAGGTTATCAGTTTGATTATGTATTTGATTGGACTATATTGAAGTATCCTCAAATTGGCTCCAGTTCTAGAGCACGAGTTAGTACCTAATTTGTTAGCATTTACTTTTTTGTAAAAAACAGTGTATATGTGGGTAGTAAATGATCTTATTACCTTTTCATGTCCCTTCTCAAACAGCCAAGCGGGAAACCAGCGCTAAACCCAGGAACATCTGCTGAAAAAATAGAGAGGCCTTCAGGTCTGTTCCCTTTCACAGCTAGGCTTGGAATAAAGTTGGTTTTGAATAATTAAGTTCTGTAGGTGTTCAGAATTCCTCTAATATGTGTAACAAGGGCTTGAGCTCGCAAGTGCTGAGCCTTCCTCTGTGCTGTGGGCTGAGATACCTATTTTCATTCTCTAAATGCTGGATTTCTTAGTTTGATAGCTTTGGTATTTCCTTGGAAAGCTTATGGAGCGGTAGGATCTATAGTACTTAGTTTAAAATTTTCATATTACTACACGGTTCCATTTCTTATTTTAATGGGAAGATGAACAAGTTTTCAACATATGACACATAGCGTTGTATGTTTCTTCCAGTGGGACAAGAAATCCGAGAACGGTTTTCTGGTGCTGTCGAGGCATTTTCCAGGAGGAATGGCTCAGGGCATGGTGATTACTCAAGGCACAGATCTTCGGATGATGTGCCATCGTCCAAGGATGTGGTGAGTAGTTGCAAGTGGTGTGCAATTTTTCTGCATAATTTTATAAAATTATCCATTCCAATTTCCACATGAGCATCTTTTGCACTCTTCGTCTGTTTTGCATTTGGCAGCAACCTGATTCTGAAAGGGGACGCTCTTCTCGTAATGGCAGTGCCTCAAAGAGGCCTGTAATGTCAAGCAGTAGGCCAAGCTCCTCTGGTGAGCCCAGTGAGATTCGGTCAAGCCGGCTGGTGTCAGGCAATGGTCGCCTGTCCACAACCCAGAGGATTCAACCTGGGTTTGAATCCAAAACATCATTTACCCGTGGTGCAACCACTAGAGGTGGTCGTGATGATGCGCTTCGGAGCTTTGAGCTCCTGTCGATCGGTACAGGTAAGAGGAAATAAAGGATGAATCCATCTGGTAAGAACTGCTCTGTGTCAGGGCTCAAGGCTCCCCCTTAGCAGTTTGTCACGATATCTAAAGTATTATGGTTTTACCTCGGTTACTTTGTACATGTGTATCAATTGTTGGGTTGAACTCGCGGCTAAAAAGCTCACTGAAGTTCCTCTCGAGAGCAATTCCGGACTCTTGTAGTACCACTTGGGAGTTTCTGGCCCTTATTATGGCTCTTGGACTCATCCAAGAAAAGATGGAAATTATCTCACCTTAGGGAAATGTTCATACATCCTGAGACACTGAGAGTTGTAATAAGTACGACTGTTATATTTTTATTTTTCAGAAAAAGAAAAAGAAAAAGAAAAGAAAACCTTGCTTCACCAGTCCTTTGTCGTATTGCTGTATGTTGCACAAATACATTTTCATATTTTCTGCTTTACTGTTTCTAGCCTAGTAGTAGTAGTTGCTTTCACGAGTCACCTATTTGTACGCTTGGTTTCAATTTCAAACAACCCATTTACTCTAAGGGCTATGTAATATATACTGTATTCCCTTCCTGCATTTATATTCGATGTGGTACTCTCCATCACGTGCCTCGTATTTTGACCAACATCACTTATAACTTAAAAAGAAAATGATAGATATATAATATATGACCATTATTGTAACTCTTTTTATACAATTATTTTAAAAGAGGAGTATGTTTTAAAATAAATTATAAAGGTTGTAAAAAGGGTTGTGCATGCATTATTATTTCATGAAGAGTTGTGTTAGATACAATTTTAAGATATGTAACGTCTCCATACTTCTTTTGTTTTTATTTTAAAAGTGGTCCCGCCATTAAAAATGAATTTTTCGTTTAGTTTTCAAATTTATCAAGTCTTTTTAAAAGAAGTGCACGAGACTTGTATATTTCAAAATTGTACAAATCAATTTTCAGTATTTCTTTACTTACTATCTGCATTCACTAATAGATAAAACAAATCATATGATTTTGTTTAATTAAGAAATAATTTTAATCTTTTATATCAAATTGGGGTACCTATATCTATATGCAAGTGCACAGCTTGCCTCTCGTTGAGAGATCTGGTCGTCCCTGCTCTAACGCTAGCATTGTTTCACTGCTGATGAAGCCTCTGACCTTTGGATTTTATTATACTGTTCATGTCTTTGTCCGTTTACAGGGACTTCCATAAAAATGTCAGAGCTCTTCATTCAATTATAACGCTCTTTCAGAGGATGACATGCCTCTCTCTCTCTCTCTTGCTATCTGATTGTTGTAACGGGTATCCTTGCCAGTCAATTTCTTGGTGGCGTCCAACAAATTGAGGTGATTTCCGATTGGTTTCTGGTTGTAACGGAAATCTGGCTGATTCCCATTTTTCCTTGAAACAAACGCATGCACCAGCCTCTTTGATTATTGTACTTATTTATAGTTTCTACTTAAAAAATCACCAACTCTTTTTATTAATGAAACTCCAATCCAGGAAGTCTAGTTCCTCAAATAAATTACGGAGAAATGATCTTCCATTCTTTATTTATGGAATGTATATTAGGTGTTTGATATTATGATATCCCTATCGACGAGACTGTAGAGTGTAATTGGTTCGGTCCGATCGATTTTTTAGCTTCATTTTTTTGTAAAACCAGATCAATTTGGATTGGCTCTTATTGAAGTGATTCGGATTGGGTCTTTAATTTTGCGCTTGGGCCTCAAATGACAAAAAATATAGGAAAATACTTTAGCCATAAAGAGATTATACACAAGTAAACCTATAAATTGATTTGGCTTCATGTGGTACGTCAGATTGTAAAATTACATTTATTACAAAGCAGATCTAATGGATTCATGAAACCATATCAGTTTGTAGATTTATTTTGAGTAATTTCTTTGTGTCTGTAACAATTCTCAAAAATATATATTAAAAATATTTACTCTTAAGTATTTTAATTAAGTATATATTCTAATTAAGTATTTTAATAAAGTATATTAAAAATACATTTAAGTTTCCTTAATTAGTTACATTTAACATATTAAAAAAATTTTGACGATACAACTGTTAATTACTTAATTATATAAGTAAAGATTAAACTAATATCTATGCGGGCATAAATAATTAGGTTGAAATATTACATAATTTACATGGTTGCAACTTACATTATTACATATATACAATCTTTTTATAATATGTATATTATATTATATAACAGTTTTACTTTTTTAAAAAATCGTATATATTTGTACTTTCAATCTAGTTTAGATGTAGAAGTATTCTTATCTTGAGACTGGACCGAAAATCAAAATTTTAAATCTAGAACTAAAATTAATGGTTCAATATTCCATCCTACTCTTTTTTAAAGAGATTACATGATACTTGTATACTCACAACTGTAAATATTATTTCTCAATTTTTATTATGCACACTCCAAATGACAATGGAGGGAAAATGAAAAGAGTTATAACGTGCCGTTATTTCTATAGATGAGAATTGAGGCAGATATCATGAAACTGAATAAAAACATTAATTGTATTACCAAAAATGAACAAAAAGAAATATCACAGATCAGATAAAAAGGTTGGAGTTGAAATTAATTAGCTTAAATAACCACTATATAATTAACTCTCTTTAATGCCCCACCTGTAGAATCAATCCCTTGTCTTGCCCATAGATTCTTGAATCAAAACACTATCATCCATTGTAAATGCACACTCATGCATTCAATTCCCTTCCATTTTTGGTTTCACACAATTGCTTTACCATGTCAACAACTTAATGAGTCAAAATTATGCTGAGGAATGCCATTATAAACCATTATTGCAACAATTAATAGGTTGCTTTCTATTGCATATCCCATATCAGAAAACTAGAAATGGCCATGAAGCCAAACTACCTATAAATTGATCATCTTAGCCCTCAATGTATGAACCATATCCTTCATTGTCCTGGTAACTGATCCAGTGAACCCAAGTTTTGGAAATCAAAACATCCTGATCAGTCCTAAACTCTTTCATTGTCTGAGGTTGCTCCTCCCTATATAGCTGCAGGTAGACATCCATGGCCGAGTATGCAGGCTGGAACATGAGGCATAGAAACATGCATGGGTCCAACCTCGGACGTCGACAACGGCCTTATAATCCAACACAGAATATTGCATGTCGACTCTGTAACCATGTTTTTGTGAGCACCCGAGCCCTCATAAATCACATCGAGTCTCACATGGTGGAAGCTGACTCAGCTGCCTCAAGAACTAGAAGGGCGCTGCAGCAGATAATTACAAACCGCTTGCCCTCCCAAAGAGATAATCTCTTCGTCAATTCTTTCATGCCCAATTACTTTGCTACTTGTTTCCCAACCCCATCTCGAGGAACTCGTCCATTTTTCGTTAACAGGTTACGGCCACGGCCACCGCCGGTGCAACCCTCGGCACCCTGCGCCCAGGAAAGATACATGATCAACAACCGGATTGTTGCTGCGCGGCCATTCCGGCCTCCACTTCAAGTTTCTCCAATGGCGAGGAATATTGACGGCTTCTCCCTCGCGCCAGTAAGGTTTGTACCTGCTGCTGCTGCTCCGCAAGCGCAAACGACGACTATTAATGCGGCGGAAGAGCCTCCGAGTGATCCCACCAGGCCGTATCTTAATCAGTTGGATCACCCTATAATGCCAATGGTTGAAGTTATTGAGATCGAGGAGGACGACAACAATGAAATATCTGGCTCGAACGAGCTGGATTTGGACTTGAAGCTGTAGAACTTATGCATGAAATAATGATCTGAGCCCATCCATGCATGGCGACTTTAATTGCATGAAGACTTAATTAGGCATAATTAGATCTTTTTCATATTAATTAAATAATAATGAGTTTTTCTGTGGTATTATATTGTTTATTTCAATATATAATTGCATATATATTATGTCTCTATCATTATTCTGAAATTTAAATTAAAAAAAATTGCATCAAGTAAGGATCATAGGTAATAGTACTAAAAGAGAGGAAAAAGCGTGAGATGCGCTGGAATTTGTATTGTTCCCGTGAATACCTTAATTAAACAAATGGATCTCACTAAACTTTTCCTTTTAATGAATAAAAATTTAAAAATGGGTGAAAAGACTGACAAAATTAAGTCCGTTACAATCAATACATGAACACACACAGTTCAGATCTCGTCAAAAATCTTAATTATACCTCCATCGGCACTTCTCTTTATTATCTCTTATTCTTTTCTCGATGATACGAAAGAAATCTAGAAAACTAAGAATTTTAAAATCTAAACTTAAGAAATCGAGATACATAGACATGAAAAACTAATATTTAGTATTTAGGGAATAGAACATGTATTTGCGGCGCACAAAATAACTGGCCATTGTTGCTGCAAAGTGGTATTTTCATTGATTTTTTATGGCCGAAAATGTGACCGGGAAAGAAGAGCCACAAAAAATATCTTGCGGCGATTTATATACATGGTCGCAAACGCTCAAGCCTATTGCGACAGTTAACGTTGTTGCCAATGTATAAAATGTTGGCCACAAAAATTAAAGACGGTAAGTAATAAGAGCCTTTACTGACCAACGTGATGTCATCGCAAAAATTAAATTGAAGCCACAAACGTCAAATGCAATTCCGACCAAAAAAATTAGTCGCAAATATGCATTAGCGTCAACATAAGTGCAACCTTGTTTTGATGATATTATGTGATTGATATTTAGTTATTTTGGTTACAATTGTTGTCGCAAAAGGTTTCCTAAACTATCCAATTTTTGCAAAAATATGCAATGTCCCTCTTTTTTCATCTACTTTCAAGAGCATTTTTTTTTTTTTTTTTTTTTACATTTGTATCTGAAATCTTTTGAGCTTGAACAAAACTGGACAAAAATAAATTTCCAAACTAACAATTAATTGTCATTCTAGTGATCAGTATATTTTAGCAACATGATCATGAATAAATCTATCCATTTAGTGATGAATAAATTTGCCAATAATTTGAAAGGCAATGCTTAAGTATGCAATTTGGTAAAGATGTAATGAAAAATGACTCATATATATGTCAGTAACTTCAATAATATCATTTATATTCCAAGCATTTTATCCATACACAACATCTATATCAAAAGAGAGAGCTCATATCACATTTCAATAATAGTAAACATTTAGAGCCTTAACAGAATAATTACATAATGCTATTAGCATTCCTTGTGTTTCTTCATTGAAGCATGGGGATGGTTGTAGGATATGACATATCCCATCTCTATTCATTGCCCAATTAGCTCTGAAAGTCCATTTTCCTGCATCCAACAATGGTCTTACAATGAGGTAAGAATTAATGGATTAATATATCACCAGAAAAGCCACTATTAGGTTTACCATATGAAGTTCTAAAGACCTACCATATACGTAAAGTGAGAAGAAGGATATATTTACCTAGCTACCAGTTCCACTCTCCTTTCTTTTTAATTTTAACTATGGTGCACATGGTCAGTACTTAGGAGCCTTGGTTAGACAAAAACTACAAAAAGGTACCAAGCTGGAGGGAATAACCCTTGTGCATTAGAATATTATATTATATCACAATATGATATTACATTAGAATATGATATCATATCACAATATGATACAATATGCATGATTATAGCGGGAGGGAAAAACCCTTGTGCAATCTGAGATAAAACCTAATTAAAATCTCTTGCAAATTTAAATTTAAATTTTAGCAACTATTTAGACCAAATACCTACTTTTTCCTCCTTAACAATTCCCTGTAAACGTAGCAAGAATATAGTAGAGGGGTAAGCAAAAAGGTTTGCTCCTGGAATGTAAGGTACTATATAATAACATGACTAATTGCAACTAGCAAAAGCAGTTTCTTGTATATAAGCCAACATAATCGTGCATACCAATTTCAACTTCTGAAACTAACACCCAACTGCCAAAACAAGTTCTAATCAGTACCAAATTGAAATATTCGCACAAAAATTCTTATATGACCTGGCCATAATCATTCATGCAAGTTACGCTATATATGAAAACAAATTGCATAGGAATATTATCTCTCAATGTTTGGTGGCACCATGCTTGCAGTACTGTCCCTCTTGTATGGAACCATATGGCTGAAGTAGATGACCATGTTGAAATTAAAGGTAAGCTAATCCATTCCTCCCAAAAGACTCTTTTTCTCTAGACATAGAGTGGACATTTTCAACAACAGTTTTGCTACTTACAATCACTATACGCAACCATTGGGTAACCAAATTTTCCATGTCATTGTCTAACAAAAAAAAAAAAAGAAAATTTAGAAGACGACTGAGCAGCAGAAGACATCTGAGAAGAGAGAAACGCCCAAACCCAAACCCATTTCGAAACCCATCTGCAAACTGAGAAGACAACTGTGGCATTTTGACTGGAAAATCCAAGGTACCATCTGATTGGAAAAAGCAAGATACCGTCCGTAAACCATCTGCAAATGTTTCTTTCATCTGTAAACCATCTGCATTGTGAATCCTTGCTTGTAGATTAAGTGTTGTTTGCTCAAATTTTAAGTCCATATGAAGTTTTCAAAAGAACATTAAGAAAAGAATCTATTCCCAGATCTGGGTCCGCCATCGTTGGGTAGGCTTGCTTTTTATTTTTTCATGTTTCTGTAAATCTTTTGGTCTTTCTTGGACAAATGGGTGGAAGAAATTAGTTCTTTGGATGCGGGAAATTATTGATAGATTCAACTCCTTCACTCAACCCCAGCTGGTGAAATTACAAGAGGATTTTGTTCCAAGTTGAGTTTGGTTAAATTGTCAAGCCGGCCAATTGTATCAGGAAGAGCATGGATTTGATTGTTGCTGGGATCAAGTTCCTTGAGGTTTTTCAAATCACCAAATGTGTCAGGGAGTTCCTTTAGTACCTAAAATTACTGCTAAGATTGAGAATTTCAAGATTATTCAATTTTCCAATTGCAAGAGGAAGGCCATGGAGCTCATTGAAGTAAGCAATATCCAATCAGTGGAAAGACTTCATCTCACATACAGAACTGGGAAGGGAATGAATCTTGTTCAAATGTATTGCAAAGCTGACCAATTTTGAGAGTTCCTTCAGTTCATCTTTTATGGGAAAAGATCAGGGCATTTTTCGAGCAATAGAAGCCCAATTGGAAGGGATGGAGGAGGAAATCGACGACGAGTGCAAATCCGAATAGCCCCACGTAGATGAGCACAAGTTTTGTGGATTCGTGCTTTCCTGAGCCTGAGGGCCTAACCATTATCTCATCTCAACACTTAGAGAAATGTAGTGAAGCAGAGAGTTTATGTTCCCTAGATTTTGAAGGATTTGGTGAAGAAGGGTAGTAACAGTTTTGTCATCAATGAGAATGAGGTAGAAGAAGAAGGAGGAGAAGAATCAAAAAGATATTTTAAATGAAACACAAGTTGTTTTATTTACTAATGTGGGGCTGGTTGCAAGACGATTACATGAGACAATACCTTTAGCATTTTTCTTTCACCAATGGTCTCCAAAAAAGCAAAATGTGATTGAGGAGGTCAGAGATTAACTTTTTTGCCCTCTAATGAGGGTAAGCAAAAGGCCTTACACTTAAGCAACATTGGCCTCCTAACATGGCCATTCAAAAATTAAAAAGTCAAAAACTACCCAAATAGCAAAATTAGTTAGCTCCCTAGTCTCCATTGGATACTCTCCCTGAGAGTTCTAATGAGACATTGAATATGTCATAAACTTATCAAATTCTGCTTGCTTCTCTAACATTACCCTCAGACTTGCTTTTAATGTCTTAAGTTCGGACTTGTAATATTGTGCATCTTGTGACAATTCCCGTGTGTGTGTGTGTGTGGGCATAAAGTGGGGGATTGACTCCATCCAAAAAGAATTACAACTTAATTAAGCTAAGTTTATCATGTATAGTGATCAGGAGGGAATTTTGATCCTAAAAAGCGATACAGCCTGAAAATCAAAATCATAATCGGTATACTGTCCTTGAAAAATCATCAAAAAAATGAGAGAAAAAATATTAAGATGTACTAGGAGACATGGGTAATTGAACATCTCCCACTATCAAACAAGAGAGAGTTTACAAATATGAAGCAACTACAAGACCAACTCCTCGTTTCTAAGATATTACCACTACACAAAAATATATTCAAACAAAATATTTGACTAGTAGAAATTAGAATGTCACAATCTGACCATGTAACAAATTACGACCAACTGAATGTTGTGTAGATGTTTGATATAAGAAAATAATTAACAAAAATGAGTTGGATTTGGGATCGATTTAAGTTTTCGTTGACAGTTTGATCTTCTGGGAATTAAAAACACATTGACGAATGTAATGCTAATCAAAAGCGATGTTAAATGAAAACGTTCACCACTAGAGCAAATGAATAATATCACAATAGCAATTGAATAGATCCAGAAAAATCAAATAGAGATAAACGTGGAGAGAAATGTAGAGAGAATGAGACAGAGAGAGATGGAGGAGAGAGAGAGACATAAGAGAGAGAGACTTACTGGGTGAAGTTATGATAATGCGGAAGAGCGCGGTTGGTGTGTGGAGGGGCAACGAAAAAAGCCAAATGAAGACTGCTGGGAGAAAAAATAGGTTTGATCGATTTTTATATAGTTTAAAAATTGCCAAAATCTTTAGCAGTAAAATAAATTCGTTGCAAAAAACTTAATTTATCGTGATGAATGAGTATTTCTTGGAAATAGTGGGATGAAAATGCGACAATTAGCGGTCTTTTGTGACCACTAACAACGTTGCCGCAAAAACACTAGTCACAAAAACTATACATATTGGGTATTCTTTAGCGGCAACGTAAAGTAGAAGCAAAACACTCACTAGGTGAAATTATTTTTGCTGTGAGATTTAGTCAATGCAAAAAAGATTATTTTTGTGATGAATGTATATTCGCTGGAAATAGTGAGATCGAAATGCAAATAATTTATCTTTCATGACCAATAACAATGTGGCCACAAAACATATTGCCGCTAAAACCTGATGTGTTGGGGTGATTTATTGTGACGTTGCCTCAAAAAACTCACTAAACGCGGCGTTAGAGTTTATTTGTTCACTTCTTTTTTTTCATCAAAATATAGTCAATGCAAAAAGGTACTTTTCTTGATGAATGAGTATTCACTAAAAATACTGCGACCGAAAGGTAAAAAAGTTGCCTTTAGCGACCAATAACAATGTGGTGTCAAAAAATTCTCTAGAAATGATTGATCCTATATATGTATGCATAAACACGTGTGTGTATATATATATGTATGTATATGAATGAGATCTATAATGTTGGATAAGGTGCCTCTTGATCATTCTTTACTTACTTTTATCATAAATTTATGATATCACTTATTTACAAAGACAGTACGTTGCACAAATTATACAATGAGTGGGATGGCCTTAATTCTCACGTCCCCTTCTGGCTTCTCATGTGTTGCTTCTTTGCTCCACTGGGATTCTCTTCCAGTAAACGTCATCCAAAATATAGGAGGGAGGACTCCTTTGGTTAAGTCCATGCACATACTACATGAGTACCATCTAATTACAATGATTTGATTTTTTTCCTCGTCACAATGATTCGATTTGATTTGTTCGATAATTGGTATTTACTCTTAGGAAGTAAATTTTTTTTTTAAAAAAAAAACACGAATAATTGAATGCTTGAAGCTTGCCACTGTCACCACCAAAGCTATATTTATATATCTTTCGTCAGAAGGTTCAAAAACAATTAAAAGAAAAAATCTAGTTATAAGCATAACTGCACATTAATATGTACACTAATCTAATATAATTGGTCAAAAAATAAATTTTATTGAAAACAGTACTAATTTAAATTTTGAATATAAAAGAATCAGTATTGGTAAACAGATTAGTACGCGACTTTACTTGTATGTAGCAAAATTCATAATAAAAAGCGAGGCAATTTCAAAGAGAAGCCGAAGTCTCCATTTGCAGCCATGTAACAATTTGTGGCAATCATGAAGATTTTTTGTATACTAATTCGCACACCGATGATTTTTTTTATTTAAAAAAAATATAAAAAGTTTTTTGAGAAAAGAAGAAAATCTTTTATCTCATTAAAAATATTTTTGTCTTCAATTCACATCATTTCGTTAAATATATATCTTACATATCAATATTGGTACACGAATTGGTACATAAAGTATGCTTGCAAGAAGATTTTTTCTTTATAAAAAAGTAAACCTCATCTTGAAAAAGTATAAAACCTCATCTTGAAAAAGTATAAAAAAAACCTTTATTTTTTTGTACAACCCACTTTTTTACAAAGGGAATACACGAAACTTGTTTATTTAAAACTTGTAGATAACATTACTTATATCATATGCAGTCAGTAATAATAATACAGCTTTCAAAAGTGAATTAATTAATAAGGGGGGATATTGAATATGAGGACTACTTCTCTCAACAGAAGATTCTAGTGAAAAACTAATAACCTAAGGGCCGGGTGTGCATCCGGATATGAATTTGGGTATCTGGAAACGATTAATGAAATTTTAGGACTTATACAAAACCAAACCATAAATCCAAATTAAAAAAATGAGAGAGAGAGATCGTTCTACCAATGAGTTTATTTATGATGAAAACCGCTGTGATGGTGACTCAAAATTTGAGTTAGGATTTTGGTGTGCATGAGAGAGAGATCACAGAGAGTTGGGAAATTACGCAGGCCAAACTCAAAGTCGAAGGGCTAGGAGTTTTGTCCATAGAATTTTTCTTTTTTTTTAAATGAAAGTAGATACGGATACCTGAGTCTATAACCGATATCTATAACTACATCCAGGAATATTCTACCAGTCTAATTTTACCTGAATTTTTGAGTTTCGAACCAAACAAAAAAAAAAAATCCGATTTTGATACACACCCTTAATGAGTAGTCGGCACGAATTTTGTGTAGATAATTGGAAAATAACCCACTATGATAGAGCTGTGACGTTTGTCGTATATGTGAGCCCAATCTTTTGAAAAAAATCTGGACCAGAATTAGGTGCCTCCATCAAGTATAAATAAATTCTTTTTTATTAGGGGAAATAAATACTAAGATCATGATAGACATAATTATCTGTTGATTGAGTCAATATGTATATGGTGTAGGTGGGGTATGCCTCTTTGTTTCTCTTTCTCATCATTAATTTTTTGTTTTTGGATATATAGCAATGTCACTATATATTATGATTCCCTTTCCGAAGTAATTGAATGGAACCCACAAAAATATGCCAATCTTATCACTATTCTACACAGTTTCATGTACATAAGAGATCAGCTGTTTTATTTGTTTATATTTATACCTATTAAGATCGTGCAAAGCATATATGCAGGTCCAATGTGTTCTCCAACCTCAAGACATAGCTGGTAAGATTCCTTTTATCAAATATTGGCATTGTTTGGTTACGTAATTCTGATGAGATAATATAAAATAAGATATTTTGTTAAAAATTAAATAAAATATTATTATAATATAATTTTTTAATATTAATTTTATCTTGAGATTTGAAAATATTAGATTGTTTATTATATTTTATATGTAAATTTAGAAAATGGGTAATGATTATATAAAATAAGATAAAATAGTTTGATTTTGTATAACCAAATCAGTTTTAAGACAAAGCTCCATTTTTTCCTTCTAACCTTTGGTTAGTTTGGTCCCCTATTTTTTTTTTCTTCTATTAGGAGTCTTTTATATAAAGGAATAAAAAAATGATATTTTTAATTTTAAATTATACAAGTCAAGCATATTTTTTTTTTTTCAAAAAAGTCTCTAAATCTAAGATTCACATAATTTTTTTTAAATGATAAATTCAATTTTTTTTTAAAAAAAATGAGAATGCAAAATTCATACATATAATACTGTAGGTAACATCCATCTTTTATATATCTGCTTCTTGATATATTTATATATATTAATTGTTTTATCAGCTAGTCTATTTAAATGATTAATTGTTTTTGTTTTTTCGAAGGCACTAAAATGTCAATGGTATTTGAAAATAGAGCGGTGTTATTCTGTCTATCAGAATGCACAGCTCATTTTGACCACATGCATATTTTTTTTTGTTTTTTTTTAGATTTTTTTAATATATTTAAATATTTTTAAAAAATAAAAAAAATATCAATATAATTAAAATCACTTCTTTAATTATTAAATAAAAAAAATAAAATAATTTTTTTTTGGTGAGCAACGATCACTTTGAGAGACATAAAGAAGAGACACACAAACATTTTCTTAAAAAACCTGGAGGGAGGTATTTGGTAACGGAGGTCAGAAACTAGACACTGTTATCCGGATCGACACACAACGGTAATGATATTTTTGTCCGTTGCGCTACAGCGTTTCCTATGCTGTCGTCACCTTCACTCTCGATTTACCACTCTGCCCTTCACTCTTTACCCGTAGTGTATCCAACGCACCACTCTCAACTTCTAGGAGGCGAAATTAAACGCCGCTGAATTCGATTTATTTTTTTATTTTTATAGTCAGCAAAAGTTCAGTGTCTCTGGTTGGCTATGGCATCCAATGACAAACTATCTTACAGATCCTTTTATTTTTCCAATTCTCAATGTTTTTGTTCCCATTCTTTCTAAAGACACTTTCTTCCAATTTGTCTCTCTGGTTGCCATTGAAAGCCTCATCTTTCAGAGCGATGGCTTTCCTCTTTTTGTTCTGCGGGAAAGTTTTCCTTTGAGCTGTAAAAAGGGTAAAAGAAACTCTCAGTTTGCAAGCATAAATTATTCATCAATCGTAGAGAGTGAAAAATCCTCCTTTTTTCACGAATTTTCGAACTTCTCTGATCCTACTTTCTCTGTTTGAATATTCTCTGAAACCAGGACCTGTTCAGTCGCAGCTTCCCTCACCGTTTCTCTTTTTGTCCTCTCAAAGATGAAGCCTTCTACTCGGCTCGACTCGGCTGTGTTTCAGCTCACGCCCACTAGAACCAGGTTCTTTTTTCTTTTTCTTTTTCTTATTTTGGTTTGTGATGAATAAAAAGGTCATTTTTTTGAATCAATGGCGTATAGTGCTTGTTATGGGTTCCTTTCAGTTTGTTTTAACATTTTGAAACAGGATTTGGGTTAGTCAAACGGCCGAGTTTTTAGTTAAATTATTATCACTCCCTCGGAAAATTTCTTGTTTCTCAAGCGATCTTAATTGCCGTGTTGTACATATTTGCAAGTTTATATATCATGGCAATTATTTTTATATTTTTTCTTTGTGAATTAATTTTAGAGATATTAACATCTTAGAGCTTACTTACTCTATGGGTGGTCGTTACTATTAGTTTCTCTAAGACGTGATTGCAACTTTGGTAGAACTGCGGTGAAGCTATGTGATAGTTTCCTTGGAAAGTTGGCAATTCTACCGGAGCAATCTAATTTCGGATTTTTCTCAGGTGTGATTTGATTATATCTGCAAATGGAAAGGAACAAAAAATAGCTTCAGGTTTGCTGAATCCATTTCTTGCCCACTTGAAGATTGCGCAAGAGCAGATGGACAAGGGAGGTTACTCGATTGTTCTAGAGCCGGAGTCTACTTGTGACGACTCATGGTTCACTAAGGACACGATCGAAAGGTGTTTACTTGAAAGTTTGTATATTGCTTAATTACGATCTGTTCAGTAGGGGACACTGACAGGAACTTGTGGTTAAAATTAATATGCGTGGTGCAGAAGAGTTTGAATTTTATTCTGGGAGTACCTTCCTTTTCTTTTAAATGCAATGCTCGTGTTTTTTCCCCCTTAACGAAAAAAGGGATGCGCTTCCGTATAGCCAACCAAACCATGTCTTATTGGTTACACACATAATTATATTTATACTGATTTTGTGCCTTGTGACTGTTGAGGTTGCTCTTCACGTTGAGTTTGTATAGGATAATTTCTGCTGCATTAATACATTTTACCCAGACTTGCTTGTTAGACTAAGTGTGATGGTTTCTATAGGTTTGTTCGTTTTGTGAGCACTCCAGAGGTCTTGGAAAGGGTCTACACTCTTGAGTCAGAGATCTTACAAATCGAGGAGGCAACTGTGATTCAGGGCAACGGTGATATGGGACTGAATACTGTTAGTGAATTCTATCAGCTTTTTATTATATTCGTGTCACGTTATGAAAAAAAGGTCGATTTTAAAAAAAGGTCCATTGCAGGTAGAAGATTATCAAGCTAAACCTGTAGAAAGCACTGAAGGTACTGTGTTGCACTAATGGTTGTGTTGTTTGATGATATGAATATCTTTTTCGGCATCACCGTGTACCTTCATTTTTTTGTTTAATTTATTTATTCTTTTCTTTTCTTTTAAGGGAAAGGGGTTGTGTTATTTATTACTAGTCCCCCAATTGTATCTATATTGTTATACCATACTTCATACTGGGAAGTTGTGCTTACCGTCAAGTGTCATCTTAAGTTCTTCTCTGCAGCTTTTTTTTTTTTTTTTTTCCGAGTATTCTAATAACAGATGATACATCATTCACAATTTAAATGAGTTTTGTACTGATATGTTGACACCACATCGTATTGAATAGGGAGCAGGACTGTGCTTGATACTGATGAGGAGAAAGCAATTGTCCTTTACAAAGTGAGTCAGCTTTTGAGCACCCTGTAGTTCAATCAACATTTTGACCAATTTTTTAAATTGAGTTTCTTTTGGTACCCATCAGCCTGCAGTAAATCCACCTGAAGCGAATGGATCCACCACACAGGAGGGAAATTCCAAGTATATCTTCTTGCTTATTTGTCCTGTGATCACTTAGAACCCTCTCACCATTCCTGCTATGAGTGTCAGAATTATCAAAGTGACTAAACTGCATATTTAGGGTTGTATATGTGTTCCTCTAATTGTTTCAAACTTCATATCATTTGATGACATTTTACTTCTTTTAGTTTCTTGCAAGTCTCTGTATGTGTTGAGATCATAGACATGATAAATGCGTGTAAGTGTGATCATATTTACTATTAGAAGCTGAAGAAAAGTTGAATTACATCCTTTATCAATGGCATTCCATTTCTTCAAATGTATGTTTATTTTCAAACTGATTCCTAACAGGCTGATGAGATGCTTAGAAAATTCTGCATAAGTATGCCATGGACTTCCCATTTATCCATCATTGTCAATATGTCTAATACCAAGATCTCAATGTCTTTTTTTTTTTTTTTTTCCATAGTGATGACATTTTTATGACCATCAATCTCATGTTTGTTGGGTTTGTATTAGAGTTCAACTTTTGAAAGTTCTGGAGACACGCAAAACTGTGCTACAGAAAGAGCAAGGCATGGCCTTTGCACGCGCTGTAGCTGCTGGTTTTGACATTGATCACATGTCACCATTGCTATCATTTGCTGAATGCTTTGGAGCCTCACGATTAATGTAAGCAGCTTGCCCTTTAGGAACCATCATTTTGTACAATTTTGTTGGGGTAGAGATTTCATAATATTTATATCTTGCCAAATTTTTTTTTCCCTAATGGTGTCAATTTACTACTGTAATAGGGATGCATGTACAAAATTTATGGAGTTATGGAGAAGAAAGCATGAAACTGGTCAGTGGGTTGAAATTGCAGCTACTGAAGCAATGTCTAACCAATCAGACTTCTCTGCCATGAATACATCAGGCATTATGCTTGCAAATGTGGACAACAAGCAGAAAGACAATGAGTTGGTTTTAGAGAATAATGGGAAAGCAAGTAGTGGTGCCACAAGTGCAGGTATATGCTCATGGCATGATAGGTACCCTTTATAAATGTATAATGTCATTATCATTACCATTATGAAGAATCCCCATTTTTAATGTTTTCTTGAACTGTTTAACTATACTGTTTATTTCTGAAAATAGAGAAAGATTTCAGTTGTATTTCATCAGATAGATGAATGTGTTTACATGATGACGTACAACTTGCTACTACAAAAGGATCCATTCAATCTTTTGTTCCATGGACTTTAACGTATGGTGTACTCATATTCTTGTTTGGAAGATAGAGAGAGTTTCACGTAACATTCACATGGAGTAGATGAATGGCACTAAAACTTTATCCTGTCTCACTTATTAAATGAAACAGTGAACCCGTGAGTTGGCTAACTTCTGGGCGTATGGCTTGGTGGCATAGTGAAAGATTCATGGGGATCTATATATTCTCTGGTGCAATCCCAAAAATCTCAAGAAAAGGAAAGAACAAAAAAAATAAGAATCAAGACTGACGCTGGTATTGGTGTTAAATTCAATTGATGATATTGACACAGTAACTCGAGACCAATGAACTATGCTATGAATTTTAGTTCCTGAAAGATGCTGACTGATTGCATGGAATTCTTTTGATAATTTTCCTCTATCCTAGATGTGGATTTCTGTGTACTACTTTATATATAATTTTCAGCTGGAAAACTTTCTATTTTTTTCCTAGATGACAAGTCTCCTATGGATCACAAAACACCATTAGGCCATCAAGAATATTTTCAAGGACAGTTTCCGCATCATATGTTCCCTCCCTGGCCTGTTCATTCTCCTCCTGGTGCTCCTCCAGTCTATCAAGCATACCCCATGCAAGGCATGCCATACTATCAGAATTATCCAGTAAACAGCCCATTTTTTCAGCCACCATATCCATCAATGCCGGAACATGCTGATCCAAGAATGGGACACAGAAGGCATTCTATGGATAGTAGGGATGGCAATACTGAATTAGAAACTTGGCAGACGGATGCTTCAAAAACTAGATCACAGGATGAAGCTTCACAAACTCGAGACTCACAAAAGAAGGCAAGTCGATCAGGTAAAAAGCAATCAGGCATGGTTGTCATTCGGAACATCAATTACATCGCTTCAAAGAGGCAGAACTCTTCTGACGGTGAATCACAATCAGCTTCTGACTCTGAAACTGATGAAGGTGGAGATTTAGCGGCCAGTACTCTTGAATCAAAGCATATGGACTCTCAGAGATCTTCCAAGAGAAAAGGTAGCCATAGAAAATCCATGAATAAATTGAAGTCATCTGACGAGGAAGAACTAGCTTATGGTAAGGATGTAGATGGTGGACACTGGCAAGCATTTCAAAGCTGTTTACTGAGAGATGCTGATGAGGACAGGTGTGCAGTTGACGAAGGAATGTTTGCGATGGAAAAGGAAGCTCAAGTGAAAAGGCGACAAAATACTTTAGGTGATGATCCTTTAGTTTTTAGTGGGCAAGAAAAGGGCGAGACGCAAGAAGATAGCATGATAGATATGCATAAAATTAGTGGAAACGTGACCTACAAGCCCCGGGCATCAAATGATGAACTGTTGACTTCTAGAAGAGATGGTCAATCTGGTGATGGTAGAGGGTCTATGGATGTACAGTCAGAAATAGATGAAAAACGAGGTGGCTATAGGAGAACTGGAAATGATGATTTTTTGATACATGGGCGAGAAAGCCAGTCAGGTTATACCAATTTTTCCTCAGATCCACTTGTAAATGGATTTGATCGTGTAACCAATAACTTGGATAGGATATCATCACATGAAATGGATGATGATTCTTACATTGTTGCACTAAGGGAAAATTCACTGGATCAAATTGGAAACAATGAAAGAATTGCTATTGACATGGATTCTGAATTCCAATCTGCATCTCAGTTGTCAGAAAATTTGTCTAATAGAGTTGGGAGCCAAGTCAATTACGAGCCAGATGAATTGGGTTTGATACCTGAACGTGGTAGAGAAAGGGAGTCAATTGGTTATGACCCTGCTTTAGATTGTGAAATGCAGATTCGTGCTGAAGACGGTGCTCCAATAGATAAGAAAAATATGGAGGTAGATATCAAACAGGGGTCTAAAAAGTCTGACAAGGACCGGAAATCAAGGCTTACACCAGATAATTTAGATAAAAAGAAGACTGCAGGGCCAATAAGGAAAGGGAAGCCTTCAAAGTTGAGTCCTTTGGATGAAGCACGAGCACGCGCAGAGAGGCTAAGAACCTTCAAAGCTGATCTCCAGAAAATGAAGAGAGAGAAGGTATTTTGTTCATCATTGTACTTTTCCTTGGGCTAGAAGCTTTTTTTTTTNGGGGGGGGGGGTGACACTACACTCGGTGATCTTGGCCACAACCCATCCATTCAGTTTTGTTTACTTGTTACGTCATCTATTGGGAGATGACTTCTCCCTTCTTTTATCAGCTTACCTAGCTGGCTTATTGAACAGAGGTTCTTATTATTTTTGCGTTTTCTGTTTTCAGGAAGAAGAAGAGATGAAACGACTAGAAGCTTTAAAAATAGAGAGACAGAAAAGAATTGCTGCTAGAGGGGGTTCCATCCCAGCTAAGTCACCACTTATGTCACATCAAACCAAGAAACAATTGCCAACAAAAGTTTCCCCAAGCTCTCACAAGGGATCAAAGTTCAGTGATTCAGAGCCAGGATCATCTTCACCTCTAAAAAGCTCCTCCAGAACTGGTCCTGTGGGATCCAGTGATTCTCAAGAAGCCCTTAAACCTAGCAGATCAAGTGCTGCAAATCACTCAAATGGAAACAGGTTAAGCCACTCAGTGTCTTCGTTGCCTGAACCAAAGAAAGAGAACAGTGGTGTTATAGCTGATTCTAAGGCATCAATGGTACGGATTAGAAGATTATCAGAGCCTAAAATGGTAAGCAGCCATCATATTTCTTCAATGAAGTCACGAAGTGCGGAACTAGTATCAAAGACGAAGATATCTGATGCGCCTGAAAATAAGAAAGTATCTGCTACTATGAACCATGATAGAAGCAAAGCTTCAACCCTTCCAGAACTGAACATTAGGACATCCAAAGGACCTGATGGTTCTCGGAGAAAATCAGCAGCAAAAGAGATGACACAGAAGGTTAATGGTATTAAGTCTTCTAAAACTTCTGAAAGTGCTGAAGTGAAAAGGAAGCATGAAAATATTGCACATCACAGTGACGGGGACGACAACCCGGTTATTGAAAAGACTGTTCTGATACTAGAATGTGAGAAGCCTTCCATTTCCACAGTAGAAGCGATGGAAGGTAATTTGAAGGCACAACATGATAACTTTGGGACAGGGAAGAAAGTTGAGGTGGTGTCAGATTATGCTGTTATAGATGCTCCAGCTTCACCACTTAAGACGGATAGAATTGATGGGGAATCATCGGAACACCAATCACATGAGCAACACACTTCTTTTGAGGTATGGCTGGTCAGAATTAAAAAGGGCCTTGATCATGGGTTAGCTATTTTTGGTTTTGTCATTGGAAAAAAAAAAAAAAAAACTTATTTTGGGTCCCTGGAACTGTGATGAACATAACATGTACCTAATGCCTTTAACAAGTAGGATCGATGATGTATATTCTCTTGATCATTGCACTCTTTGCCAGAGGATACAACATATTATGCTGTGTATGATATGTATGTATGTATATTAAGACCAGTGGTTAACTATTACTAGCATAGCTTAGTGAAATTTTTGTTTTATTGTTAAATTTTAATAAGCATATTGCCTTATAATTGATTATCTGTCTTTGTAATAATCACCAGTCTCTGTCCCAAAACTCCTCTCTGATATATTCTTTTTAAATCGTCCTTTTATGTCTTTTCTTCTTTCTTTCACATCAGCATGAATGATAGTTATAATATCTGAGTTGGATGACAAATATTTCAGCTACCCTACTTTGGCAAAGATGAGATTTTATCTTTATAGTCTGATTTTTTTTTTTTTTTGCTTCTTGCTTCTTTTTTAAACATATTCTGAGGCTAGGTCACAACAGTTAATGTGGACAATGAACTTCCAAAGCTTTTAAGTATTGGTATGGCTGAAAAACCACATCAAGCCCCCTTTGCTCGTGTTTCTTCTTTGGAAGATCCATGTACTAGGAATTCAGAATATGGCAGAGCTCCTCCAACAAGTTCAGAGATTGTGACTACAGGCACAGAGACGGTTAAAGCACTTGTATCTGATTCTAGAAACTTGAGACTGGAAAAGATTCCAGAGTCATTGGAGAAGCCTCAAGTAAAGGACTCGCCAAAAGGGTTCAGACGGCTGTTGAAATTCGGAAGAAAAAATCACAGCTCAGCTACTGGGGAGCATAACATTGAATCAGATAATGCCAGAATCAATGGTTCTGAGGTAGATGATTCTAGAATGAACTTTGTTTCCTCAAGTGAAGGTAACACACTAGCACTCTTTCCCTCTCTTGCACTTTGTTGAACAATTTCAAAATGCATTATTGACAGACTTTGGAGTCTACTGACTATGGCTAACAAATCATGGTGACTTGTAAGTTTCAAAACAATGACAAATTTCTCTGAATCCAAATTGTATAGATGACTCTCTCATGAAAAGAATTTTACACCTATCCAGAGTGGTAATTCTGAGAAGTAATTGGTAATTTGGGGACCTTGGTTAGGTTTTTGTATAGGCATGATGTTTATAATACCTATCAAAAAAAATTTGAACTTGTAGTCTTGCCTCCATCAAGAACAGAGAAAGTGTCGAGGTTTTCTTTTTCTTTTCTAGATAGAAAAAATTATATTCTTTATAAAGTTTTTTCTATGTCGAATTTGTTGATTTTATAGATTATTATTATTATTATTATGCATGTTTTGAATCGCTAAAAGTTCTCAGTTCCTACATTTTGAGCACTCTATTGTTCATAGGAATTACTCATTTTGGTAGAAAACAATATATGAATATAAATATTCATTTCTTTTTTACTTGAGGTTATAAGGCAGTCAGTCCTTCATTTTTTCCTCTTTTAAGTAACTCAGATTTTGTAACTCATGCCAGTAGAATGAATGATTTGTTCAGATAATGAAAGTGGGCATATGACTGATTAATTTCCAACTTAAAATGTTTGAGGATCAAGTCTTGATGTTAACGATGGTCTCAAATGGGGGTTTAATCATAAGATTGTGTTTTACTACACAAGTTGACTGTCATTTATTAACTGCTTTTTTCATCATCAGTTCATACATTGAAGAATTTGATCTCTCAAGATGAAACTCCGACAGCTGGATCTACTTCTCAAAAGAGTAAGTGTTTTCTATGCATGAAACTTACTTACCAACCTCCATTTCTCTCTTTGTTTCTCTCAATTTTTAACTGCTGTCTGGATATGAGGCTGAGGATTTTATCTGTCTGCCTACAGCTTCTCGCTCTTTCTCCTTGTTATCACCCTTCCGGGGCAAGACTAGTGAAAAGAAACTGACAACATGAAAATGAGGATGATGCTTTTGAAGGTGAGGGACCTGCTTGTTTCTTACGCAATATTTTGGTTGTGAGTTTTTGTAAATATCATTGTGGTAGTTTGAATAAACATAATGACTTGTTGCATTGTCATCAAAACGGTCCTTGTTCATCACTTTCATGTTCCAGTATTTGAATGGTGAATTATTCTGGGTCTCCTTGTGTCGAACGGATTAAATCAACATTAGCTGTAAACTTTGCATAAATTCATTTGAAACATTTTTGGGGTATTACAGATTTTACTAAATAGGGCTTAGAAACTGACTTGGCAAATGAGTCATTAATCTGCATGTATCACACAGACCTGCTATCTGTGAATATATGCAACAGTGGATGACACTAGATTTGGACCACGTATACATTGGTTGAAATTTGGAAGTGCGCAGTATGGACCTTGAGTTCACTTGAATGGGACTGCAAAAGCTGGTTATTACATGTTAGCACTTGATGACGAATGGCTAATTAGTAGAATATTATGTCCAAGTCGAATTGTGATGATGAAGAGTCAAACCTAAACCCTCAGCCAGTACAATATTTTTTTTCCCAATTTCATTATGCAGCATATGAATAATGTCTTTATGTAGAAGAGGCTCGTGGGCGAAGGACCCTTGATATTATGTATGACCTTTTTGCAGATAATATTTATGGGGGCTCACATGTGGGGGGCATCAAATCAGGTTTTCGGAATCTGCTGACTGAGCTAAAATCAGCTTGTAATATTGGTGTAAATCTCAATTTTTGAGTTTGTGTCAGAAAGTACAGGCATTTGGTTCTGAATAGATCGTGGGCGGTGTGCTTATGGTTGGATGTAATATTTTCTTGAAAAATTCAGGAGTTTCTTAGAAAGATTTTAGGGAGTTTTTTATTTTTTATTTTTTTCTGGTGTTTCGTGAAAATGGTTGGATCCGTTAAGCTTTGTCATACACTATCATTGCCTCATCCAAAAACATCAAGAGAGCATCAATATTTGCAGTAACCAAAGGACATTTCTTTTCCTACTTATAAAATAAAAAAAGGTATTCCATTGTGTTTTACCTATCGTTTGTACCGCACAAAATTTCTTTCCTTCTTTTCCCCCTATTATTTATCAGTTATTCTGTAAAGCATAAAAGCATATGCCATGCCCTTTCATTCATACTACACAAAAAAACTCTAGCTTGTCTGTAAAACAAGATGCAGTGAAACAATTCACTGTAAAAGACTTTTCTGATTTCTGTTGTGAGGAAAGAAAAATGAAACTTGTTAGTCAAAGCGAATGATCAAGCAAGAAATGTTGCTTTTGCTCATTCTAGCTAAAGCCTCCCTTGCCAAACACTCTGCGGCTTCTTGTGCGTCTTCTATGTGGCTAATGAGATTCACAGCCTCTTGGTTCTTCATGACCTGCATAAACAACACAAACCTACTCTTTGAGTTTCTTTGAATTTTTCGAAATAGTCATTGTGGTAAATGCATGGTACCTCCCATATGCCAGTGCTTGCTAAGATGACAAACTCGGTACTGGAATCAATTCTTTCGGAGCCAACAAGAAGTTCAGAGCCGCCTTTGGATTGCTTACTTGCTTTGCCTAGATTGTATCCGAATATTCGTACTTTATGCACAAATGTACAAGTGTTAAGTCATATAGTACATCAAAGGTGATAAAATGTTCTCTTTTCCATAACATTTTTTCATCAGAATCTTTTGAGTTTGAAAGATAATATCTTTAAAATTCCCGACTGTAAGGGTGTTAAAATGTTGAGATGGCAAATCAGAATCACTTAATTTGAAAATAATGACCAGTGCTTGAGAAATTCACAATATAAAGTTCTCTAAAAAAATGTGATCAAACTACTTCCTGTTCTTGGGTTTATAAAAAAATGAGAAGATTTGATAAAAAGAAACCAATTTGCTTTTGCACACTCTGTTGTACCAATTGGGAAAGTGCCTACCCGATTTGAGTCTTCGAGACCAACGTCTTCTGGATAAATGCCGGCCTGTGTTGCTTATCTGATGAGCCACACCATCTCTGCAGACAACAGCTCTATAGTCTCCCATGAAAGCTGTCACGAGCTTTTCTGCGTTGGTCACCAACACAGATACAGAACCCGCTCTCCCGGTCTCATCTGCTTTCTGCATCTCCCTGATCTTTGCTCTTGCACTAAGGTATGCCTTTCTCATTGTCTCTTTGCTCTTTCTCCTTATCTGAGATTGATAAGAACAAGGCACAATATAGCATCATAAAGATAGAAGGGAACATAGAAAAAGGGAAGGAGCCAACATAGTACTATAACCTGTGCTTTGACAATCTGGCCAGAATAACATTTTATGAATAAGCTAATTAGGCCAATTGGTTTATCTTTTCAAACGTGACTATTCCTGGGAAAGCCCTTTTGTGTTGCTTTTCAACCAACTTTCTGTTCAAAACACGTTTTGTACTCCCATCTGTAATTTGTTTCCATGAAAGTATGCTTAAAGGAATAGAATTACAGTCCTTCTTACCTGTTTTAGGTTCTTGTCAAACAAATGGGATTGCATGTACTTGGTAACTCCATCTCCAACTTGAGCATCGAAAACTCCAAAAAACCATAGCTCAAGGTCTTCAATTTGCTCTCTCTGTACCACGACTGAGTCAGAGTCGGACTCGTCCCAACCACTTCTAAATGATTGATCCTCAACGACATAATAGCCGTGTGATACTGGTATCATCCATGAAGGTCTCCTGGAAATCTCCAGCTCTCTCTTATTGCCCCAGCCATTTCCTATCAGAAAGTGTTTCAGCCTGAATACCTAAACATATCCGTAAATAAGTTAGCCAACGAAAGAACTCTTAAATTCTTAATAACCATCTTCTCGAGGGTCAGTTTCTTGAGCTTTTACATTCATTTCAAACGTATTGTAAACTTCTTTTCGTTGCATTTGGCATATGAACCAGTAAGATCTCAACCAGGACTCAAAAAAATCTAAATCATTCTGTTTGATAAAAAATTCCAAGATAAAAGGCTGATGAAATGATATATCGTCTTAAAAAGAAGTGTGGGGGAAAAAAAAAAGGAGCAAAGCAGAAATTTAATAGGCTTACCTTGAGCTTAAGACGAAGATCCTTCAGTCCCATTACTGTCCCCGAAATCTGATACGGAAAACCTTACTGAATATATGGAACTTGGAGTAAATTCATTACGAGAAACGGTAATCTTTTCATACTAGAAAAGAAACAGGAGAGATGGAGGGAGGAGACCAGGGAAACTTGACACGGTGAAGCAAGGCTGCTGCTTTTTTAGTTTGCCAAATGATCTTTGACTTTTCTTTTCTTTTCTATTTTTCTAAAACAAAAATAACTAAAAATTTTGTTGTGCAGATATACCGGATCTTCTCTCTCCAACAGTTCAAGTTTTTCACTTTCAAGATAAAAGCTCAATAAAAAATAATCATAGAAAATTGGGTAAAAATAACAGCAAAAAGAAAATCTTGGTAAAAATTTTAAGAGCTGGTTTGGATTTTGTGAGTTTTAACTTTCATCTAAAACTATCTTATCTCATATCTGAATCCAAACGAACGGATTTAATCCAAAGAAAACTAAAAGTCAAACAATAGTTGGTTAATGAATATTGGAGCAATAAAGTTTGCAGAACCGTAAAGGAAGTTTTGGTGAGATGGATGAACAAAACTTAATTGAAACTGTAAAGCTGTCCATGGATACATATTTAAGTTACATGTCTGGAATTTAAGCCAGCAGGTGTACAGTAGAGAGAGGATGCCAACTTGGTTTTAGCCAATATCTTATTAATTTTATGCGAATTAAGTCCTGTCAAGTGGATGCAACTTTCGAGGAAGTTTAATGTTATATAAAGGGAATGAAATTTGATTACATTTTGCTTTCCATGGCATTTGCTACATCTTCATTCATAATTTCTCTTTACCAGTTACAATATATATGTGAAAAAAGCCTCAGCAAAATTACCTCAAAAGGAAAAATGAACTATTATAAATTTTTTTTTTTTTTGGCATTGTGAATGGGACTGGACTATCTTTACTATTTTTAATATATCAAGGGGACTTCACTAAACTTCAATTACTATTTTTAAATTTTGTGGTGGGATTTTGCTAAATCCGTATTTGGTTCATTTGAAATTCAAATTTATTGTGAAAAATATAATAAAAAAAAATTAAAAAGTATAAACATGTGAATTTTAAAGCGGCAAGTGTTAATTTGACTAAGTTATCACCATTAAAATTGAAAACAAAGACTAAAAATTGAGGAAAATGCATATCTAAATTTAGAATATTAAGAAGTTTAGAATATCTTCATCGAGATCAGTTAAATTTCAAATTTGGACTGAAGTATGTACAAATACAATGTACATCGAGGTCTACAGCACGTGTTAGTGAAATCGATTAAAAAAAAAAGACTAAAACCTTGATTCTCGCAATTGGAATCAAGCATTTGTTGAGAAAGCAGAACTGCAAGACTCTTCTACCCCAACTTTTATTTTTCTTTAACAGCTCTTCTACCGTGACTTTGAAATTACATGCAAGTTAGGCGTACTTCTAGAAAACAAAACAAGAATTATAACTTTCCAAGTCAAATGTGCTCGGAGTAATAGTAATAGGGTTTTGATTTAAATGAGTTATTCTATTATCAAATTGGTGTGTAGAGCACACCATTCAAATTAATTAAATGATACGATATAATTTGTAATATTCAAATTTTAAAATTTATCTTTTAGATTAAGTTATGTCACTAAATATTTGTGTACTCTACACACCGACATGAAGACCTACCATGCATTAACGGGAAGGTTCAAGACCTTCCTAAATGCAAATTAGGAATCACTTACAGTGGGGTGGCATATGAATTACCCTATAAAACAGAATTTGACTACATGCAAAATTGATGTTATAACACAACTTTTTGTGAGACTCATCATAATTATAAAAAAAAAATTTTAAAAGGCCAATAACTTTTTTTTTTTTTTTGGCACTGGGTGTTCAAGAATAATGTCCTAACTAATCTTAAGAGTGCATAGGCACTCAACAAGAAATTTTCCGCAAATTCATATCAAATAAGAGAAATTTTATTTACAATCCCCATGTGCAGGCCTTTTATTTTAGTAATTTTAAAAAACTTTAAAGATAAAATTATCTATACTTATATTGCAATCTCCAAATGGAGACTATATATGGCATTGCTCATCAAATAATTCAAGGAAAAAATCTCTTAATTTAATGTCGCCTATCCAATAACTCTTAGATATTATTTATTCTCGAGAGGATTTAAACCTTAGATATGAGGGAGCATACCCCCAAACCCAAAGCTTTTACCACTTGGTTCTATTTGGTAATAAGATAAGAATTTTGAGTTTTAAAATATAATATTAAAATATAATATTTTAATATTATTATTATTTTAAAATTTTAAAAAGTTAAAAAAAAAAAGTTAAATTATTTATTATATTTTATATAAAAATTGAGAAAAATTATAATAATAAGATAAGAATTTTAAATTTGATACGAGAAATTTAAACTGCCAAACCGAACCTCAAGTCAATCCGTGGGAGTTAATAACTTAGATTTTCATCATTATGAACCTACTTCAGTGGTGTTTTATATGTGGGAAAGAGGCATGCAATTAGATTTTTTCTGGCGCAAGATGGGGGGGATCTAATTTGAATATAAGCAAGAAATGTCTTACAACTAATAAAAAAAAAAAAAAAAAAAAGAAGGGAAAGAATGAGCACAAGCCTCCAGCCTATCCTATCCATAATCCAATACCCCTCCCATTTGTATGAATGGCCGAATATCCCACTATGGATCCCGAGACTCAATTTTAGGGTAAGGTATTGCTCCCAAAACAGTAATTGCTCCTCACAAAGTACTAAAGTGCGGCACAAATTCAACTGCCCCACTCAAACTTCCCAACAATCCTCCCTCGGGAACCAGAAAACAAACCAAGGCCCTCAATAATTAAACTCCCATGGTCTCAAGTATAGGAATAACCACCTCACCATTGAAAGTCAAGTTAAAACATGCAAAAATACTACCCACCTATGGCCAAGCATTAATCTCAGCAAAAGAAATACAATTCAACAACACTACAACTTCAGATCGCAACATTCACTGATAACCGTACTTTTGTAGCGGGACATAAAATAGGCCCAATAAAAATCATATTCACCCATCCAACGTTGAAAAAGTAGAAACGCCCCAGTTATGTCCCACATTAAGATTGTAGTATGGAGTAACATCAACAGAACAACCACATCAGAAAGGGTTTACCAGAAAACTGACTACAGATCAAGTCTCGTCAGAAACATAAAAAAAATCAAGCTACTCCGAAACTCTGAATTCATTACATACTATCAATAATCCAAAAGCCAACATCACAAAATTCATAACAAAATCGAAAAATCCATGTAAAAATTAAGCTTAAGAAGCATTCTCCTTTTTCAGTTTTGCAAGCTCTTGCCTTACCAGTCCCGCCCTCTGCACATACATATTAAAGAGATATATCAACATAGCAAAATTACAAAATATTAATACTTCTCAAAACCATACCGAATAACAAAAAAATAATATATCATGGTAAAAATGCAAAAGGAAGAGAGCCAAGATCCGTTATAGTACAGCTTTTACCTAGTGAAAAATTCATAAAGTATAACATTTATAATTTACAACGCCTAATTTTTTTATAGGTAACTTACAGCACCTAATTAGAGGGTATATAGAGGCACATTGTAACTGACCTTAATCTTTGCCAACATAAGTTTGAACCTATCAAAGTCATTGAGAGAAGCCCTTCTCTTCTGAACAATTAGTTTCCTGCCCCAGGAACTACTCTCCCACTTCTTCTTAACATCTGTCAAGACATAAACAAAAGTATATATTACAAGCAAACAACTAAACATGAAAATCAGAATCACACTGAAAAGCAGCTCATAACCCATACCAGCTTTCTCCATAGCTTCAAGCAATTCCTTCTTCTTAGGAACCCTCTTGATGTCAATTTTAATGTCTGTCAGAGATAGCCGCTTAAAATTCATTTGAGATCTCTCCATATCAGGGGCATCCACGAGAGCCTATACCGGCAGATGAAGAATATCATGAAATGGCTAATAATTAGCAACCACCTGTCGTGTGCATGGTAAGAAGGTCTAAAGATGATGGGAAACAGTGCATCGGAATCTACTGACTCGCTACAATTCTTAAAGGAGAAGTACTACTCCTTCCAGAACTTCAAAAGACACCAGGCATGAGAATTTTTAGGGCAAAAGGAAGCACTAAACGGGCACAAATGTAAGGCAGATTGCGACATAAGCATAATTTTCAGTAAGAATAGTGAGGTCGAACATATAAACTATGCCTTCCAAAAACTCACCAAAAATCCTTAGATGAAAAAATGCTTCTTACATCCCATCAAAGTTAAACAAGGGTAAATTTTTGTTCAGCCCCAAACAAGCATAATCAGACACACAACATGTTAAATATATTATAATCACACAAAATTAATGTCAATAATTCTTACTCCGCTTCAAAACTCGGGCTACAGCTAGGCCTTCTGAATCGACAAATATATACAAGATAAATCCATAAACCAAATTGCAAACAACAGAGTGAAATAAATTTAACAGCACAAAGGAAATAACATAAAAAAAGGGGCATACTCGGTTCTGGTCAAGGACATCCACAATGACGACGAGTTTGCCGTAGTCTTCCCCATAGTTGACGAGGGCAACCCTTCCAATCTCCACGTATCTCTTGAAAGGCTGCAAATCACAGAAAAATCCAAACGAAAATAGGAATTCAGAATACGAGCCCAAAGGCTACATAAGGAAGAGACGAAAATAAAGATTAAGATCAAAGGAGGGCTCCTCCGGGTGAAGAGTTGCAGAGAGAAGCTCACCATTCTGGGATCGTGAAAGAGAGGCGGAGCTTGAAGAAGAGGAAATGTAAGGAGTCGGGATAGTGAGGTTAGGGTTTTTAACTCTAAAGTGATCTTTTGTAAGGGCTTTAGAACCGTCCGATTTAGGGTTCTTGTCTTGGGGGTGTGATTGGGCCTATGTTTTAGACGGGCCAACTTTCCATTTTTTATTTTTTTGGGATAACAAGCAAACAACTTCTTTGAACAAAAAAAAAGTAAACTATAACATGGCATATGTTCAATGATATGAGAAACAATTTCAGGGCAAGAGTTCCACCAAACTATTAAGTCATGTAAATGCCAAGAATACTTTGCCAAACAATCAATGCAGCATTGGCCATACGGCTTCTATGCTGTATGACAACTTTAGGACTTCTTTTTAACAAGTTTCTGATCACAAATATTAGACTTTCCCATATAGACATCGATTTCTTTATTTTTGTAAGTTCTTGAACAACCAATAAAGTATTACTTTTCACTTGAAGCTCATGAATTCCTAATGGTAGACATAACTGCAAACCCCTTAACAAAACAAGAAATTCAGTTTTCATAGAATCAAAGATCTCATATTTTGGTTTGCTAGCTGTAAAGAGAACCTATCCAATAGCATTTTGCAGAATCGGAGCTACACAAGATCTACTTTGATTATGAAAAAGAGTTCCATCAACATTCAATTTTAGAGATCCATCAACATTCAATTTTAGAGAACCAACAAGTGGAGGGATCCAACCACCACTAGATTGAACTCCTTTTTTTGTTCTTCTACTACAAACTTGTACTCATTGGCAACTGAGAGAGCATGGTCAATTGCTTGTTCTGGAGCTATCCTCTTGTTCTCATAAATGAATTGGTTTATGCTATACCAGATTCTCCAAGCACATAAAAACAACTTTTCTAGTTCCCTAGCTTGCTTTCTTCGAAGTACTTGATTCACAACATGAATAAAGTCCACTTGAGTTACATTTTCTTGTATGAAATTGAGTTGAGAAAACAGGACATTTTTTAGTCTAAAACAATAAAGGAGTGCATGATTAATGTCCTCCTTCTCCATGTTACACCATCTACATCTTGCATCTGTCAGCACCTTCTTTGCTTGTAGATTCTTAAAAGTTGGCAAACCAGTTCGACAAACCCTCCAAGCAAAAATCTTGATCTTTTAGGAACTTGAAGCTTACAAATTTTCTTCCACATTTTACTTTGCTCCTCTCCATAAGACATCTCACCAAGCTGCCTCTCTTCTCTAGATACTAGGAATGGTCTATAGGTCCTTCGAACACTAAACAAGCCATCATTCTCTTGTTCCCAAACTATAGTATTAGGTCTATTATTAGTAGGAAGTAGTAATTTGAAGACCTCATATGCTTCTCTTAGGGGTAAAAACTTGGAAACCTTCTCCATATCCCACCATGGACTTCAATCAACTCAAAAACTGTCCAATTCAACTGTTCTTGTGAAACAGAAGCTAGAATTGGAACAAGTTTATGATAAGGCAACCAATAATTAGTCCAAATATTAATTGCCTTACCATCACCTACTCTCTAATGACACCCTTGTAATAATAATCTCTTTGCCTTCCAAATTCTCCTCCACACATACGAAGGTGTTGCACCCAAATTGACATCTTTGAAAGTTGTGGATGGTAAGTACCTTGCCTTAAAGATAGCATGTAGCATTGAGTCTTCCTCTTTTAAAATCCTCCATCCCTGCTTCGCCAGAAGAGCCATATTGAAAGTGTAAAAGTCTTTAAAACCATACACCCTCGATCTTTTGGATTGCAAAGTTTTTCTAACTCATCTACCTTATCCTATTATTTTCTTTTCTCTTCCACCAGAACTTAGCAATTAAATTCTCCAACTCATGACATAAATAAATTGGAAGTTTAAAACAACTCGTAGTGTAAGTGAGGATAAAGAGTGCTACAGCTTTAATAAGAACCTCTTTCCTCTTGTGACAAGAGCTTTCCTTTCCACCCTTAATAGTTTTTGCTAAACCTTTGCCTTTATCTCATAGAATGCACGATGTTTGCCTCTGCCTATCATTGAAGGAAGCCCCAAATATTTATTATAATGTTGGTACTGCTGAACTCCACAGAATTGCATGATTTCAGGCTTTCAGCTTGCAAGTTTGTTGGTATTGTCCTACTAAAAACCATAGAAGTTTTCTCCCTATTCACTTTTTGGCCAGATGGTCTTTCATATATCTTCAATAAGTAGAGAGTATTCATGTTTGTTTGTAGATTAGCCCTATAAAATAACACTATCATCTGCAAACATAAAGTAGAGGTGTGTGAACAATAATACAGACAATATTATTGGAAAAATAAAAATAAAAATTAATCTAATTTAATGTAAGATTTCAAATTAAAAATTTTGGAATCATGATAAACTCGAAATTATTAAAAAATGTTGCATTCTAAAAAATAATTATTCTAAAATCTCAATTTCTAGGTCCAAAGCTAATGCATTTTATGTAGAGTTTACACTAATTAAAAGATGAAAATATTTAAAAGGTTTGATGTTGGTAAAAATAAAGATCTGGACACTAAAACCATGTGTGGCGGTTGAGTGAAAAGAGAGGTGGAAGCAGTGGCGAAGCTAGGAATTTACTCCAGGGGAGCCAAACAAAGTTAGAATAATATATATAAAATATATATTTTTTGTTCTAATTTTATATAATTTTTTTTACGATTTATAATAATCTGATAGGAAGATTTACAATAAAAATAAAATACGTTTAATACAACTTATATATTAAAAAAAGTATTTGATATGTCAATAACAATATATCATTAAAATAATATAAAAGAATCCATACAAATATTGTAATACAAAATAATAAATTGATTTTCTCATTCTCAGAAAAAACAAGAGGATAATAATCTTCCACAAGACAACATATATCATCAATATTAAAGGATTTATACTCATCCTTTGAATCCAAAGTTGAGCTAAGGGTTAAAAGTCTTGTCGTTCCTTCACCAAACCTATTGTCAAGCTCTTGCATTTGAAAATCTATAGTAGTATTAAATATTTCAAAATGATAATGATGCTCTATTGTAATGTGATCTCGTTGATGACAATCACGGCCTTGTACATAACGAGAGCTCAATTCTGGAATGTCAATATCAAATTTCTTAGAAAAAGAGACAACATTCTCAAGCAGATTTTCCCACCCTTCATTTATCAACTTTTGAATAAGTCCTTTTGTAGTAGAAACCATATTCATGGCATTCAAAATATCTTGAGATTTTTGCTGCAAAACTTGACAAAGAACATCAGTAATACCCATGATTTTCGTCATTAAATGTAAACTAAATATGAATTGGAATGAGGTAATCATTTTATAAGCAACATTCGCATCCCCATGTTAATAATAAGTGGATCCTTCTTTTATTATGATTTCAAGCACCGAGCAAGTGGCTTCAAACATTCGCAGTAGACTGCAAATAGAATAAAAATGAGAACTCCAACGAAAATCACCAACTCGTTTGATAGTGCCAATTTGGTTAGCTCATTTTCCACTTTCAAGTTCATCAATGGCTATCATATGTGCAATATGTGTTGCCTGAGCAGTTTGCAATTCATCATGACGTTTACATGAAGCACCTACCACATTTATAATAAAGTTTAAATTTGAGAAAAACTCATAAACAGAAACCACTTCTCTAAATGCAGCAACTAATGCTAACTGTAATCGGAGAGCAAAACAATGAACATAGTATGCATATGGGCAATCTTTAAGAAATAATGCTTGCAATCCGTTCCATTCACCACGCATATTACTAGCACTATCATATCCTTGTCCACGAATATTTTGAATATTAAGACAATGACGAGAAAGAACTGTAGATATTTCATTTTTTAGAATCAATGCCGATGTATCTTTAACATGTACAAGATCAAAAAATCGTTCTTGTATGAAACCATCAACATCAACAAATCTCAATATTATAGCCATTTGCTCCCTCTTAGACTCATCTCGTGCCTCATCAATAATAATGCAAAATCGAGAATCTCTAACATCTTTACGAATTTTATTTCTTACTTTTTTTTGCAAGAACTTCTAAAATCTTTTTTTGAATTTTGAGTGAAGTATACTTTGAGGATTTAGGAGCATTTTCCAAAACAAGTTTTCCAACTTTGTCATTATACGAAGCCAAGAGTTTAAGCATCTCCAGAAAATTACCTCGATTTTTTGAATCAAGGGTCACATCATGACCTCTAAATGCACATCCTTGAAATGCAAGCCATCGAACAACATGAATAGATGTTTTTACACGGAGTCGATTGTTGAGAATTTGTTCAGAGTTTTGTGCATTCATTACTTTATCAATATGCTGTGATTGTTTCAATAAATCCTCACAAGATTTCACAGTATTATTATAAGAAGAACAAGGATCCTCTCCAATATGATTAAAAAAAGCACAATGTTTTTTATCATTAATCTTCTTCCAATTTCTAAATCCCAAGACAGTAAATACATCTTATCCAGAACGTTGAGATGCTTTTATTGTAAAAAGATAACAAGGTAAACAATATGCAGCATCTTTTGATGGAGAATACTCTAACCAAGATCCAAATTGTACGAACCATGAAGTTTGAAAGCGACGAGGATGCTTTACAGAACCAAAAAATGGATATTTTGATAGACATATTTGATATGGACCCATTTTTAAATAAGTTCTTCTTATTTCATCACACTGATTGACTGAATAATCCCATATAGGAGGACGTAATCCCGGATCTCGTTGTAAAGAAGATATATCAATCTCTTTAGAATTAAGTGTTGACAATGTAAAATGAATTCTTTCAGATTCCAAAATTGGAGAGTTAAGATCATGATTTTTCTCGGGTTCAATCCTTAAAATTTTAGAAGAATTTTTTTGGAAGATCAACTTCTTTTCTTTTGAAGAATGAGTCGATAGTTTTTAATTTAGACATCATTCATGAACCTAAATTCAAAATCAAACAATTAAAAATTGAAAATTAAACAATCTATTAAAATGTTGCGGTGGTTAGTCGGTGGTCGTGCCTCACAGGTAGAGCTTACTTCTTTTTTTCTTCGTTTAAATCGTTTTGATGTTGAAAAATAGAGAAAAAAATGGGAAGGATGAGATGTAAAATATTGTTGTGCCTTGTGTGAAAGGTCTATAAATCAATAGATGACAGTCTAGGCTGTTTAGTAGATTGCCATGAGCTATAACATAGAGATTGAAATATTTTAGAAAATGGAAAGATGGTAGATATTATACCGATTATAGTTAGAATTTTTTTTTTTAAAATTTTATTTATAAAAAAATTATGTATTTTATTTTATATGAGATGTGTTTTATTTATTTTATAGAGGGATCAAAATAATTTTTAGGGGGTCAATATACTATAAATTAATATTATTTTATTAAACTAAAACAATTAACATGTAAAATTTTTTTTTTCCAAATTTCTGGGGTGCCAACGTGGCTCCGCCACTGGGCGGAAGTTAAGCGGCGGCATGTGATGTCATGCACACTAACATCGTGTGGGTGACCCACACATCAACCTGTGTAGTGTAAGGTGGAGAAAATGAGAGAGTCGGGTTGAGGAGGATGAGAGAAAGGAACAAAACATTAGGATGATGGAATTTTTTAAAAATAATAAAGGTATAATTAGTCTTTAATTATTTTATAATTTTATTTAAAAAGAAGAATAATCATGTAAAATTAAAAATAATTTTTTTAATGGGATAGCAAAATTATTTATAAAAAAAAAAAAAGTTGTTGGTGTCACTTATTATTATTTTATTTCATTTGGCCCATGGGGACGCGGGAGATCGATTCGCTCTCACAGTACTCGGACGTGTAACAGACTACTCGACACGATCCGATTAATAAAACTCGGACCGAAACTGATTCGACGCAGTTCAGATTGCTCGTCAAAGTTTCGGACCATTCCTGATCTTATAAAAAAGGTTTCGTTCCTCCATCAGATCAAACCCCCCATTTTCTTCTACTTTCTCCCCATTTTCCCCCAGGAGTGTTGATTTCTCTTTCAGATCGTCTTTTAAGGAGTTCAGTAGCATCTCTGACGTCCTTGACCGCACGAGTCGTAGTAACAATTTCCATGTACGTTTGGATCCCTCTCTCTCTCTCTCTCTCTCCCTCTCTCTCACACCAATTTGCGGACCTCTCTCTGTTTGGTTTCTAAGAGTACCGAGATCAAGAAAACTATCATGAAAATTATGTTATTATGTGTGTCCTTCAAATGCTTGTCTTTCACAATGACATACTTCGCCTGTGATTATAGGTCTGCCGTCTGCGGTCCTATACTTAGCATGGATTGACTAATTGCCTTTCACTTTGTATGCCTATTTATTTCTTTTTCAATAAAGACTCGTACTTTGTAATTTTATTTCCATGTATAAGAAAGTGAAAAATATGTATATGACTTTAAAGTCTGAATCCTCATTGTGTAGCGGGTCTAATTCAGTCAGCATTGTCATCGGGGTAAATACCCATCTTAGTTTTAAATTTCAAGTAGTTGGTTGGTGAATTTTAATCTCGCTTTTCTATTCCTGGCTTCGAATTTATCTTATTTTACCCCCGATCGAGTCTCCTCACTTACTCGAAGTTTAGGACATGTTTTTTTCTGCTTCAATCTGAAATCTGAGACATTTATTTGCTTATTATTTATCTTGGGTGATTTGTACGGTAGAACATATTAATGGAGGGAACAGCGTTCACTCCTGCTTTGGAAGGAATACAGCATGTGAAGCTTGAGGAAGGGGAAATACTGACCACGCCTTTCTTGGAAGTCTGCAAGCAGATACTGCCAGTTATAGGTGCTTTCTCTTGCTCCTCATTAATTGCATACCATGATACCATAACTTAGACGTCATGAATGATGAAACTATATCTAGAAGTGGTAGCATCGTCATGTCTATGAAAGCAACTGCATACTCCGTCTTAAATTTTGCCAATCCATAGTTGCCCCATTCTCAAACTTTCGACACTTCATTCTTGATTTGAACTGGGGGGTTGTTTCTCTCCTAGAATATGTACTTGTACAACTTCCTGACTCTTGGTTTTCACTCAATGTTATGGTGATCTGTAATTTATCATGTGATATATAATTATGAAGTATAATCCATCGTTAAATATACAGCATGAGTACTTGCCAAAATCCGGGCTTGTTTCCTAGACAACTAACACATGAGTTCATTATTTCTGATGGCAGATAAGTTTGGAGCTGCTATGACCCTTGTTAAATCTGATATCGGAGGAAACATATCGGTAAGATATCCTTATCATGTGTTTTTCATAGTCAAGCTTGCTAGTTTGTCTTTGAGATGAATTACTTATTATTTGTGATGTTGTCAATATGATAATTCATGCAATGCATCTCTATGATATTTTCCACTTCTGTTTTTGCTTAGCCAGTTCTGGCTTCTAAATTGTTTGGGTAATGTTCGATATATCGTTTTTCTTAAACATGGATAGATAAAAGTGATCTTCTGAATTGACATATTTATTCTTTGAGTTTCAAAAACTATATGTTCCTACTTCATACTGTGTTATTTTTTTCTTGTAGAGATTGGAATCTAAATATTCTTCAAAACCATCTGAATTCAATCACTTGCATGACATGGTGAGAACAGAGGTTGCAGCTAAAACAGCGAAAGCATCATCCAGTTGCACCAATGGTCTTCTTTGGTTGACAAGGTAAATGATACTAATAGTAGTATGTCACAGGTTTATAGTACCATGTCACATGCTAACACTATGGATTGCACCTAAACAAAAAAGGGGAGGGAGGCATATGCCTTCTTTGTCAATGTGCTGCTCTAAGAACCTGAAAGGAAGTCTTGAATTTCCTTCAGCAATAAGTCCCTAATCATGTTCAAACCAAAGATTATTGGTTTTAACAAGAACAGTAATGCTTAATATTTTACTTTTATCTACTTATAAAAAAATATTGTTGTTTTCTAGAATGTTTTTGTCTGAAACCGTCTTATGCATCTGTGTGAAGAATCTCAAAGGGAGCTTATGTTTTATGGTTGCCACTGACCAAATTGTCTTATTTTATTTGCTTTGAAAAATGTGATTCCTTCACATGTTTGATGTTAATTATGGTTGATCTTCAGAGCAATGGATTTCTTGGTGGCATTGTTTCGCAACTTACTGGAGCATAAGGATTGGACAATGTCACAGGCCTGTACAGATGCCTATGGCAAGACCCTGAAGAAATGGCATGGCTGGCTTGCTAGTTCAAGTTTCACTGTAATGTATTTTTATCCCCCTTGTTATTCTTAAATTATTAGTGGAAATGGAAACTTAATTTGGATTATTAGAATTCTCTCCAATATATGTGCTTTGCAAAATTAGTTATAAAAATGGAAACTTTACTTGGATTCAGTATTAGTTCCAATATGTTACTTTTGACTTTTTTTCTTTGGTTGGTCTGACCTTTTAGACCTTCAAAGATACTTTTTGACCTCCTAACTTTCTTTGCAGGTTGCCATGAAGCTTGCTCCAGATAGAAAGAAGTTCATGGAGGTGATAGGGGGCAGCGGTGATATTTATGCTGACATAGAAAAATTTTGCATATCCTTTTCTCCTTTTCCTGAAGAGAATCACAAGTTTCTGGTAAGGTGTCTTGTACTATTGTGGAGCTGACTGACCTGCTTTAATGTTATGTCCTGCTAATCTTCAGTATTGGAGTCTGGCTATATTTTATTTGTAAAATTTATGATTTGTGACTGACTAGAAAACGTTGTGAAGATAGTAGAGGGGAAAAAACTTCTATCCCGGTCACAATATCTTTAGTAAGCTTTGAAATGACAACGTACTCCTGGATAAATGAAGAAAGTAACTGAAGATTATGAATTTTGAGGTACAAGTCTAAAATAATGGGACAGGAAGTTTAGTGAGTTTTGAGAGACATTACTTTAAGCACAGAAATGGTGGCATTCATATGGTCTACTTCAGTTTTATCGAACTTTTCTTTTTCCGAAAAAACATGTCCTTGAGTTTGTAGAGCTATATTAGTTTTTAAAGGCTCATGAAAGCTCCTCTCTTGACACAGGCTAGTGTTGGCTTGGATGATCTGAAGGCTTCGTGAGGAAGTGACTCCTGATGAGTGGCTCTTGCTTCAAGTTACCCTGTTCTGTTTCCCTTCCTTTTCTTCTAGTTTCGAGTTTTGGATAATTTGCATTGGCTTCTAAAGTTTAAGACTTAACATATTATGAGATTGCCTTGGAAAATAACAAATTATAGGTTACTACAACCTATTGATATTTTGAATCTTAGTTTATGCTCAACTTCCATTTTTACTGTCATGGGTCATTTCAGAGCTTCCCATTTTTGTGTTTTTGAATTTCTCTTTTATTAACCTGGCAATTCTAGTTAACATTTCTCCAGAATTAGTATGCTACTTAAAGTGGCATGAAGATTCTACTTAGCCTAAATGCTAGAGCCTGTCAACTTTGTGGGGGAGAATGGGATATGTTTAATATTTTCATGCTTGAAGTAAACTAATTAACCAGTACATAGCTAAGGAAAAGAGGCATTTGCATTGTCGATTGATCAGGTTTTGACAACTCATGTTTGCAACTAGGACAATGGAAAGCTAATATCATTAACAATTAACACCAAATCGATCAAATCTTTAAAAATTTCTTATTGTTTGATCCATGTGAACATGCGGACTGGTTCAGAGTAGGATATATGTTGGAGGGAACTCCTTGTACCTTTGTTGGAGAGAACACTCTTAATCCTATTTTTGGAAAATTCTATACACTATAGTATCAGCTCACTTTCATTCCACTAAGTGAGATTTAGCACATTTATCACATTGAACTAATAAATTTTAGCAGAAATTGCACTCTTGTTCAAGATATTGGGCTGCTAAGCTTTTGTCTTGTTTCTTATTTTTCATCGATCTTAGTTGTTAGATCTTACGTTGAATTTAAGTTAGTTTTGGGCAATGAGATGAGATGAGATGAGAAATCTTCAAAACTTAGCACATTTTCTTCCCAAATATCACTCAAACATAAAACACTTTTTAAATTCAAATTTTTGACTTTTTCATCTAATCATTACATTTTTTGCAAATTTCAAAATACAAAAATCAATACACTTTTTTCAAACTTCAAAACAAAAGCTTATTGCTATAGTTTACTTTGTTAAAATTGATACATTACATGTTTATTCTGGAAATAAGTAATATATAACATGATACACATTCGATTCTAACCATTAAGAGTATTAATAATATTAATAGGTGAAGCAATATAATTATAAATTTTCAAAAAGAAATAAATTATAATTTATTGATAATTAAAATAAATAATATGTAATTATTAATATTTTACTTTGAGAAGTGTGACAATGTAAAATCAATTAATGTTTTCCATTTTTATTATTTCTTATAGTTTCAGCTTTGAAGCATAGAATAAATGAATAAAACTCCTTTCGTTCTAATAGACATTATATAACTTCTACTTTTGATTGTTTTACAATTGAATAGTTACAAATTTTGAATTAAAAAGTATTCATGATATAGTAACGTTTAAAATGAATGTTATGGAAAATTTTGAAGTAAGTTAAGATGATATGGTTTGAATTCTCAAACTAAGAGCTAAACTGGCTGTCGAGTTGTGCAATAATGATGAAATCATTGTTTGTAGAACTGAATAACATGGTCTAGAACATGACATTAATATATATATATACCAAAACATATAATCTGATCTTTTCCTTTCCTGAAAAGTTATATAATATTGATTGTTTTTTTCATATACATATTTATTATTAAATGTTTAATAATTACTAAGGAATTGTCTTCTCATAATGAAGATGAGATTAAAAGAAAGGCGGTGCTACACGCACCGCTGGGAGCTCCCGCTGGGGCTCCCGCTAATGAGTTAAATTTTTTTTTTATTTTTTTGTATTTATTTATATGTATTTTTTTAATACATTTAAATATTTTTAAAAAAATAAAAAAAATCAGAATATTATTAAAAAACATTTACTTAATCATTAAGTAAAAAAAAAAAAAAAAAAAAAATACAGCGGTAAAATACATTGGTGGAATCAACGGTAAAACTAGTATTTTCCTTAAAAGAAATGTTGTTCAATAATCTGTCAGTATAGTCAGTAATCTAAAAATGTCTTGTCTTGTAACCGTATGAATTCACCCTCATCTATTTATATATAGAAATATAACGAAATTATCATCAACATTAATTTTAACTTGCAAAATGTAATAAACATCTCTTATAATTGTTGTTATTTAAATATGTTATTAATAATGTAGATATTTGTAGACACAGTATGAATATAGGTAGATATATATAGCATGTTATAAAGGTTCTATTTTAAAAAACTTTAACCGTTTTTGACATTGTAATGAAACTTTAGTATTAAAATTTGCATTATTAATTTAAGCATCTTTTTTGTTTTTTTTTTGGATTAAAAATTTTAGATATTTGTTAAATCGATCTATAGTAATTCTGTTAACTTTATATTAGGTATACAAATAAATAAATAAGGCTGCTCGTTTAAGTACTGGATGATCCCTTTGCGCGTAAATTTGGTTTGCTTCCGCAAGGCATTCGACATCTGCCAAACGTTTGTATTTTGACCGTAAGAGTCCCGTCCCGCCCATAATGAGCCTGTGGCCATGCATGCATGGTTTGTTTATGGCACCACCCTTGATTTCTGGACTCTCCCCTGTAAATCCGCTAAAGCCTACCCGTACTGCTTTCGATGTGACTGCCACCACCCCAACCAACCAACACCGCGTTGTTTCCTACGTACGGGGCCCTCGAACAAATTGCACTCGATCCCCCATTAATCTCCATCTAATTTTCTTCTTCATTGAGAATTTGCTGGAGAATATATCTCGATTTTCACATGTTTTCTTGGCTTTCTTGCTAATTTCATTTCAATTATTCTTGAAAAGTTGAGAGATCATATTCTCAGCATTATCAAGAACTGAGGCTGCTTCGAATTCTCCCACGGTTTATTTGGTCTGGAATATGTGTGATGTGATGTGCTTTCAAACTTCCAGTACTTAAAAAGCTTATTTGTTATTTAGCCCTGCATAGGACTTCGGCCCGAATGACGACCAAGGTGAAGGGTCTTTTGAAAGGCCTACGATACATATCACAGATATTTGGTGAGTTTTTTAAGACTTCCTTTCTCGGATTGAATTATGTTAATTGCCACAAGTTTACATGTAGCGCCCGCAATCAATTCCCTTTTGGTTGCCAAAAAAAAAAAAAAAAAAAATGGTGTAAAAAACAAGAGTCCTGTATATTTCCACTTTTCCATCAACGAAGCATGATGAGCATTACTTTTCCTACTCTCAATAATGAAGAATTGTTTCCTCAATCTGGATTTAAGAAATGTGAGGTGACGGAAGTGTCAATCATGCAGATGATCAGAAAGAACCAGACATGCAAATTGGCTATCCCACAGATGTAAAGCATGTTGCACACATTGGATGGGACGGCCCGTCTGCGAATAATACGCCGAGCTGGGTATATCCCATTCATCTCCATGCATCCTCTGTTTCAACAATTTCTAGCTTGTTATTAAGTAAAAACAGATTAATCACATGCAGATGTTGCCAAGCGTCATTGACACCTAGATTAGGTATCAACCATGCATCTATTCACTTAACTATGATTGTGATGATGATCATATGATTTATGCAGATGAGGGAGTTTGAATCTACCCCAGAAGTCTCATCCAGGTCCTTGGACAGTTTTGGAGAAGCTAAATTGACATCTGAAGGTTTGTATCTTCTTCTAAAATCATCTCTCTAACACATGATTACTCATATATTACAACTTCTGATCCACCTAATCAAGTTCTTGATATGGATTTATCGTAAATGCAAATCTGTAGCAGCATGCATTTATTAAATGTTGCTCCTATATTGTTATTTTTGATAGATGCGAAACGAACTGGCGCTGGAATTCAAGAATCCCTGCTCCGACAAATTAAATCAGCCGGAAATGCCTCGCCTGCTAACTCCCCCCGATGGAGCCTTGATGCACCAAAGCAATCCAGGCGGCAGCGCTCGACGGATGCTGTGTCATCGGATTCCCCGAGCCAAGATTCACCGGTAAGCACCCGACACGCGAGACGTAACCGGAAGTTGAATCTTGGGAACGACTCACCATCACAGGACCTGCCTGCTGTCCCTAAACACTCTCGCCGGAGGAAGTCAAAGGGGTCATCCGGTAGCGGTTCATCAAAGTCGCAAAGGTCAAAAGACCATACTTCTCCACCCGATATCCCTTTCACGGATATGGGATCCGGGTCCATATCTGGGCAAGAGTCATGAACAACATTAACGAAAATCGCGTAAAAATTCAGTTTTGGAAGAGCAGGAGAAAGAGGGGGAGGAGGGTGTGATGAATATTCAAGAGGAAACGTGTGATCCTCTAATATTTAATATTCGTAGTTGTAACTTTGAAAGATTATCTTATTTTTTGTGATCGATATTCTGTGTCTTTTCGGTTTACGTCTCATGCTGATAGCTAGATCAGTTCAAGGGTGGAAGGTGGACTGCTGGAAGTCCCAAGATTTTTGGTTTACTTGTACATGAGGGCATAGACGAAACACCATCGATGGGAACTCAAACAAGAAAGAAGCTGATATTTAAACAATTAGCGTAGTTGAAAGCACAGAAAAATTATCTTACTTCCACCAAAGCCAAAAAGTACTGGATGTATGCATTCAGCTCTAAATTTAAATTAAAAAAGAAAACTTTTATATACATTTTTTGTGCAGTATACGAGAAATGCTGTAGTCTAGCTTGTAGGGATTTTATAAAAGTAAATTAAGAAAAATACTTTAGCCATAAAGGGATTACACAAAAGTAAATCCATAAACTTATGTAGCTTGATATGGTGCGTCAGATTATAAAATTATTTTTATTACAAAACAGATCTAATGGATTCCAGGAAGCCACATCAGTTTGTGAGTTTATTTTGTATAATCTTTTTGTGTTGGTTGTAGTTCTCAATTTATAAAATGACGTGACTTGATGTAATATATCAAATTGTAAAATAAATTTAACATATTACAAGAAATTATATCAATTTGTAAATTACTTTTATGAGATCTGTTTTGTGTTTCTAACATTACTTTTTCAATATATATATATACATATACATGTACTAGTTGTAGTGTAACGTGCAGGACACGTTTTCCTAATTGAGGAAAAAATATTGTGAAAATACTATGTTTAAGCAATAAATAAAATGTGATTGGAAATAGACTGATGTATAGGAGGATAAAAACTTGATATATATATATATACACAAGTATTCATTCAAATTGTTTGAACTGATGACGAATTGAGTGATTAATTTGATGCATGAAAAGACTCTAATAATAAGGTAAATATGCATAATAATTACATTCTATTTGGGGAGTACTAAGAAAAATATTAATAGGTCAAAACAGATTATAGCTAGACATAAGTCTAGTATAAAAAGCAACATATCGGATCAATTGAAATTATTGTTTCTATCCTAAAAGCAGCACATAACATGTAAATGTTTTATAGGACTTTCAAAGTGGTTGTTATTTAGTTTGGGGGACACATGCATTCATGAGTTATGTTGCTATTTCATCTACGGTATGAATGGAAAGGATGTTGAATTTTTTGATTGTTTAATTGTTAGTTGAAGGTGTGAAAGAATTTTTCTAATTGAATTTTTGCTCTTATAAGCATTCTTGAGAAATGTAAAAAAATTAGAACCATCTGTTGAGTAGTGGAGTCTGGTCCACTTCGCTCGAGCGGCGGCCTTTTGCCGTTCGAGTGAAACCAGGCAGATTCAAACGCTCGAAGGCCGTTCGATAGTGAGCTCGAGCGGTGCCTCCAGAAAGGGAAGTTCGCTCGAGCGAAGGCATTGGCCGCTCGAGCGAAATCAGGCAGAGTCGAACGCTCGACGTGCGCTCGACAGTGAGCTCGAACGAATGCGGAAGGGAAGTTCGCTCGACTTGACACGCCGCTCGAGCGAATGTTCTCTGTTTTGCCCAGAATTAGCGTTTTCCGCCTTGAGAAGTATAAATAGGCCATTTATACTTCATTTGGCCATGGGTGTGCCTCAAAAACTCTGTGAAGAACAATATTTCTCCTCCTCCATTGTATTGTGATCCCTCATATATATAAATCCTTTGCAACTCCCGTAGATGTAGGCAATTTGGCGAATCACGTAAATCTTGTGTTGTGTGTGATTGTTTTTCTCTCCCATTTCATATATTTTTCACTTCATTGTCATCAGTTTTCGTAACAATTGATATCAGAGCCGTGGTTCGGATCTGAAGGAAGACGATGGCTGGAGATGAAGTGAAGGTATCGGGGATCGAGAAGTTCGATGGCAAGGATTTTGGTTACTTGAGGATGCAAATAGAGGACTACCTCTATGGGAAGAAGCTGCATCTTCCATTGTTGGGACAACAACCGGAGAAGATGGATGAGGATGAATGGAAATTGTTGGATCGACAAGTTTTGGGGGTTATTCGACTAACCCTGTCGAGATCCGTTGCACACAACGTCATCAAGGAGAAGACGACGGCGGATCTCATGGCGGCTTTGTCAGGCATGTATGAAAAGCCGTCAGCGAATAACAAGGTACATTTAATGAAAAAGTTGTTCAACTTAAAGATGGCAGATGGTACGATTGTTGCACAACATCTGAATGATTTTAATACTATCACAAATCAATTGTCGTCTGTTGAAATTGAATTTGATGATGAGATACGTGCACTGATATTATTGGCTTCATTGCCAAATAGTTGGGAAGCCATGAGAATGGCTGTTAGTAATTCTGCTGGTAAAAATAAGTTGAAATATGATGATATTCGCGACTTGATTTTGACTGAGGAGGTGCGTAGGAGAGATTCAGGCGAGACCTCGTGTTCGAGTTCAGCACTGAATGTTGATTCTCGAGGGAGATCACATGATAGGAACTCGAATAGAGGAAGGTCAAAATCAAACCACAGAGGCAAGAGCAAGTTGAGGCCTGGTCAGCAGGTTACTTGCTGGAATTGTGGCAAAGCTGGCCACATAAGGAAGAACTGCAAAAATCCTAGAAAGACCGAGAATGATAGTGCTAATGTTGTAACTGAAGAAGTACAGGATGCACTGTTGCTTGCAGTTCATAGTCCAGTTGATGATTGGATACTGGACTCAGGGGCTTCCTTCCATACAACTTCCCACCGGGAGCTAATGCGAAATTATGTCGCAGGTGATTTTGGGAAGGTGTATCTGGCTGATGGAGAAGCTTTGAACGTGGTGGGATGGGAGACATTGACATTGCACTCCCTCACAAGAACAAATGGACCTTGCAAAAGGTCAGACACATTCCTGAGTTGAAGAAGAACCTCATTTCTGTTGGGCAGCTGGATGAGTGTGGGCACTCAGTAGTGTTCTCAGATAGTACCTGGAAGGTCACAAAAGGGGCATTGGTACTGGCTCGGGGTAGGAAAACTGGTACACTATACATGACTACCGGTTTGGTTAACACTATTGCTACTACCGTTGCAGAGAACACAACAGATTTGTGGCATTGCAGGCTTGGCCATATGAGTCAGAAGGGTTTGAAAGAACTTCTGTCTAGAGGCAAGCTACCAGAACTGAAGACAGTTGATCTCAGTATGTGTGAGAGCTGTATTATGGGGAAACAGAAGAAGGTCAGTTTCTTGAGAAGTGGCAGGACGCCTAAGACAGGAAAACTGGACTTAGTCCACACAGATGTGTGGGGACCTTCCCCAGTGGCATCTCTTGGAGGTTCTCGTTACTATGTCACGTTCATTGATGATCATAGTAGGAAGGTGTGGATTTATTTTTTGAAGCATAAATCCGATGTATTTAATGTGTTCAAAACTTGGAAGGCCATGGTAGAGACAGAAACAGGCCTGAAACTGAAATGTTTGAGGTCTGACAATGGTGGTGAGTACATTGATGGTGAGTTCAAGGAGTATTGTGCAGCTCTGGGTGTCAGAATGGAGAAGACCATTCCTGGGACACCACAGCAAAATAGAGTTGCTGAACGTATGAACAGAACCATAAATGAGCGTGCTAGAAGCATGAGGCTGCATCCCGGACTACCACCTACTTTCTGGGCAGATGCAGCCAGCACTGCAGTCTATTTGATAAACAGAGGGCCATCAGTTCCATTAAATCATGAATTGCCTGAGGAGGTTTGGAGTGAGAAAGAGGTCAAATTTTCTCACCTTAAAACATTTGGATGTCTTTTTTATGTTCATATTGATTCTGATGCTCGAAGTAAACTTGAGGCGAAGTCAAAGAAATGTTATTTCATTGGCTATAGAGACGAGGCATTTGGCTATCGTTTCTGGGATGATCAGGGTCGGAAGATCATAAGAAGCAGAATGTAATTTTCAATGAGAAGACTATGTACAAGGACAAGTCTAGTACAGCTTCTGAAACAGTTCCTCAAGAGTCCGAGTTTGTAAGCTTGGATGACCTACCAGAGGTCACAGTGCAGAGTAGAGACGTGAGTGACGGGGAGAGTGGGTCCAGTGCACCCATTCCTATTGTTCCGCAGTCAGCTTTAGAGCCGTCCACTCCTACAGTTGCAGTTCGACGGTCAGTTAGGACTAGACGTCCTCCATAGCGTTTCTCACCAACCTTGAACTACATTCTGCTGACAGATGGTGGAGAACCGCAGAGTTATGAAGAAACCTTGCAAGATGAAAATTCTAGCAAGTGGGAGCTGGCCATGAAAGGTGAGATGGATTCTCTGCTAGAGAATCAAACATGGGAGTTGACAGAACTTCCATCAGGGAAGAAGGCATTACACAACAAGTGGGTGTACCGGGTGAAAACTGAGTTTGATGGCAGTAAGAGGTACAAGGCTAGACTTGTTGTAAAAGGCTTTCAGCAGAAGCAGGGTATTGATTACTCTGAGATTTTTTCTCCTGTAGTGAAGATCACAACCATCAGGACGGTACTGTCTATAGTTGCTATTGAAAATCTATTTCTTGAACAGCTAGATGTGAAGACAGCATTTCTTCATGGAGATCTTGAAGAAGACATCTACATGCATCAACCTGAGGGGTTTGTAGTACAGGGAAAGGAAGGTTCAGTCTGTAGACTGAAGAAGAGCTTATATGGCCTGAAACAAGCTCCCAGACAGTGGTACAAGAAATTTGACAATTTCATGTGCAGTGCAGGGTACATTAGATGTCAAGCAGATCACTGTTGTTATGTCAGGCATTTTGACAATTCATACATTATTCTGCTGTTGTATGTGGATGACATGCTTATTGCAGGGGCTAGTATTGATGAGATCAATAATCTGAAGAAGCAGATGTCAGAGCACTTTGCAATGAAGGATTTGGGAGCTGCAAAGCAAATCCTTGGTATGAGAATTGTCAGAGATAGAGCCAGAGGTACATTGAGGCTCTCACAGGCTGAGTATGTGAAGAAGGTACTCAGCAGGTTCAATATGGACAAGGCCAAACCAGTTGGCACACCCTTGGGAAGTCATTTCAGACTCAGCAAGAATCAGTCACCCGAGTCAGAGGAGGAACAAGACTACATGAGTAAGGTTCCTTATGCCTCAGCTATTGGTTCACTTATGTATGCTATGGTCTGCACAAGACCGGATATTGCCCATGCAGTGGGAGTTGTGAGTAGATACATGAGTAAACCAGGAAAAGAACATTGGGAAGCAGTGAAGTGGATTTTGAGGTACCTAAAGGGCTCCTCAGAAACGTGCTTGTGTTTCTCTGGAAAGAGTTTAGAGGTGCAGGGCTATGTTGATGCTGATTTAGCTGGTGATATTGATAGCAGAAAGAGTACCACAGGTTTTGTTTATACTCTTGGTGGTACTGCAGTGTCATGGGGTTCTAATCTGCAGAAAACAGTTTCTTTGTCTACTACAGAAGCTGAGTATGTTGCAGTGTCAGAGGCTGCAAAGGAGATGATATGGCTACAGGGCTTCTTGGAGGAATTGGGTAAAAAGAATCAGAAAGGCACTCTCTATAGTGATAGTCAGAGTGCCATATTCCTTGCCAAGAATCCAGCATTTCATTCCAGGACAAAGCACATTCAAATCAGGTATCACTTCATACGATCATTGTTAGATGATGGACAGTTGTTACTTGAGAAAATTTGTGGTAGCAAGAACCCGGCTGATATGTTGACAAAGGGTGTCACACTTGAGAAACTGAAGTTGTGTGCAACTTCAGTTGGTCTTCTGGCATGAAGACAGGGGCAGTGAGTTGCAGAAGTGGAGGATATCACGTTTGAGGAAGAGGACGATGCAGCGAGTGTACCAGTCTCCAAGTGGGAGAATTGTTGAGTAGTGGAGTCTGGTCCACTTCGCTCGAGCGGCAAAAGGCCGCCGCTCGAGCGAAGCCAGGCAGATTCGAACGCTCGAATGCCGCTCGACAGTGAGCTCGAGCGATGTCTCAAGGAAGGGAAGTTCGCTCGAGCGAAGGCATTGGCCGCTCGAGCGAAATCAGGCAGAGTCGAACGCTCGACGTGCGCTCGACAGTGAGCTCGAGCGAATGCGGAAGGGAAGTTCGCTCGACGCGCGCTCGACACGCCGCTCGAGCGAATGTTCTGTGTTTTGCCCAGAATTAGGGTTTTCCGCCGTGAGAAGTATAAATAGGCCATTTATACTTCATTTGGCCGTGGGTGTGCCTCAAAAACTCTGTGAAGAATAATATTTCTCCTCCTCCATTGTATTGTGATCACTCATATATATAAATCCTTTGCAACTCCCGTGGACGTAGGTAATTTGCCGAACCATGTAAATCTTGTGTTGTGTGTGATTGTTTTTCTCTCCCATTTCATATATTTTTCACTTCATTGTCATTAGTTTTCGTAACACCATCCTCATAGCATTTCTCAATTATTTTCTCAGAACCTTCCTCATTTATCTGCTCCTCTTTGGGGACAAGAGGAACATCCATTGTTATAGCTTTGAATAGGCATACCTTATATCAGAATCTTCCTTATAAGCATTTTTGTTTTACTATTACAATATGTCCTTCTTTTTTGTAGATAATGCAATAAAATTTTTAAATTATAGAACCTTTAATTTTTAGGAGAAAGAATTTACCTGCGCAATAAAATAAAATAGAAAAAACGACAAGTAGTTGCATGAATGAAATCCACCATTGTGTCTTGCCAAGAAATGCTTATGTATGAGATTTATTGGAGGCTTTTTAAGTATTGCGAAAAGAACTACCTAATGGTCTAAAAGAATAACTTTTCTTAATAATTCACATTTAAGAAACTTTTTTTTTAAGTGTTCCTTATTATATGATTTTGTTGAAATATTTGTTGAATTTTTCTTATTGCATTCTCTACAAAAATTTAAAGTTATATTGTTGTAGCAAAACAGGGAAAGCCTAGAAGATTTCTCTTGTCTCCAAAGAGAAGTAGATATGAGAAAGATTTGTAATTGTTGCGCCTAAAATCTGTCCAAAAATCATACAAAACAATATTTAAGTGGTTCAGCAAATTGCCTACGTCCACTGGAGCCTCTTTTATAGAATTTGTACGAGATTTACAAAACACTCTACAAAATTCTATTTCTCTCTCACGTCCCTCTCTTTCTCTTCTCTCCACTGCTCTGCCTTGATGCCCCTTGCATTTACATAAGCTGAAGCTCTCCTTTTATAGGAGAGGTCAGCCCCCAAGGTTGCTGCCAATTAGCCGTAATCTATGGCTAATTGGCATGTGCAGCTGTTATTGTGGAAAACAGAACAAAACGGTGCCTAATACACCAAATTAGAGAACGGTGCCTAATGCATACTTGGGTGGTTTCAACAATCACCCCCTCCACCCAAGTGTGTCATACTAGGATGCTTACAAACTGATTCATTCTTTAAATGAATGCATCTCATTCTTTGACATGAGAGACTTCTGCTGTCGAATGCGCTCCAATGCATCTGAGGGTGCTCAGCAGTGTATGATATTGATCAAGTCCAAACAATGTTGGAACTTGGTCCCTGTGACGACTTTCGTCAACATATCTGCTGGATTATCTTCAGTGCCAATCTTCTGAAGTCTGATGTCCTCTTCTTCTAATATTTCACGTATAAAGTGAAATCGGACATCTATATGTTTTGTTCGAGAGTGATACACTTAATTCTTGGCCAAATGAATTGCACTCTGACTGTCACAATGAACGGTAACCTCTTGCTGCTTAAAGCCCAATTCTGTTACCAATCCCTGTAACCAAATAGCTTCNACTTTCTCTAGTAAAGTACGATTCATTCGTTCTGCCACACCGTTCTGCTGCGGTGTACCTCGAACCGTGAAGTGTCTGACAATACCCTCTCTCCGGCATACTTCCATGAAGGGATCTGAAGTGTACTCACCTCCATTATCAGATCTGAGCCGCTTGATCTTTCTGCCGGTCTGAGTTTCAACCATTTTCTTCCAATCAAGGAAGATTTTCAGCACTTCATCTTTACTCTTTATCGTATATACCCATACACGACGAGAATAATCATCTACAAATGTTACAAACCAATGCTTACCTCCCAAAGATGCATTTTGGGTAGGTCCCCAAACATCGGAGTGTACATAGTCAAGAATTCCCTGTGTATTGTGTACAGCGGTTCCGAACTTGATCCGCTTCTGCTTCCCTAATACACAGTGCTCACAGAAAGACAGTTTTCCAGTCTTGGCACCTTTGAGTAAGCCTTGCTTCACCAGTGTTTGCAAAGCTTTTTCTCCGGCGTGTCCCATACGCATATGCCAAAGACTGGTGGTGTCAGCATCAGTCTGATCTAGCTTCTCACAGCATGTGGAAGCTCTTCCATCAGCAGTACTTTCTTGCAAGAAGTACAGGTTTCCTCGCCTCAAACCCTTCATTGCCACCTGAACTCCCATTAGTACTTTGAGAGTTCCGTCTTCAATGGTGATCCTGAATCCCTTTGAATCCAGAGATCCCAGTGAGATGAGATTCTTCCGCAAGTCCGGAACATACCGAACTTATGTCAGAGTCTTGACGCTGCCATCATGCAGCTTTAACCGAATGCTACCTATTCCCTGAGTCTTACAGGCACTATCATTGCCCATAAGTACCGCTCCACCATCAATTTTTGTGAAGTCAGTAAACCAGTCCCGATTGGGACACATATGATAGGTACATCCGGAATCCATAATCCATTCATTAAAATGACAAATGGATGATGAACTTGCCAAGGCAAAATCTGACTCGTCATCTCTATCCACGACATTGGCTGTGGTGGGTTGATTTTGTTGTTGTCCCTTCCGGTTAGGACAATCCCTCTTCCAGTGTCCTTTGTTGTGACAAAAGGAACACTCGTCTCTGGCGAGTTTTCTTCCGACTGATGGACCACGTGATGTGGCCCGGGTTTTCGAGTGAAAACCTTTCCTCCTTCCGGGATTCCTTGACTGTGGTCTCTCCCTTACTATTAGCGCTTCACTTGATGTATCATGATGTACCTGCTTATCTTTTCTGCGGTACTCATTGCTAATCAAAGAGCTGGATACATCATTAAAATTGATCTTTTCCTTCCCATACAATAGAGTAGTAACTAAATGATCATATGTATCAGGCAAGGAATTTAACAGCAGTAAAGCCTTATCTTCATCTTGGATTTCAACATCCAAGTTTAACAAATCAGCAAGAATTTGGTTGTAACTATTTAGATGCTCAGACATGGAAATACCTTCACGAAATTGGAATCTGAAGAGCTTTTTCTTCAAGTGCAGACGGCTCTCAATGCTCTTCTTCATGAACTTGTCCTCCAATTTCTTCCAAAGTTCCCTAGCATTTGTCTCTCTCATGACAAAATACTTCTGCTCTTTGGTAAGGCATAACCGGATTGTACTGCAAGCTTGGGTATTAAGCTTCCTCCAATCCTTCTCAGTCATCTCATCTGGCTTCTCCTCCAAGGCAATATCCAACTCCTGTTGGATCAACACATCCATAACCTCACACTGCCACATGCCGAAGTTGCTGGTTCCATCGAACTTTTCAACTTCAAATTTTGCATTTGACACTGTGGACCGACGTCCTGAGCTACTGGTATTTTCAGAGCTCCTATCTCTTCCAGATCCTTCCATTTGAATTTAGAAAATTTAGACTCAAAATTTCAAAATTCTAACCATACGGATGAGTCCGGAACGATCCAAATAGTAGGAAAGCACTATTTGATTGTTGAAATCGGACTCCGAATGGCTTAGATCAAGCCGAAATGGATCTGGAAAAATGGATGGTTCTGATCGTCTAGCGCGTGATATACACGCGCGGGGCAGTGCAAGTGGGCGGCGCGTTGGCGCGTGGTGTACACGCGCTACAGAGCTGCTGGGCGCGTGGATGCGCGTGTGGCGCGTGTTCTACACGCGCTGAACCTCCTTAGGGCGCGTGGCGGCGCGTGGGCGCGTGTCCGTCACACGTCTTCCTCCTCTGGAGCGCGTGTGGGTGCGTGGTGATCAGTCGTCTTCAACCTCCGATGCACGTGGGGGAGCGTGATTTATAGCAAATACACGCGCTGAGCTTCTAGGGGCGTGTGTGGGCTCCTCAGACCTCCGTTTTCGATTCCGTTTGCGGCAATGGATTCGTCTCAATGCGAGGAACACTCTGGAGTTGTCAAAAATTGATTTTGAGCAACTTGAATTTTCAGACAGCTCGAACCAGGGCTCTGATACCAATTGTTGCGCCCAAAACCTGTCCAAAAATCACACAAAACAATATTTAAGTGGTTCAGCAAATTACCTACGTCCACTGGAGCCTCTTTTATAGAATTTGTACGAGATTTACAAAACACTCTACAAAATTCTATTTCTCTCTCACGTCCCTCTCTTTCTCTTCTCTCCACTGCTCTGCCTTGATGCCCCTTGCATTTACATGAGCTGAAGCTCTCCTTTTATAGGAGAGGTCAGCCCCAAAGGTTGCTGCCAATTAGCCGTAATCTATGGCTAATTGGCATGTGCAGCTGTTATTGTGGAAAACAGAACAAAACGGTGCCTAATACACCAAATTAGAGAACGGTGCCTAATGCATACTTGGGTGGTTTCAACAGTAATGAAGGAACGTTAAGGGGTGGTTCTAATTTATTGGGGTTGATTATAAGAATAGAAGATTTTTTTTTTGGAAATGAAACCTTTCATTCAATAATCAACCAATACAATGCTTTTCAGTTGAAATAATGGAAAGAATCTGTGGAGGACCTTCCTCCATCCAAACATGATTAGAATCTAAAGACAATGCCAGATTAGCAACTGCATGAGCAGCTCTGTTCCCACGCCTACTAAAATAAGACACAGACCAAAAAGGATGTACTGACAAACTTAGCTTAATGTCATTTGTGATCTGTCCCAACCATGACTGATTTGTGGCACTACCATTAACAATATCAACAATTGCCTTGACATTCCCCTCAGATTCAATCTTAGTCAACTCCAGCTCACCACCCAATTTGACTGCCCTCAACAAAGAAAAGCCTTCAGCAACAGTTGCAGATATTATATAATCTTTAGGAGCAGCTAGAATAGCCACGATATCCCCTCTGCAGTCTCTAATAACAATGCCTATTCCCATCTGTGAGCTCTGTTTATCATAAGCAGCATCTACGTTGACCTTTAAAAAATCATCTGGTGTTTGTTTCAATTCTACACTTGGGTAGTATCAGACTGTCTAAATTGTTCTATAGCTTGATCCCCATTCTGCATCTGTTTAAACAGGTCCACTTCAGCATCCGTTTGGAGCACTTAATTGTTAGTTGAAGCTGTAAAAGAATTTTTCTAATTGAATTTTTGCTCTTATAAGCATTCTTGAGAAATGTTAAAATCTTATAGCGTTTCCCTATTATTTTATTAAAATCTTCCTCATTTATCTGCTCTTTTTTGGGGATAAGAGGTACATCCTTGGCCTGTTCTGGTTTTACTATTACAATATGTTTTGTTTTTCTGTAGATAATGCAGTAAATTTTTCAAATCATGAAACCTTTAATTTTTAAAGAGAAAGAATTTACCTGAACAATAAAATAAAATTGGAAATAACAAGTAGTTACATGAATAATGAAATAATTTGAGTGTTGAAAGGGATCAGGCAAGCCCAAAGACATCCCTGACCTCCATCGAAGGTGGTTCTCTGCTAATTGTTATAAGAAAATAATTAACATTTAATATTTCTATTATTCAAACATTTATAACAACGCCTCAAGTCGGATCCATTGATAAGTTGACATGTGTTTCCTTAAGTACCATGCCAACTCATTTTACGTAAACATTCAAGAAAACAAAATACACCAAATTAGCATACATTATAAGTACTAGAGCACATCAATTCATCTGATTATGAATTAGAATTGTCCATGCAAGATATAAGTACTCATGATTCTCTAAGTTTTATTTCATTAATTAAATAAAATAAGATTCAAACTTAACTTTTAAGACATAAATCTTCAGAGCTAATTATTTAACCTCTCTAGCTCCCTCTTCTTGTCAAAACATGGTTGGCTTATACTTAATTCGATCATCGTGAAAGTTTATTTTATAAGTAGTAAGTGCTTATTCTATAATAATCCTGCAGATTATTCCAAACCCTTAAACAATTCTCAAACATTGTACAACGCTTTAATTCCTGCAATATCATCTGCATGCAAGCCTTTGGTCACTCCTGTAGAGATGGTAGATTCCATAATTGCTCCCGGAACTGAGCTATGGTAAAGTCCAAGAAGGTGCCCGATTTCATGCAAAGCAACTGTCTCGTAGTCAAATGCATCCGGGATTGCACCAACACTAAACTGCTCATCTGCGTCGTAATGGAATCTCCCATTTGTTGGTGCAAAAGCATGGGCAATGGTTCCACCAGGTCCATCAAAATCATTCCCATCTCCATGCTCCCTCCTAGCAAAACCAATAGTGATATCTGCTTTTGAAAAGCCTCGAACTTGCGAGAATGTGAAATGGGTGTTTGCTGCCCATGTTTGGAAAGCTTGTGCAATGGGACTCATGGCTTGAGCTGGGGTTCCACGGAGAAAACTGTAAGTGAGATGATACTTTGAGGCAGGCCACTTTGGAGCATCTGGGAAAAAGCTATAGTGAGAGACCGTATGAAAAGAGTCATGGCGGTGATGATGTCTCTTCTTGTTTGATTGCATCGGATTTGTACCATTGAAAATATCTGCCACACCACAACGAGGCATCATCATCTTTGATACTGTTTCAGCATCCAAAATCCCAGTGGCATTGAGATGGTAATTGAGCTGGTAAGTTCTCACGGCAGATTCTAAGAGTTCGTCAAAGTCATCATCGTTGGCATGGGTGCCATTTTTGGTTTGCTGATAATAACCAAAGTGTTCAAGGTACATTTTGAGGTCATGGACGCCTTTGACCTTGTCACCCTTGTGACATCCCTGAAGATGTTTGAGAAACCCAAAGGGTGATGTTTTTCGATCATCCCAGCCTGGTGGAGTTCTTGCATGAGAAAGGAGGGGAATGAGGCCTAGGAGGAGTACAGTGATCAAGGAGAAGAGGGAAAAAGCTTTAGAAACCATGACTACAAAGAATCGAAATCCAATTAAGCAGCTAATCAATATTGTTGCAAATTAAAAAGCTGGTGCTTTTTCTAGATTAGCGATGTTTAGAATATATAATGGGTTGTGATCTTGAAAAAGCATATAAGCTTTTCCCCCTTATGCGAATTAGTCAGTCCTTGCAATTACTACCTAACGTGACGACTTTCCCGTTCTCGTTTTTCTCAAGTAATTAATGGACTGGTTTTGTTCTCGATCCATTCTTTCAAGTCGTATAAATTGACCCGATCAAGTACACGACATATATTTCAACGGGATGAAGCTGTTTTATGAACAGTATCCACAATACCCTTTAATCGGCTCTCTGTTCGTATGGGGAGAGTACTGTAGATCCAAGGTGAAGTTGATGCTCTGGACTCCTCCTTTGATCAAATTCCATCCCCTCAAACTCGGGCAAGATAAAATAGAAGAGTTATAAGACACATAAACTGAATCATGTAACATTTATTGCTCAACTGCCTGAAATATTTATACAGACTTAAAAAAAAAATTTGCAAAGTCAACTTCATGTGATCTCTTTCTCTCTATCAACATGTGATTTCATATATGAGGTTACGTCTGAATAATCTCTAAATCTCAAATCTAGACTAGCTAGTTGTGTGGAGTGTTAATCATAATCATTTTAATTATCAATCTTTCACTATTTATTGATGTGGTATTAAATGTTGAAAAACTGTTTATTATCTTTTATTTATCTGTCAATCATTTGTTATACCTAGTCCTCGATCGTCATTCTAAATTCGATCTTCTGGATTTTTTTAGTCCTAATTCCTTCTATATATATATATATATATATTCAGTACGCATATATATTATTTACATGAATATATAACATGCATTTCGCATGTGATTAAATGATGTTAAAACAGTTTAATTATGTGATCATTTGACTTCTGAAGAGGGAAAAAACTTTATAAGAAGCCATGAGTAGTACTAATTAAGATAATTGAAAATTAATTAAGCTGCTGATCAATGTTGCAAATTAAAATTAGGCTGACGTTGCATTTTCCAGATTACGACCGATGTCTCTATCGATTGAATATATATATATAAGTGCATGGGTTGCATGTGGTCTTTTGAGAGCATCTAATCTATTTATTTTTTAATTTCTTACGCAAATAGTCGGTCCTTGCAACTAGCACGACTTTGCCCCCACCCCCTTTTTTTAATTTTGACCTTCTTCTTCTTCTTCTTCCTTAGGCGCACAATATAATAGACCGGCACTTCATTAATGAATTACATGTTAACGTACGTTGTTTTCCATTCTAATTTCTAGCAACTAACATTGAGATAGGTATCGTCAGATCGAGAAGAAGCAGCATGCAACCTCGATGGGACAACACGATTTGACGCCCTCCTCAGGCCAAGTCGCATTAATTGGGCTCTGACAGGGGCTGCTCGAGGAAGTAGTGTGACGCCCCCAAATTCCGCTTGGGATTGAACGGACATTTGAAGCGTCGAGACATGCAACACAAGGTTACCTGCCCCGTTCATGACATATAAGATGCAATGTTCCTAACATGCATCTAGCATTATGCAATATTCGCAGCGGATAATTTTTTTTTCTTTAGCAATACTATGCACCAAACTAAAAATATCCCAAATACTTGAAACATATTTCATACATAAAGGCATACTAAAAAGCCGTGATCACCACACTAGTCTAAAATGGTTGTGATCAAAAGAATACTTGAGATACAAATCCAAAAGTACAAGTATTAACCTAAGTTAAATACTATACCATCATCAACATCGCACCGTAGCCTAGATGACCGTATTCAGTTGGTCAGATTCCAATTCTCCTTTGGGTCCTGTAACAAGATCTACCATTCGGGGGGAATGGTAGTTGGGACTACCACAGTGAGATTTGATTACAAATCTCAGTAAGTTAACATAAAACTCACACACAGGTTAAAAATGCATGCATGGCAGTAAAAGCATAAATGCATAAGTATAGTCATACATAAGCATAGCATAACTTGACATATAGCATGACTTAACCAGAACCTAAGCGTGAACTGAACTTGACTTAACATGGCATGAACTTAAGCTTAAAACATAACATGAACAAACAACATAACATGAACGTGAAACATAACATGGACTTGAAATATAGCATGAACGTAAACATGCATAACATAAATAAGAACTTGAAAATAACATAAACTTGAACATAACATGACATGAACATAACATATACGTGAGCATAACATAACATGGACTTGATCTAAAACTTGACTTATCATGTATTTGATCTGAAACTGGACTTAACATAAACTTGAAATCTTATTCAATTGTCTTGATTAATAACGTGCATTAATACGTACTCCACAGTTGTTGTGGCCCCACGTATTCAAGTAACATAAAACATAATACGTACTCCACAGTTGTTGTGGCCCCACGTATTCTACATGTCACAATTGCTGTGTCTCATGTAGTGTATGCTCCACAGTTGTTGTGGCCCCATACTTCATGCTCCACAGTTGTTGTGGCCCCATGAATACACATAACATAAAATATAATACGTACTCCACAGTTGTTGTGGCCCCACGTATTCTACATGTCACAATTGCTGTGTCTCATGTAGTGTATGCTCCACAGTTGTTGTGGCCCCATACTTCATGTAACATAAAATATAATACGTACTCCACAGTTGTTGTGGCCCCACGCATTATAAGTAACATAAAATATAATACGTACTCCACAGTTGTTGTGGCCCCACGCATTATAAGTAACATAAAATATAATACGTACTCCACAGTTGTTGTGGCCCCACGCATTATAAATAACATAAAATATAATACGTACTCCACAGTTGTTGTGGCCCCACGCATTATAAGATAACCATATGATTAATCATAACATTTCATGGCATACTTAACATGGCATACTTATAACATACATCATTGTATGACAGAAAAGATTATGTAACAGATAATTATTCATGAGAGATTAAATCATACGTAGCAGATAAACATGTAATGACATAGCATGACATGGCATATACGATAACATACATACATAAATTGTAGTTCTCCTTACCCATCACACATACACAATAAACTGATAGTAAGTTAGAGGCTAACTTACCTCGATCGTCGCGTTCTATGAGAATAGAGCGCGAAACACGAGGAACTGCACAACAGCTGGAAGAGGAACACTCAAGTCCTTAAGATTTTCAATTCTGAACTCAATTGCCATATTGTGAGCACTTGCAACACTACGGGCAACGTGAGGTTTCACTATACTCGAAAGAGATAATTTGACTTCAGAAAACCTTTGCACTAAAACAAGTTCATTAAAATTATCAATAATAACCAACAAACAATTCCTTTCTCAATCCATATACTCTTAGCCATAGTCAACCACAAGATGACACCAGTCACCCCAGACTATAATCCATAACACCACTGCTTCGGGACACTGTCATACAGTTTCTCCAACACTACACCATGCTCTACACTTCTCTGTTACGCCATCCAACCCTTCGTGACACGCCATCCGGTGTTTCACGACTTAATACAGAGTACACTCACGTGAACTCTCTTCCATCCACACTACAAAACCCATCACTGCGATACACGTCTCACAGTGCATCGCTACGCGACACGGAGTACGCACACTACGCGTACTTCCTTCGCTACAACACTCATCAACACGATGCACATCACACGATGCATCGCCATACAACACGGAGTACACTACATGCGTACTCCCTTCCTTCTACGACACACATCACTACAGCGCACGTCGCGCGGCGTGTCGCTGCATTACACAGAATACGCTACACGCGTATTCTCTTCACACAACCCGCCGTATCACATCTACGGCATCCATCTCACGCCTATACTTCACAGCACAGTCCACAAAATACACAATCAAACTCAACACTTCACAACCACACTTCGCTTCACAACTACGCAACGAACTCCACAAATACAACTACACAATTCACAAACCAACCAACTAACTATTTTAAACGTAAAATAACTAGAGATAGAGGGTTATACCATCGACGGGATAACACGTGCGTCGCTCGCTACTCGTCACGAACATGCGTCAGAAGAACGTACGTGGCGGTAACATCGCGTACGGTGGCTGTCCACCACACAAAGTGGTAGTTTGGGTTTGAGAAAGGCTAGGCGTGGTCTTGGAAGACTCACGGTCGCCTCGTGGTGGTCAAAGGTGACGGAGCACGGCGGCATCACGCCGTGAACAGTAAATCCGAACGGTGAGCGGAAACGCGAGGTAGCGAAAATTCATAGAACTTCATGGCAAGCTAGGGATAGGTAGATGAACATGTGGTGGAGCTGTGGTAGCGAGGTGGTGGTCGGACGGTGGCTAACGGCGGCGGATCGGCCGTTTGAAACCATTTTTGGCCTTGGAGAGTGTAGGAGAGTGAGGGCTCTACGAAGCTCCGTTGGTCATGAAATTTCTTGGGGAGGTTCATGAGGATGAGAGGAACAAGATGGTGGTGGTGAAACACCACGGGTGGCCGTGTACGGCGGCGCACGGTGGTGAAACCGAACGGGTGTTTTTAAGAAACCCATATGTGAAAAGTGAGAGTTTGGGAAAAAGAAAGACATGGGGAGGAAGCCCTTGATGAGGTGAGTCCAATGGTGGTGCTTGGTGGTTGATTTGGCCGTGTATGGTGGTCCAAAAATGAGAAAAACCCCTAGAGACCCATATCTTTGAAGGGAGAAAGAGAGAGAGTGAGAAGTCGGTTTAGTACACCACCGGCATGGTTGGAGTCGCCGGAGGGAGAGGAAGAGGCCGGAGTGGGAGGTGGGGTCCGGCGGCCGGAGGTGGCGCCGGCTGGAGCTTCAACACGAACGGCTATGGAGGAGCTTCAATCCGTCGGCCACGAGAGAGAGAGGGAGAGAAAAAGAAAGAAAAAGAAAAAAGAAAAAAAGAAAAAGTGAAGAGAAAAAGGTAGGGCCAGAGTATAACGCTTCAATCCTACATTTCGGGATCCTCAAATAAACCAACAGTGAGTTAAAACACTGATTAAAAACGCTTAAATGTTTTATTTTAAATAAAACACTACGATGAATTAAGGTAGAATATTATTTTATAAACTAAAATTTATAAAATAATATTTTCTTCATCATTATATAAAATGATAAAGTATCATTAATTAATCAAAGTGCATAAAACACTTAAATTTAAATAAGAATTTTCAACGTAAAATTAAACCTCTTAATATCTTAAAACAATTAAAATATTTAATCTAAATAAATATCCACAATTATAATATTTTCAGAGCTCATTAAATTATTATAATTGTGCTACTTTAAAAACAAGCTTATCTAATACTTTGAAATTCGATGGATAAGATCCGGAAAAACGCCATCGAGGTACAACGCTTAGGATAAAACTGTTCATGATTTTACAGCTGTCGGTGAAGAACAAATTACGTGATTTACGGAAAAGATAATCTATACGCGTGATTCCAGATGAGGGTAAAGACGAGAGAGATGTGATTGCTGTCGGGAAAAAAATCCAAAACGGATAATTTTAGCGGGCTATTACAAGTAGGGCATGGAGCTCCCAACCCTAGAGATAGGTATAAGTATCCCCTAGAGTACCATAGAAAAGTAAGCTAAAAAAAAGAACTCCCCACCTCCCGAGAGTTTTCCTTTAAATGAGACTGACTTAAGTATTGGAGGCTCCATCCGGCAAACCCCCGGGCTGCTGGAGCTGGGAGTGATTTTGTGTGTGTAGGTGAAAGAAGGCCTGAGCTCCCGAGAAGTCTGGCGCCCCAAAAGCATACAAAATACGACATTAACATTTGGCGCAGTCTGTGGGAACAGGTTGATTTTACAGTTGAACATGTCCTTCGCAAGCCGGTAGGAGCCCACTCTCGGAGGGCCCGGAGGTTTGACCTAACAATGAAGGGAGGTGATGACCAAGGAGCTGCAAAGGAAAGAGCCCAACAAAAAATCGGGATGACCACTTTCTAGAACGAAGTGGGCATTGGGCTGGGAGGTGTTGAAGAGGGAGTCGGGGCCATCTCGTCAAGCAAGGAGGTGTTCTCGACTCCATCGCCAGCTCCCGTGTATCCCCCCGCTGAGGGCGACACGAGAGACAAGTCCACGTTAAGAAAGGCAGAGGCGAACTAGCCCTTGGAACTGATTATACTTGACTCGAGCTAGGTCGACACGACCGTCAAGGACGGGGCAAGGATTGATGCCGAGATAAGAGATGCATACAATAGTTGCTCAGCAAACATCGAGATGCCTTAGCATGAACCCACAAAAACATGCTGGGAATCGATCTAGCCATCATGCAACATCATCTAAGTGTGGATCCCAGAGCCAGAGGGGAGGTAGAAGTGTACGTAGAAGCTTTAGCATGGAGAAGAACGCCGCCATTGCGCTTGAAGTAGACCTCTTGCTGAGAACGAGATTTATACGAGAGGCACGCTACCCAGACTAGTTTAGGGAGATCTGATAGTGGCTTAGATCATATAGAGAGGTTTTAAGTTATGATTTTTATGGCATGGGTTTTGAAAAATTTTAATAAATACTTTTGTACACTCTCTTTTATGATATCAATATTTTAATAAAGAATTATTTTATTTATAGAATCTTTATACCTAGCATTTCTTTTAGAATAAAAGAACTATTTTTAAGTCGAGATTTAATAGTAGCTAGCATTGCACCTAGGTACTAAAAATTTTTAAAAGTGATTTTATCATTAACCGTGTAACAGTGTGTTACATAAACTCACATATGATCTTGTGAAAGCAGATTTATTTTTCTTAATTATGGCGAATTAGTCGGTCCTTTCCACCTTTCTTCAAGTTAAGGCGGTAGTCATTAGACTGGCAATAAACATGACGAACACGTCAATTAAAGCAACCCAGGACCAGTGGGGTTGTTCTTCAGTCTTTCTATATAAATTGACCTTAAAATATTCCACACTTAAAACAAGGGCGCAATAGAATTTTTCTTTAAAAGTAGTTGGCGTGTTTCATTTGAAACCCTTTCAAAGACTTTACAAACATATTCATTTTGTCCTTCCATGCATTGAGACTATCCGTCCAAAATTAGACGTTACATATGAGATTACTTCTGATTAATCTCTCAAATCCAAACCAATTTGTAATGAGAAGTGCTATTTGTCATCATTTGAATTATCATTTTTTTATTATTTTTTTAGTGCAAAATTAAATAATTGAAAACCTATTTGTTATATTTTCACTACAAGAAAATTATTCAATTGTGGCAAATTATTTTCTACAAAAGTAATTATTTTATTTTCTGTCAAATTTTTGGCATTTCATAATATTTCTAGCAACTAATTTCCCTTTTCTCAGCCTTCACTGATCCCTGATCAGCCTCATGATCTACATCCTCACACAGAGAAAATAATAATAATAATAATAAAAAAAATCACCATTTTTAAGTTCACAAGCATCTTTTGGGATATCAAAAGGGATATGATCGATCATCACAGGCTCAAAGGCGTCCAAGACTAGCTCAAAGGTGGTGCTCTGATTTTTTATTTTTATGGAAAATGAGCATTTGGTACCCTTAATTTCTATGATCATCTGAAAATCTATAAAAAGGCGTATTGAGGCAAGATCGATGAAAATTTGACAATTGTCCTCAACCATGCCAAATAAGTAATTTTCATCTAAACCACCATGCATGCAATTAAGAAAATAAAATGCACCTAATTAGCATACATTATAACTGAGCACATCAATTCATCTCAGGAATTATAATTGCCCAAACAAGATATTCACCATTATCTAAATTTGACTATATTAATAAAGTGAAAATTCAAACTAATGTTTTAAGACATAAATCTTAACAGCTAATTTATTACACTACTATATCCCTCTTCTTGCCAAAATAGTATGTCGTACTTTGATCATCGTCATATTTTATTTTTTAAGCAACAAATGCTTTATTCTATAATAATCCATTCCCATGAAATTCTTAGACATTTCTCAAACATTATATAAGGCTTTAATTCCTGCAATATCATCTGCGTGCAAGCCTTTAGTCACTCCTGGTGAGATTTTGGGTTCCATGATTGCTCCTTGAACTGAGCTATGCCCGAGTCCAAGAAGGTGCCCAATTTCATGCAAAGCAACTGTCTCCAAGTCATATGCACTAGGATTAGCACCCACGCTCCAGGGCTCATCTGCATCAAAATGGAACCTTCCATCTGTTGGAGGAAAAGCATGAGCAAGGGTTCCACCAGTTCCATCAAAAGCAGACCCGTCTCCATGATTCCTCCTACCAAAACCAATAGTGATATCTGCGTTTGACAGGGCTTGAGCCTGCGAGAAGGTGAAGTGGGTGTTTCCTGCCCACGTTCGAAACGCTTGTGCTACAGGACTCATGGCTTCAGTTGGGGTTCCTAGGAGAAACCCGTAGGTGAGATGATACTTTGAGGTTGGCCACTTTGGAGCATTCGGGAAAAAGCTATAGTGAGAGACGGTATGAAATGAGCCCTTGCGGTGGTGATGCTTATTCTTGCCTAATTGCATTGAGTTTGTACCATTGATGATATCTGCTACGCCACAACGAGGCATCATCATGTTTGATACCGTTTTAGCATCTAAAGTCCCAGTGGCCTTTAGATGATAATTTTGCTGGTATGTTTTGACTGCAGATTCTAATAGTTCATCAAAATCATCATCATTGGCATGGCTATTGTTTTTGGTCGTGTGATAATAACCAAATTGTTCAAGATACGTTTTGAGGTCATGGATGCCTTTAACCTTGTCACCCTTGTGGCATCCCTGAAGATGCTTGAGAAATCCAAAGGGTGAAGTTTTTTGGTCAGAAGAGTCGGGTGGAGTTGTTGCATGAGAAAGGAGAGGAATGAGGGCAAGGAGGAGGCCGAGAGTGATCAAGGAGAAGAGGGGAAAACTTTTAACAGGCATGACTACCAAATGGTGAAATCAAGCAAGCAATTAAGTTGTAGGGATGGATGTTGTAGAAGGCTCATGGATTGGATGCTATTTATAGACTGCTAATAACCGTGTCTAGTATGTTATATGTGGCGGGATGCATGCATGGTGCGATCTGAATTGTGAAAGCAGACCCATTTTTTTTGGGCATATTAGTCAATTGAACATGAAGTATACGTTAATAATTTGGACCAACAAGTATGAAATATTCCATTTATATTGTACCAAGAAGCAACTTTCGGAGACCGTATATGTATAGGACGTCAAGCTAAGGTTTTTCAATGTGGAATTGAGGTAAAGACCCAAGTGATCATGCAGTTGGGCAGCCATGCATACTCTTTCTACCTATATATATTGCCTTAATTCCCGCCTTCACATTCGCAACAAAACATTTTCTTTTGGGGTGGAAAACTGGCTGCCACGTCGGAATTAATAATTCTCAAATCAAGATTAATCAAATGACGACATGAGTACGTAAGTATCACAAATGCATATATAATCGGCTTCTAAAGTAAGTTTAAGAATGTCATCTATTAACTTCTTGTGTATGTAGACATATATTTTTACAAACTAGAAAATAAATTAAGAATCAACTATTTAAAAAAACAATTGAAAATAAAGTTACATTCGAAGAACTGCAATACAAGGGAACAAAAGATACAGTCAACTCTCGTAAATATTTGAAAGAGTTGTGAATCATATCAGAGTTGCATTTGCAAGATATTGGGTCATCAGCTTATATGTCCCTTGGATGGTATACACTTTCAAGTAATGAGAGAAAAAAATTATGTGATTGGCTCATGACAATCAAATTACCCGATAGTTATGCTTCGAACATGTCAAGATGTGTCCGACCTCATGATTGGAAGATAACTGGTCTAAAAAGTCACGACTGCCATATATTTCTGCAGCGATTGTTGTCATTTGGTGTGCGCGGAAAGCTTACTCCAGATGTTCGTACAGCTATCACAGAATTAGGGTATTTTTTAGAAGTATTTGCAGTAGAACGTTGAAAGTTGATGCCTTATTAAAAATGGAAGCTGAAATTGCATTAATATTGTATAAATTGGAGATTTTGTACCCGCCTTCATTCTTTGATGTAATGGTTCATTTGGTTGTGCATCTCCATCGTGAGGCTTTAGTTGCTGGCCCCGTTCAGTATAGATGGATGTATCCTGTTGAACGGTTTTTGGCAAAACTTAAGCGATCTGTGGGGAATAAGGCTCATCCGGAAGGATCGATTGCTGAGTCATATATTCATAATGAGTGGCATACATTTTGTTCAATGTATTTCCGTGGGGTTGATACTAGATTTATGAGACCGGATCGAAATTATGAAGGTGGACAAATGAGAGTTTCGTTAGCATTTACCGTGTTTTCTAAAAAGTACGTCCTATAGGTGCACAATGGGGCTATGACCTATGTGGGCGAGAGTTTGAAAGAGCTTGATGGTATGTCTTAAATAATTGTGAAGAGATTGAACACTATTTGAGGTTAGTGATTATCATCTAATTTACTAGTATTTTTAAGTGCATTTCTAATAATATAGTATATATTGATACAAATTGATAACTCACATTAACATACATAGCGAACATATACAACTACTTCGCACGAATGGCATGACTGGCATAGAAAAGACGCACGAAGAAGAATTTGCCTCATGGTTTGAACATACGGTATTATTAAAAAAAATTATGCACAAGTATTTTAAACTTTATACAATTTGTAGGTGTCACCATATTTATATATGATATTGATATAAGTAGAATAAAATTTATTTATGTAGGTTGCATCGAAATATAATGAACATTCAGGTGAAATCTCACCAGAAGTATATGCTTTGCCATGTGGTCCGTCTAAGTGGGCTATCCAATATTCAGGATGTTTGGTGCGTGGATATAGATTTCACACAGCAGGCAGAGAATAATATATGAAAACTCAAAATTGTGGGATTGTTGTCGAAGGAAGCCATAGGGATGATAATATCGATTTTTATGGAATTAGGGAAGATATCATGGCATTAAAGTATGTGGGGGGATATATGTTCTGGTTATTTAAATGTCATTAGTGGGATGTCTCAAATCCTAGGTTGGGAGTGTGTAAGGATGAATATTTTGTAAGTGTCAATACATCTCACAAATGGTATGAGGACGATCCATTCGTTCTCGCATGCCAAACAAATCAATTTTTTTTTTTATTTAGATGATCCGGAGTTCAGAAATCCATGGCGGGTAGTCGAGAAGTTTGCGCCAATAAATGTATATGATTATATTCCAGAGGCAGACAAATCACATGAAGAAGTTGATAGTCCAGACCATGAAGAAGCATATCAAGAAAATGAATCAGTCATCAATCTATTTGTTGATCTAAGCCATTATGACATGGTCCCATTGTGCAGAGAAGATGGTCAACCCGAAATAATTGAAGGTGACATGTCGGAAGAACATGAATCAACTGAAGTGTCTACTGAGGATGAGAGCGATTGGTCCAGCAAAACTGATACCGAATGATTTTCAAACAGATATTTGTGTAGGTATAATTCTTATAAAAATATTTCATGTATCTTGTTCGAATAATAATTTATTATAATTTCAAACAGATATGCTTCTTAAACATAAAAGAACACGTGAGCCATTTCACGGGCCACCACTTATTAACTCCCCGTGTGCTTCACCTGCCAACAATGGTGGGCCACCATCACCAGAACCAGAACAAGGTATTTAATCACTGTATATATTTCAAATAAAATAATTTAATTAAAATATATGCTTTAATTTTTGTATATATAGATGTTGTAAACCAGCGCCGAGTTAGAGGCATTACGAGGGGTGTCTGCATAAAGAAAGTAAGGAAAGTGGATAAAATTAAAGTTGATATATCTAATGATCACACCGGTGGCTTTGGGGATTCTGCAGCTTGGCTTGCTTCTTATGTTGGTACACTTACTCGCATGTATGCACTGATGGCTACATCCTCCTGGGCTAAAGTTTCCCAAGATGTGAAAGATCACATCAAAAATCATTGTCTGGTAATAAGTTATTTTGTATAATATTCTTATTTAAATAATGTTTGAAATTATACTAATGGTTTATAATTCTTTGAAGGACGAGTTTGAACTAAATTTTGGTTGGCGAGAGGATTGACTAACGATTGAGGAACTGATGTCGAATGCATTCCGGATGTACAAAGGTCGATGCCATGCACACTATTAGAAGTTTAGTATTACGATAGAGGCGCGTCAAAATCCATTCCAAGTAATCCTTTTTTGAGTATATTGCTCTGCTAGGGTTGCGAGTTTTCTCACGTGTATGCATGGCGGCCGTAGTGGCCTTGCCACCGCCGGCTGGCCCCCGGTTGTTTGTTGACCTAGTCTCAGCGGCGCCGCAACCGCTGCCTGAGACAGAGGTGCCGTTTCGTCTTCCTAAAGCTATCGATGGAGAGCTCTGTTTTATTTTCTCTGCAGAAGAATTGGAATCTACCGCTCAGCCCTTTCGTTTCTCTATAGTTCTTAAGTTTCTCCGGCAAAGACCTTCATTAGACACCATAAGAGCCTTCATCCGTAGCAGATGGGGTCTGTCCAGTATGCCGGTGATATCTTCCATGATGAGACCGAGACATGTTTTTGTTCGGATGTCTTCAGAACTTGATTTCCAGAAGGCATTATCCAGGGAATCTTGCGATGTGAATGGGGTCCCATATAGATCATTTGCTTGGACGCCAGATTTTGACGAAGATTATGAACCCCCATGTGTACCAGCTTGGATTTTCCTCCCAGGGCTACCACCAAATTTTTATCATGCTTCGGTTCTGAAAGTCCTAACAGCTCCGATTGGTAAATTTATTATACGTGATAATTCAACCACTTGTGCAACTAGGACCGATGGGGCAAGAGTTTGTGTTGAAATAGATGCTTCAAAAGATCCTATCCCTTATTTTTGGATCGGCACTGCTGGAATGAAAGGAAGTCGGAAACAGAGCATTGTTTTTGAAACTTTGCCTGCATATTGTGTAGATTGCAGATGCCAGGGACATAATTTTAAGACCTGTCGTAAGGGTCGGGATCCTTAAAAGAAACCGAAGGGGGGACTAACTTGGGTTAAGAAAGCTGTTAAGTCTGGGGAGGAAGACACCCAGATTCAAGATCACGGCATGGAGAAGGGTACATTTTCAGGTTCTAAGGCTTTGATGGTGCAAGAAATCAGTGATATTAATATAAAGGGTGGGGATGATGACAAGACTAAGGAGATTGGGCAAAGAGATGAAGCACAAGTGCAGGAAATAAATAAGTCTATGCAGGTGCCAGTGCACATTCATGAATTGCATGGGGAAGAAGACAATGCAGTGGGTCCGTATGTTGCACAGGAATCTGAAGTGGTTGGCGAATTGGGCCAGTCAGATGGATTTGAGGGGGACCGTTTGGCACTTGTTACAATAGAAGTGGGCCATGATGCAATCAGCAAGGGTAAATTACAAGATCCGAGTGTGGGTCTATGTGAAGAAGAATATATGAATGGCGGTTTTGCTGGGAAGGTTGATTTAAATGAACTTGTTAAGGATGGACCTTATTGTGTTTTAAGGGATGAAGAAAGTGGGCTTGAGATAGCAACTCAAATTAATGTCCAAGTAACTCAACCAAGAATAGAAGAAATTATGCATGAAGAGGAATGGCCAGATGATATACAATCAGATACGGAACCTGAACGAGATAGTCTTTGGAATGATACTTGTAAAGAGTATTGTACTGATACGGAGAGACCTAAACAAGTTGCTGGAAAGTTTCACAAAAGAAGCTCTTCTAGGGCGGTAATTCGTCCTTCTAAACTTAATTTATGATCAGTCCGATTATTTTTTGGAATATTAGGGGTGTGGGAACTTCAAAAGGGCGGTTGAGGAATCTTATTAAAATACATCGTCCTAATATTATTGCTTTAGCTGAGCCTTTTCTTATGGAGAAAAATATTATTGATTATTTGGGTCGATTTAGCTGTGAGTCCTTTATTACAAATGAAGCGAAAGATGGAAAAATTTGGTTGATGTGGAACTCTAGAGTTACAGTTCATTGGTTGGAGAGCTCGAACCAGCACGTTACTGTACGAGTTGAGGAGAATGGTCATGTATTTCTTCTCACCATTGTCTATGCTAAGTGTAATTATATGGAGAGGAAAACTCTCTAGACGGATCTTGAGGCTACACACAGTGGTTCTCTTCCATGGATTGTTTGTGGAGATTTCAACATTATTAGAGATGATTCGGATCGAAGAGGTGGTCGACCTCGTCCGTTTGTTGCAATGGAAGATTTCAACTCTTGCATTCAAAATTGTGGATTCCTAGACATGAGTTTCAAAGGCCCAAAGATGACTTGGTGTAATGGCCAAGGAGGTTTGGCGCGAAGTTGGGCAAGGTTAGATCGTTGCCTTATTAATCCTTATGTTCTAAATTTTTTTCCTAACATTTTTTTCCAGGTTTTGTCCCGCACTACTTCTGATCATTCCCCTTTGGTGATTCAGACGGGTATAGATCTTTTTCGATATGGGCCTAGTCCCTTTCGTTTTCAATTTATGTGGACTGACCATATTGATTTTCTTCCTTTTGTGGATGGGGTGTGGAAGCAACAGGGTCTTGGTTCTGGGCTTATTAATTTATCTTTTAAACTTAAAAGGTTGAAAGTGGCTCTTAAGGATTGGAATCATCGGGTTTTTGGTAAGACTTATGCTTTAATTTTTGTATATATAGATGTTGTAAACCAGCGCCGAGTTAGAGGCATTACGAGGGGTGTCTGCATAAAGAAAGTAAGGAAAGTGGAGTAAAATTAAAGTTGATATATCTATGATCACACCGGTGGCTTCTGGGGATTCGGCAGCTTGGCTTGCTTCTTATGTTGGTACACTTACTCGCATCGTATGCACGATGGCTACATCCTCCTGGGCTAAAGTTTCCCCAAGATGTGAAAGACCACATCAAAAATCGTTGTCTGGTAATAAGTTATTTGTATAATATTTTTATTTAAATAATGTTTGAAATTATACTAATGTTTATAATTCTTTGAAGGACGAGTTTGAACTAAATTTTGGTTCGGCGAGAGGATTGACTAACGATTGAGGAACTGATGTCGAATGCATTCCGGATGTACAAAGGTCGATGCCATGCACACTATCAAGAAGAATTTGCCTCATGGTTTGAACATACGATATTATTAAAAAAAATTATGCACAAGTATTTTAAACTTTATACAATTTGTAGGTGTCACCATATTTATATATGATATTGATATAAGTAGAATAAAATTTATTTATGTAGGTTGCATCGAAATATAATGAACATTCAGGTGAAATCTTACAGAAGTATATGCTTTGCCATGTGGTCCGTCTAAGCGGGCTATCCAATATTCAGGATGTTTGGTGCGTGGATATAGATTTCACACAGCAGATAGAGAATGATATATGAAAACTCAAAATTGTGGGATTGTTGTCGAAGGAAGCCATGAGGATGATAATATCAATTTTTACGGAATTATGAAAGATATCATGGCATTAAAGTATGTGGGGGGATATATGTTCTGGTTATTTAAATGTCATTAGTGGGATGTCTCAAATTCTAGGTTGGGAGTGCGTAAGGATGAATATTTTGTAAGTGTCAATACATCTCACAAATGGTATGAGGACGATCCATTCGTTCTCGCATGCCAAGCAAATCAAGTTTTTTATTTAGATGATCCGGAGTTCAGAAATCCATGGCGGGTAGTCGAGAAGTTTGCGCCAAGAAATGTATATGATTATATTCCAGAGGCAGACAAATTACATGAAGAAGTTGATAGTCCAGACCATGAAGAAGCATATCAAGAAAATGAATCAGACATCAATCTATTTATTGATCTAAGCCATTATGACATGGTCCCATTGCGCAGAGAAGATGGTCAACCCGAAATAATTGAAGGTGACATGTCGGAAGAACATGAATCAACTGAAGTGTCTACTGAGGATAAGAGCGACTGGTCCAGCAAAACTGATACCGAATGATTTTCAAACAAATATTTGTGTAGGTATAATTCTTATAAAAATATTTCATGTATCTTGTTCAAATAATAATTTATTATAATTTCAAACAGATATGCCTCTTAAACGCAAAAGAACACGTGAGCCATTCCACAGGCCACCACTTATTAACTCCCTGTGTGCTTCACCTGCCAACAATGGTGGGCCACCATCACCAGAACTAGAACAAGGTAATTAATCACTGTATATATTTTGTGACACCCCGTTTTTACGTGTATTTTCACTGAAAGAATATTTTAATTTAATTAAAATAATAGTTCTTTTATTTTAAATTATCGGATTTTAATCACTGTTGAGTTTAAATTGCTATTTAATTTATTTTAGCTTGTTTTTAGATTTAAAATTAAATAGTTAGTTTTTACTAGTTATTTATTATATATTAGCTTTACGTTGTGTTTAATATATTTAATTGGTTTTTAATTTATTTGATGTGATGTTTAATTTATTTTAATTGTTTTACGATTTTTAAAATCGTTTTCGGCGGATCTGTTTTTGGACTTCGAAAATGAGGACTGGACCTCATTTTCTTTCTCCATCTTTTCTTTTTCCCTTTTTCTTTTTCTTTCTTTGTCTTTTTTCTTCTTTTCTTCTTTTTCTTCTTCTTCTTTTCCTCCTCTCCCCGTGCGCGCGCAGCTCTCCTTTATCTTTTCCCCCGCCATTCTCTTCCCATCCCACCAGAGATCATCCCCACCAATTTTCAGAGCCATCAGACCAGCCATTAGCCGCCATGAGCCCCTGGAAGTTGCTGCCCCTACCCTGTTTTCTCCCCTGTTGCCGATTTCTTTCTCCGTCCAGAATCGCCGCTCGCCGGCGGCGTGGCCTACACCACCCACCCAGTTTTCTTCCCCTTTCACCGGTGAACATCCCCACCAAGTTTCACCTCTATCCGAGCCACCGTTAGCCACCACGAGCTCCTCCAAGCCACACGATTTTTCACCGATTCCGGCGCCGTCGCACCACCTCCTACCACCATCTCTTCACAGCTTCTTCCCCTACCTCTTGCCGTCCTAACCCACCTAATTTTGGCCCCGATCCGTTGCCAGAGCAGCTCCCACGAGCTCAACTCCGTTCAGCCCATTTTTTGCCTTCGACCGCCATTTCCACCGCCACCCACGGCCAAAGCCCACTTCCTTTAGTTTCATAAATATCTCAAGGCCATTCCCTATCAATTTCGTGCCTTGGTTTGTCCTCGTTCGAAAGTGGGTAATTTATTACCCACGGCCACAGTGTAAAATACACTGTTACGTTGCAGTTCATCCGCCGTTTGCAATGCTGCGAGCTTTCGAAAAATACCGTATAGCGCTATAAGTATTTTTTCCAAACTCTACTTTTAGATTTAAATATATTTTACTCTTACAATTAATTATTGGACTGGTTGGTTGATTCCGGACTGAGTCCGAGGAGTTCGGGGGTCGGATGGATTGAGGACGGAGTTGTTTGGTTGATGTTGATATTTGTTTGAGATAATTGTGCCTTGATGTTTGCATTGTATAGTGCTCACATTTTCATGCTTAAAAAGGGAAAACCGGATTTTCATGTAATTGCATGCATGTACATGTGTTTGTGAATGAAAACTGGGCATGTAAGTGATAACTGATTTATGGTATATGTGAACGATTGGTTTGACTGGTTTGAGTCAAAGGCACGCGTAGGGATGGTGGTAAGCAGGGATGGTGGTAGAGTCCCGCCTGCGATTCCCGCCTACGGTGCACGACGCGTAGGGATGGTGGTAGAGTCCCGCCTGTGATTCCCGCCTACGGTGCACGATGCGTAGGGATGGTGGTAAGTAGGGATGATGGTAGAGTCCCGCTTGCGATTCCCGCTTACGGTGCACGACGCGTAGGGATGGTGGTAAGCGGGGATGGTGGTAGAGTCCCGCCTGCGATTTCCGCCTACAGTGCTCTGATGTTGGTTAATGGGCTATTTTCTAAGAAAATGGCGAGACTGGTTTTTGGGCCATTATCTGGAATAATGGCAAGGATATGATTAAAGGAAATGCTTTTGGGCCAAATGGGATTTTGGCGTGCGTGGAAAATACGGTTTTATGGGTTTGTGCATTGGCATTCTCTCATGCATATTGTTTGAGTTATAATATGTTTTTATCTAGTGGTATTTGGATTTTACTTACTTGCGGCACCATTTTTGGTACCGTAGATTTTGGTGCAGAGATCGAGGAGGAGGAGGAGGCTGAGCCCGAGGATGCGGCTCCTCCGGATATCTGAGTTGAAGTTAATGTATTGGTTTTGGGCTTTGAAACAATATTTGTGACTTGTAATATTTTATTATGTATCTTTGAAACGCTTTGTATTTTATTTAAGAAAAAAATTCTGGTACTTAGTTTATGTCTTTGCTATCCGCTGCGTATTTCTTCGTGCACATGTGTCGCTTGCACACACTTGGCACTCGTCGATAGGATGGTGACCCGTGTTGTCACCATCCGGACGTCTCGATTTCCCCGTGTTGGTACGTGGGGATTTGGGGGCGTCACA